>LPNX010883900.1:32418-291780 GCA_001517045.1 Pseudotsuga menziesii | reverse complement strand
ATATATAATTGTTTATTTCGAATTTCGAATTAGTGTCATAGAATCAATCTTGAAAGTACACTTGTCTCATCATCTCTGGTATATGAAAAACCATAAGTTGTAGTCTAGCCCAAATCTCAAATAAAAACACCTATCGACGTAATAAAAACACTTATCGATGTAATAACTATTTATGACAATATTATAAAAACTAGAGCTAACTACTCGATCATATCTTGGTTAATAAAATCTCATAAATAGCTTAAGTTGTGGATATCTATCAGTTATCCTACTCTAACTTTGAATATCAATGATTACAAATCCATTATATGGTAAATTACTACTGTTATTACGGTGTTGAGAACCATAGTAGCATATTTTGAGTACGAATACGGATTCGAATACGATTCAATATAGAAAAAATACGTAACAAAAATATCTAGTACGGAAAAATTACGCGAATAGGTTGCTTATAGATTTAAAAAACCTTTTTTATCAAAGTTATTTTTTTTTAAATATACAAAAACCATTCAATATTTGCATACATGTTGTAAATTCACTCAAAAAAAGAACCTTCATGGGACATTTTTCTCTTCAAATACAGTCTATATTTTATATTTCATGTCACAAAAAATCCAAGAAAACATTAAAACTTCTATATAGTCTCCAAGTAAGAGGTTAGTTTATCTAATAATGTATCTATAAAATTATTAAATAATTAAAATGCTAAAAATAAATTATAAAACAATAAAACAAATTTCTAATAATATATTCCAAAAAAATAACCCTAACTAAAATCTAAAATCTAAAATCTAATATTATAACTAGGGACAAATTGGAAAATAAACCTAATTTAATATTTGATATTCATAAATAAAGTATAAAACAAAATATATATTATAAATGTTAAAACAATAAAATTTAAATAGTTATTATGTATCACAAATGTAAACTTAATTTAATATTTGATATTTATAAATAAAGTATAAAACAAAATATATATTATAAATTTTAAAGCAATAAAATTTAAATAATTTTTATGTAAAATAATATAAGTAATTTTTATTTCCATCTCAACATTATAGCATGTCAATTTATCAAATCTCACTAAAAAAAATATGGGATCCGATCAGTTTCAAATTAAATTTATATGGAGTCCAATCAGTTCCAAATTAGATTTATATGATTGGTATCAAATTCTAATGATAATTCATATTTGTGAATCGATATGCTATAACCAATAGTGGACTTGAATTGGAGAGAAAAAAAAGAGCAAGCTAGAATCATGCTTTATATGGACCTTGTGTTCTAAGAGTGTTGTGTAATTTAATACACATTAATTAAAAAGGGTATTTCAAGGAATCCAAGTCCATTTTTTCTCATTGTTAATGAAAAATAGGAAAGATGCCTCCATCAAAAGTATGGGTTTGATCCATGGGAGGATGTAGATAGCTTGTGTTCTAACATTGTTGTGTAATTTAATACACATTAATTAAGAAGAGTATTTTAAGGAATCCAAGTCCATTTTTTCTCATTGAGAAATAGGAAAGATGCCTCCATCCAAAGTATGGGTTTGATCCAAGGTGACAGTATGTAGATAGCTTGTTTGATATGGAAAAAAAAAATACTTATGTGGATTATTATATAGGATTTTAATTACTACAATTCTAAAGAATTGAAATATTTCTTTTACAAATATTTTTGACAAATATGTTTTACAACTATTTTTTTCACTGAATTAAAATTAGGGTGATAAGGTTACTTTAAATTAAATTAAGGAAGATAGACAAAGTTGAATGAAATTGGAAAAAGTTGAAGTAATCTATTCAAAACTTGAAGCAACTTAAATAACATGAACTTATTAACTTTAAAGAACAAAACCAAATTTCTTAAAAAGACATGGATAACCAACAATTCATAGTAAATAACTAAAATAATGTGAAATAAAAAAATATATATAAAAAATAATTGGTTGTTGATAAATAGATTACCTATACATGAATATATATAATTTGGTGTGAACTACTAGTTAAAACATGAACAATGTATAATTTAGTGTTACTTAATTTCTACTTTAATAATATTTAACTTCCAATTTATCTACATTCATCATCCACTAATTAAATAATATAAGTATGTAAATACCTTTAATAACCTTCTTAAACAAACAAATATTTTGAAACCCAAAAATATCATTCAAACCAAATCACAATATATCCTGGCCTTCCGTAGGTACTAACAAGATGCGTTACATTAGATATACAGTTGTCAGCAAGTGGCATTTCAAAATATTTCACCCGTTTCCATTAACCGATCGTCTCCCATGCGTGTAGCTCTCTTCGTCGTTTAAGATGCCACGCTTTTGTTCTCTTTCAATCATGCCCGGCGGTTTTCATTCTCACACTGTTTTAATTTAATTTATCGGAAAAAAAATGTTCCAGCAGTACTGGACAGACACCTTCGCCATCACAACCTGACGGACTGTCCGGGCCATGTTGCTCAAAGAATTCGACGTTGCTTGGGCGATCCACCACGGTGCAGGCCTGCTCTTTTGTTTAGCATATCGCGGCTCAGATATCTTCGTGATAATCCCCCTCTCATCAATAGACTCGACTTCTACGACTGTGCCTTGAGAGGCAAGCTGTTAGCCCCGTTACCTAACCCGATATGCACGTAAAGAAGTGCCAGCTTGCCTGAACCAATCCCTGCTCTTGACGTGAAAGAAGTGCCACGACCTTTCTTGGAAGCAGTCAGACAGAAAGTGGTGTTTTGGAAAAACCTGTGACTATTGACTAGAGCTTTCAAGTTGCATCTGACAACAGATTAATGCTGTTCTCAACGGGAAGAGCCAACGTCCTCCCAGGTGAAGATTTTGAAGTGCTGAAGATGGTTGGACAAGGTTCATTTGGTAAGGTGTTAGTTGGAGTTGAAGATTTTGAAGTGCTCACGATGGTTGGACAAGGTTCATTTGGTAAGGTGTTCCAGGTTCAAAGAAAAGGAACATCATAGATTTATGCCATGAAGGTTATCAATAAATTTATGCCATGAAAGTTATGAACAAGGATAGATTTGCTATCTTTGTTGATAACTTTTATGGAATAAATCTGTGATTTGTTGATAACTTTCATAGCATAAATCTGTGATTTTTCTTTTCTTTTAATCTCGAGTACCTTACCAAATGAACCTTCTCCAACTATCTTGAGCACCTCAAAATCTTCAACTCCAACTTTTTCAATAACCTTGACCTTGACTTGGTAGGAAGTTTTCTGAAATTCCTTATGAGAAAAGCAATGCAACTTGAAATCCTTCCTTAATAGTCACAGGTTTTTCCAATACATTTTCTTCTTAATTACATGTTTTCCAATACATTTTCTTCTTAATTACATGTTTTATGTTATGAGCCACATGTTTTTCCAATACATTTTCATCTTAATTATATGTTTTATGTTGAAAAAAAAAATTCAAGCTAATGTCTTCAATTAGTTTATTTCATATAAAGATCCCGAGGATAAAGAATAAACAACCTTGCTCTCTTAAAGAGATAAAGATATGAAAATCTTGAATTGGAGCTCTTAATTAATGGTTGGATGTAATTCCTTATAAGTTGTATACAACTTTCAACTCTCAAAGAAGCTATTGATACATATTTATATTGGTTATAACATTTTCTTGTTAGGGATTGAAATATATAACAAATCATGTCTATGAGTAGTCCCTCCTTTGTCAATATTTTCAAGGAATCTGTCTTCAAAGTCTTCCAAGAAGTTAGTAAGATGTACAAATTAAATAATCTATCTTGCATAAATATGTTTTAAGTGTTTTTGATGTACAATCAATAGCTATTCCAAGTGATGCGAAATCCACATTATCTTTTGGGATTTGTTTGTTTAGATTATTGAACTTCAACAAAACATTAGAAAGCATGTTCAAAAAACATGGAAGTGAGACAATCCCTTTGTAATGATACCCTGAGTTCTTTATTTCTTTCTTCCATAAGGTCAAAATAACATGCATCAATGTAACAATTCTTTCAACTATTTGATCTTTACATAACCATCTAATTCTATGGATTTAAGGAATTTGAAAATATTTCATTTTCATTATTTCTAGTAAAATTATCATTTCATTATTTTTTCTTTATCAAGTTTCCAACCAATGAGTCATTTTATTTTCTATTTTCTTAATACACATAAATTGTAATATCTTTTAAGAATCTAATGTTGCAAGTGCTTCATGATGTGCAATACAATGAGTACCAATGGGTTTTAGTAGATCATTATTTAGCAATGTGTCAAATCCATTTTAACGTCCAACCATTGAAGGCAACATCACTTCAAAGTTACTATTAGATTTTTTTGTTTTTTATATACCTTGTTTCATTTAGATTGATGATTTTATCATTGCGCCAAGAGGCGCTCTACATTCTCGTATGGGGAGATGTTGTAACGTTAAGTAACACTATGTCGACTATAAATAATATTGTCTATTATGAGGGAGATGTTGTAAAGTTATGTTGGTTAAAAATAATATTGACAATTATAAGGGAGATGTTGTAGCATTACTTTTAATTACTATTATAAAGCTATGTAACTTCACTTCAAAGTAAAAAATAATAAATTCAAATTTAAAAGTAATCCATTTATTGGTTTTGTAAGCCATTAAGTAAAAAAATAAATATTTAATCAAAGGCTCTAGAAGGATCACATTCTTAACTATCTTAAGCCTCCATAATATCGAATTTGTGCATGGGAGTTAAAAATTTTAGGCATGTGCATGTACATGTACCTGTTCATGATAGACGAGAAATGGCATCTTTCTGTTCAGTTTCCATTTGTTTGAGTGATAAGCATGATGAATCGTGTACACTATTTCATGCTCATCGCGCTCTTCCACAATTTCAAAGGCGACGCAAACATCTAAACCCAATCTTATACGAAGAACATTGCTGCCATTAACTGCAACCCCATCCACTTGTATTCCTTCTTGCTTCTTCGCCACTTCTACCACCTAACGGCACTCTAGAATTTAATTAAAAAACAACAAATATTGCTCAAGAAACATGTTCAAAGAGCCATTATCGTTATAATTACGTGGAAGTATCTTTATGATCGTTTGAGCATTATCATAATAAAGAAATGAGTAGACAAACATTTTTCAGAAAATCATGACGATAGAAAATTTATGGAATAGGTTACATAATCATGCACCAAAATTTAATGAATATTTAAAAATTAGATATATTAAAAAATTGATATTATCTCATTGGAAAAGAAATATTTTTATCCACTCGCCAAACAAACAAAACCAGATTTTCACTCAAATATTAGCCTCTAAAACACAAACCACTAATAAATAAATCAAACCCAAAATAAATCAAACCCAAGAAACCTGCCTCTTTCCCACGTCTCATCTTAAACATTTACTGGCAAACATGCTTAAAAAAAATTCTTTTAAGAGAAAGATACCATGTATTCACATGCATTTGCACATGAATTCGATAAGAAAAGACAATGTCGTATTAACAATAACATGGACGATTCACCTATATAAACGACATGCTGTAAATAAATATCACAAATTCAAATCACTTTTTAAAACATTCATCCATCCTTTATTCATCATCCAACTCAGAACACCATATTGATATACTCACTGAATCCATCTAGATATCATTTTACTTGGTCGTGGTTGCCGGTGAAATTATGATCTCTGTAATTACATTTTACTGTTTACCTGCAGCTAGATATTATTGTATTGTTGTTTACCTGCATCTCCAAACATGTTCTCATATTATTGTTTACCTGCATCTCGAAATTTTTTCTCACTGTAACGTTCAAATTTTGAACATAAAATGTTGTCATTTGGAGTGACGCCACAAGGATTCTATTGTATTGTCGTTTGGGTGACGCCACAATGATTATATTATGTTCAAATGTGTAAAAGAAATTTAAAATGCAAAATGTTTGAATGAGAGTCATTAACGGTGACGTCACAATGTTATATTATGATCAAATATGTAAGAGGAATTTAAATGCAAAATGCTTGAATAAATAAGTACCATCATTAATGTACGCTCATCCATATTTCTTTCATCTTTTATATATACATATTTCTTTTATGTTTTTATTTTTATTTTTGAATGGTTTTGGAAAAGTGTGAGATTAATAGTGACTTTAATTATTTATTATTATTTTATAATTCAAACAAAACAATCATCAATGGTAATATATTTATTAAGTATGAGAATAGCTTTTCATCTCCAGAGGTTTGCACCTCTAGAGATTTGATCCTTTTAGGCGCTTGATTTGTCTAGGTCCTGCGTTGGCTCCAGAATAATGTTATGGACACCAGCCTGAAAGTTTATGAAAGATGAATACTTATCGAATGTCGTCGCATGTAGTCTATGTTGGTGTTTGATTACGTATCTGAGTTCCTCCCCATCCAGGAAGAACTCTATATTATTGTCCTTCTATTGGATCCTATCTTCCTTGTCCTCCCAGAGGTTTTGGTACTTGGCGCCATGGAAAAGTATCGGGATATCCTGCGGAGGGTAGTCAAGTAGGTCTGAACAAACTATAAAAGAAATCAAAATGACCATCCAAGAGTAATGGAATTTTGTCTTTGATTTCTCCTGCGCTTTCTCGACATCCTCGAGCAACTCATTCAACAAGAATTGCGACCAGTTGAACACTAGTCCCACTACGCATTGCTCCGCCAGCTCCACCATCTCGGTGGTGCACTTAGTGGGCCGCATCTTATGTAGCACCTTGCAAGATAAAATATTTGCAACAAACCTCACTATGTTGTTAGTAATAGAGGAAATGAGAAATCCTCTACTCATGCATTGGAGACCTCGTATTTTTTATTCATCTTTGTTGTATCTCTTTTTGGGTGTAGATACGATGTAGGGTCGTGTCCTTGACGGGGAAGACCCTTTATTGTCAAAATGAGTTCGACATCCACACCATAGGGTCGGTCGAGCCATAAGTATCCTCCATGAAAAAATACTAGGAGTTGTTGCACATATAAGCTAACTTGAGTGCTTCGACCAAAGTGTGACATTATCAACAATTTCAGTAGAACCGCACTTTCGATCCCTCATGCCCATTGCATTGGAACAACCATTTGTGGCTCGAGAGGCATGGCTCGAAGCGTGACCATATATTTTTTCCTCTCCAGGCATGCCTGCTTTTGCGTGTTTGTATCCTCAAATTGTAGTTTTATGAGTTTTGGTATTATGTTCATCAACAGTGGTACTTCAGTAGGGATCCAGGGTGTCTCTAAGGAGGAGCGTGCTTTCGTTGGAAGCTTCACTTTCAGTGCCTTTTCTCTCCTTGGCTGAACATATTATGGTAATAGGTTTTTCTCTTCTATGGTGGCATCGACGTCTCTTTGCAGTGGTGACATTGGTGCTTCCTCTGTAGGTATGTCCTCCATGGGTATGTCAACGGACTTACGCTTCTTTGACAACTTAAGTATTATGACCTGAGGCCCTGATGACTATGTGATGTTCTTGTCTAATAAAAAAGGTCGTATTCCTGTCAGTAGAATATAGACTGGTGGATTTTCAACCAGGGCCGCTGCAAGGGGCTGAACTAGAGGCCGAAGCAAGGACTAACCCAACCATAGGAACTGTTTTTGGTATTTGTCGCACAATTGTTTCAGGTTCTTCTTCACACTGATAAACCTTTGGTGACATGATCTCTCCGACAATCAGGCATGGTGATGCGAGGGTAACATTTGATTGCGCACCCACGCTGGAAATCTCAATGACCATGAGTTTCGGCTCTCTTAATCACAAAGCTTGGTTCACTCTTCTTCTCTTTGTGCATGTAAAATGATTCTTGTCAATGACGTCTCATATTTATAAGGGTGCGCTCATCATGCATGTGATCATTCGATGGGAGATCGATGTCTTGTTGATCACATGGGATTCGCCTTTGATCGACTTCGGAATTAACTCGCATACTAAAGTTCTGAGCTGTACCTATCATGACAGTTATGGTAACTATGATGAATGGGACCAAAAAGCATGTCATCATTCTCCTCGGAGTCGTTGAATTAATGATGCCTCGCTATCATAACCACCTAAATATTTTCGGTTATTCATGCTTTAATGACATCCAACTGTCATTCCCGCTCTTACTGTGTTTTGCACATCTTTGCCGCAGACGTGTGAAAGAACATTTCCCTTTTGTCTTTTGTCTTTTTGTCTTTTTCTCCTTTTTTTTCATATAGTGCTCCCTTACCCAAGCATGTTGTGGCCCTCATAGTAAGGTTTTAGGCAACTACCATTTACCATTCACGTGACTGGAGTTCCATCCAGCTTATGTAATTTTACTATGCTAGTATCAGTGATGTGTGCGACCACATATGGCCCTAGCCAATGCGTCTTTAATTTCCTTGGATGCTTCAAAAATTTACTGTAATACAATAAAATAAGTCCTCCGACTTTGAATTTCTTAGTCCTAATATGGCGATCATGCCATGTTTTCTACCTTTGCTTCTCTATGCTTTGATGGAATCCTGGGACAAAGCGCCTTTCTTCCATCTGAGTGAGCTGAGATAACATTTTCTCGAAGACATCCACATTTATGATTTTCGTCAACGCATCAATTCTTAAGCTCGGAATAATATACTTCATTGGCACAACAAATTCTTTCTCATACACCAATCTGTATGGAGTGTGCCCTATCAGTCTCTTGCAAGTCGTGTGGTATGCTCATGGCACAAGCGAAACTTTCTGATCCCAATCATTTCGGCGTGCATTGCATACTTTGGTTAATGAATTCTCTAGGATCTTGTTGAATGCTTCAACAATTCCATTCTCTTGAGGATGGTAGGGTGTCATCTCCCTATGCTAAATCTAAAATTTTGTGGTAAGCTCATTAATCATTTTGTTAACAAAGTGCATACCTTGGTTGCTTAGCACAATTTTTGGGCAGCCAAATTTAGTCACCACATTTTCAAATAAAAACTTCACCACAGCCATAGCGGTACAATATTTTACAGGTGCGGCTTCATCCCATCTGGTTAAGTAGTATGTCGATGTGATAATGTAGCGCGTGCCAGTCCTTTTCCTGGGTGGATTGATTGGACCAACAAAATCAACTACCCATTTTTGGAATGCTTGCACTGTTAGTTGCAGCGCAAGCAGCATATCATCACATCTCAACAATTTTCCTATCCTTTACAAAACATCACAGCGTCTCCATAAGCTCTTGGTATCCATATGTATGGTTGGCCACCATAATCTAGCTTTCAATATCTTGCACACAGTTTCCTTTCCAATGTAGTATCCTCCTACAACACCAACATGTGCTTCGCTCATTACCCATTGTTGTTCATAGTCAAAGACACAGCGTTGCAATATTTCATCAGGGCCCATCTTGTATAGGTGTTCTGCAATCAATGTAAAGTCGATAGCTCTAACGAACAAATGTTTCTTTTGCACAGTGGTGAACCCTTTTGGTGTATAGCCTGTACTTAAGAAGTGGACGATAGCGTTAAAATCCTTATTCTGATAATCAATCATGGTGACCACAAACAGTTGTGTGTTGAGCAAGTTATCCTTCAAAATAGTTCATTCTTCATCACTTTCTATCCTTGACAGGTGATCAGGTCCTACATTCATTTGACTTGATTTAACAATGACTTCAAAGTCTATTTCTTGAAACAAGAGGATCCATCGACATCTATTCCCGCCCAACACTAGCTTGTTGACCAGGTATTTCAATGCCGAATGATTAGTGTAAATATTAAAATTTCCACCCAACAAGTAGTGTCATAACTTTTGTAGTGCATAGACCATGGTGATGCCTTCCCTTTCCGTCGTCGTATAATTTTTCTCTAACATCGGCAGTTTTCTACTAGAAAAAGTGATAGGGTGTTCAAGCACACCCTCACCTGGTTGTGTTAAGACTATATGGAGCGCGAGAGATGATGTGTCGTCATGGACATGTAACTCCTTCTTCAGTCAGGAAATACCAGTATTGGCATATGCTAGGACACACAAGATACAACTTGTGATGTAGGTGGTGGAAATTCAAGGAATATCACAACTTTTGTTGGATCGACAAAAATTCTGCTGCGACAGACGACATGTCCCAATAGCACACCAAATGGTGCGCAAAAAATACATTTCTTTGAATTAAGCGCAATCTGATACTGGAGACAATGGCCCAACATTAAGAAAATACTCTCAGTATGGTCTCTTACAATACCAATTACTGTCCAATGATCAAAATAGACCTCAAGAAATTTATGTATGAAATTTTTAAAAGAAGAAACTAATACTCTAGAAAAAATACTAGGTGCATTCTTGAGTCCAAAGGGCATTACCGTATACTGGTAGCATCCCCATTCTGTAACGAAAGTTGTTTTGTGTCAATCCTCCTTCACAACTTTGACTTGGTGATATCCAGAGAAGTCGTTCATGAATGAATACATCTCTTGTCCTCCAATGCTTTCCAGTACTTCATCTATGAATGGTGTTGGGAATGGATCATGCAAGCATGCGTCATTCAGGTTCTTTAGGTCAACACAGATTCTGACTTCGCCTTTTGTCTTCTTATCCTAGATCACTATAGGGCTAATCCATTCTGATTCTTTGAAAGGTTCAACGATTCTTGCATTAATCATGTGATCCAATTTTGCTTTTACCTTCTCTTTATACCTTGGGTCCAACTGATAAGGTCCCTTCTTAAAAGGTTTAACATCTTGTTTTAGGGGTATTTTTGTCTCCCCCAAGTCTCCCACTATTCCCTTCATCTCTGAAATTTTGGTAGGGAATATGTCTTGATACTCATGCAATGAGTCTGCGATCTTTGATACCGTCTCATCATCCCAATAATTTCCTACATTGGAAAACTTCAGGTTTCTCGGTGAGCCAATGTTCACTTTCTTGATATTTAGTAGCTTGAGGAACTGGTCACTCAAAATACAAATTCCTTCGACGTCGCGTGTACCCTCTGACTCTGGTATGTTTATGTTAGTTGGATCATCATCTAATTCTCCATCCATATTGTAGAAATCAATCCGTTGTTCGATAGTCATGATGCACTAGTGGGAACTCACTACTTCGACAGGGATTTCAATGAATATCTTTTCCTTAATTGCTTGAATTGCAACGTCAACTGTCGCCTTCTCATCAACAAATGAAAAGGTGTGCACAAACTGTGTAACCACCTCATCCCAATCCTTAGTTCCTTGTCTCAAATCCATGGATGTATACCAGCTTCTGGGTGTCATTTCCAATGTATGAATGAAATGATGGACCCATTATTTTCATGGGTATTCTGCAAATACTATGCGACACTTATTAATGTGCTCGAACGAGTTTGACAGTCCTATGTACTTTTGACTCATGATGGTGACTTCTTCACTGATTCTAACTTCCAGCAATATCCTGCACTGTGGCCATTCTGATATGGATTTCTTATGTGTACCCCACCATCTAGTGAGTGTGGCCTTTAGTACATAGTTTAACATATATAAGCGCTGTGTTTCTATTATGAGTCCTTCAAATGCACTTAGGAAGGTCACAATATTAGGTAAACTCGCATACGTTGGTAGCTCCCTCGGTTCATTTTCCACTCATCGCACAAAACTTGTAACTCTAGAACATCTCCACGTAGAGACTTCATGCAATCTATTTTTCCAATTTTCCAAGCCCTCTCCTGAATCAGAAGTGCATGAACTAGCACTACGTCAGATCAAGTTTCCATCCGTTGTAGGATGTCTATAACCATATTTTGGAGAACTGATATTATAGATATGGTCCAGATAATTTCCTTATACTTCACTGTAAACTGGTTCGACATACCTTTGTCCCTCCAATGGATCAATGGGAGGCACTACCCTCATCTCATCATCCTTGAATGAGAGGATTATTTTCTAGAATTTTATAATGGTATGATTATTCGATGGCTGAATATATCTCAGAAGTACAGGATATGGGTTGGTGTTGTCGACAATGTTGATGAACTCAAAGTCTGCGAATGTGTACAACCCCTCAATGTCGATAGGGAGTTGACTCAACCTACCAATTGGTAGGACCTTCACCTGATTTGCAAGCCTCAACTAGACAGGAGACCAATCCTAGCGTGACTTTCCCATCCTCTCCCAACTCTATCATGTCTGTTGATGTAATTGTAACTTTGGAATGTATTCACTTGTATTTCTTATCTATTGTAACCCGATGTTTATTCTGGGATGTACTTGTGTCATGTCATGCCCTGATGCTCCTATCGGGAGGATCTATATTGTAAACAAGTCATGCCAAGTCACTGTGGGTAACCCTCCTATTGTCTAAGGGTTAAAGTCCCCACAATTCTGGGGCACTAGGGTTATTAGACTCTCCTATAGAGGTCGGCCCTAGTAGGGTTTTAGTCATGTCGATATTAGTATAAATAGAGAGCTGGACTCTCTATTTAGGACACATCTCACACACACTCAAGTGTAGTGCATAGTTGAGGAAGGAGAAGACACTGGGGCTAGATAGAAAGAAGGTTACTGATGTTGGGAGATCACTTACTATTTTGGGCTTTACTTTGGTGTTGATTCTATCTCTGAGGAAGTTGTGGGGTTTTCTCCATTTATGGTTTCCTTGAGGAAAAAACACTATGTTCATTGTCTCTTGTGTTTGATTGCTGTGCTTATTGTTCTCTCAGTTAAAGATCCTAATGTTATGCTAGCTTAATGTTAAAAATCTAACATGGTATGAGAGCTAACCTGAGAAGAAGATACTGTGCTGCTGTGGGAACTAGGGATTCCTACTTTGTGGATCTCTTCCCACATATTTTCAGCAAAATAAGGTTGGAATAACTTTCCTCCCTAGGTCACATCTTTCTATCGAAGCAGAATCCAGTTTTGAGGTTTTTTCAGTTTTGGACCTGACACTACTGTCGAAAATTAGGGATTTTCACAGAAGAGGAATTTTTCAGTGAACCCAGGCCTGGATTGATCTCCTCCCTAAAATTGAAGTTCGGGATAAAATTCAAAGCAATTGGTTGGACAGAACTTTGGAAAAGAAAAACCCTAATTTTCTCCTGATCCAGCTATGCAGGATTTCAGCTCCAAATCCAGATCCGACATCTTAACCTAGTAAGATATAAATATTTTGTATTTCAATTTGATGTTCTCAGTTAAGATGTCTCATCATACCAAGCTTGATGAAAAGCTTGACAGAGTTGATAACTTCCAAGCTTGGAAGTATAGGATCTCCTTGATCCTGGAAGAAAATGAGTTGGACTCCTATATCAGTGAGGAGGTTCCAATTCTAGAGGGAGATGAGGAAAAGGCCTTACATAAGAAGAATTTGGTTATGGAAAAGAGAATCATTGCTGATTCTATCAAGGATCACCTCATCCCATAGGTGTCCTCTCTCAAGACACCTAAAGCTATGTTTGATGCCCCAACCAAACTGTTTGAAAGGAAGAACATCAATCGGAAGATGACTCTAAGGAATCAGTTGAAGAATGTAAAGATCCAAAATGCTGAGACCATCCCGTCTTACTTCACAAGGGTCTCTCATGTCAAAGAAAAACTAGAAGCTGTAGATGAAGAAGTGGAGCATGCAATAATTGTAATGACAACACTGAATGGACTCCCTATGATATGGGATTCATTCATCCAAGGAATCTATTCTAGAAAGAAGTTAGTCAAGTTCAGCAGACTATGGGAAGAATGATCTCAAGAAGAAGCTCAGATAGCATCTCGAGAAGAGAAGATGGGAAGTGAAGATCAAGCCCTCACAGTTCACTCCAAGAAAGGCAGAAGAAACTCTCATCACTCCAAAGGTAAGAACTTTCACCATCAAGATAACATTAGAAAGGACCTATCTAGATTGAGATGTTATACATGTGATGAAAGAGGACACTTTGCGAAAGTCTGTCCTAGAAACAATATTAACTCTCATAAGAAGAAGGGAAACAAGGGAAGACATCATGCTCATGCTAGAGAAGACATCATGCTCATGCTGCAGAGGATGATGAACCTTCGAAGAAGAAAACCAGATATGAAAGTGAAGATTCTTCCAGTGAATATGAATATGTTTTGATTTCCTCTCTTACAGGAAACATTACTCATGGAAGCACTGATTGGGTTATAGAAAGTGGGGCTTCCAAGCTTATGATAGGATTCAAGGAGTCCTTTGTGAAACTATCAGAACATGAATCACCTCACAAGGTGAAGCTAGGAGATGACTACTAGTATCCAATAAAAGGTAGTGGGGAATCCTCCTATAAACTATACTCTGGAAAGTATATGACAATGAAGGAAGTATTGCTTGTGCTAGGACTTAAGAAGAACCTTCTCTCCATATCTGCATTAGATGCAAAAGGAATGAGGGTTGCATTCATAGATGGTCAAGTCATAATGTGGCCAAAAGGAAAGACCATCGATGATGCAGTAGTGATTGTAGAACAAGAAGGAGTTTTGTGCAAATTAAAGGGCCATCCACAACAAGCATTGGTCCATGACATAGTAGAGCCAAATGAACTTTGGCATAGAAGACTTTCACATGTGCATTACATAGAACTACCTATTGCAAGCAAAGTTGTTGAAGGTCTTCTAGAAATCCAAGCAAAACATGATGGGGTCTGCAAAGGATGTGCGAAAGAAAAGAATACAAAGAAGACATTTCCAAGTAGTGAAAGCAAAGCAAAAGGAATCTTGAAAATCATCCACTCCGATGTATGCGGTCCTATGTCATAAAGCTCACTATACGGGTATGCATATTATGTTTCTTTTATTGATGACTTTTCTAGGAAGACATGGGTTTACTTCATGAAGAATAAAGGTGAAGTATTTAGCAAGTTCAAAGAATTCAAAGCCTTGATCGAGAATCACATTGAAAATAATATCAAGACCTTTTGATCAGACAATGGTGGAGAATTCACTTCAAATGAATTCAAATAGCTATGCAAAGACTCAGGGATTAAGAGGGAGTTGTCCACTCCTTACAATCCACAACAGAATGGGGTTGCAGAAAAGAATAATAGAACTATCATGGAAGCTGCAAGAGCAATGCTTCATGATCAAGATCTTCCTATGCATCTCTGGGCGGAAGCTTCCAGAATAGTGGTGTATGTACAGAACTATACTCCACATAGAGTACTCAAGAACAAGACTCCTAAAGAAGTCTTCTTTGACAAGAGACCAGAAGTCAGCCATCTTAGAATATTCAGTTTTCCTGTGTATATACACATTCCAAGAGAGAAGAGAACAAAATTAGATCCTTCAGGTAAGAAGGGTATATTTGTGGGATATTCTGAAAACTCAAAGGCTTATAGAATATACTTCCCAGTATACAAAAATATCGACATCAGCAAGGATGTAACATTTGATGAAGACACAGCTTACAACAAATCCAGGAAGAGATTTGTTGAAGATACTGAAGAAGCAGAAGCACCCAGAATTGATGATACAACCATGAATGAAGAAATTCAAGAAGAAGATCGAGAATTTGAAGAACCACAAAGACCTGTAGATCCACCTCAGGAGAAGAATCCTCACAAGAGGAAACCTGCTTGGGTATGAGAAGTTATCCAGGGTGTGGAAAGATATGGGGCTCCAAAAGAGAATCACAGAGAAAGAAAGAGGACCAGATCTTGCTCCAGGTATGTAGCATTACTATGTGATTTCATTGATAAAGAATCTTCCAACTATGAAGAAGTGGCATAATGAAAAGAATGGAAGGATGCTATGATCGAAGAGTATCAGTCGATCATGAAGAATGATGTTTGGGATGTTCTCCCAAGAACATAAGGGAATTCAGTTGTAACTTCCAAATGGATCAACAAGATCAAGCATGCTGCAGATGGTAGCATAGAGAAATATAAGGCAAGATTTGTTGCTCGTGGTTTCTCCTAGAAAGAAGGAATAGATAATGAAGAAACCTTTGCACCTGTAGCCACATACACTTCTGTCAGATTAGTACTTGCTCTGGCTCTAGTGATGAAATGGAAGATACACCAAATGGATGTCAAGACTGCTTTCTTGAATGGTGTAGTGGAAGAGGAAGTGTATGTGGAGAAACCACTCGGTTTTGAGACACATGACAGAGAGTCTCATGTATGCAGATTGAAGAAAGCCCTGTATGGTTTGAAATAGGAACCCAAGACTTGGTACAGCAGAATTGATAGCTTTCTATCTAGTTTAGGCTTTACTAAGAGTAAAGTAGATTCCAAACTTTACTCCAAGGTTGAAGATGGAAACCCGGTGATGCTCCTACTATATGTAGATGATCTGTTTGTAATAGGTATGGATGGGTTGATTGCTGATACGAAGAGGAATCTTGCTGCCGAGTTCAAAATGAAGGACTTGGGTATGATGCATTATTTTCTAGGCATGTAGGTGTGGCAGAATACAGATGGGATTTCCCCAATACAAGGGAAATATATAGTAGAGATCTTGAAGAGGTTTGGGATGATGGATTGCAAGGCTATGGCCACACCTATGGCATCAAACCTGAAGCTATTGAGTGATGCTTCATCACAGATGGTTGATGCTACGATGTATCATTAGATGATTGGGTCCTTGATGTACCTGACGAACACAAGACTAGATATTTGCTTTGCTGTGAACACCTTGAGCTAGTTCCTGACAGATCCGAGACATGTTCACTTGATTGCTGCAAAGCATATTCTGAGGTACCTGAGGGGTATAGTTGATTATGGGCTCAAGTATGAGTCTAATCATAAGATTAAAATAGAGGGTTATGTTGATTTAGATTGGGTAGGCAGTTCCATTGATAGGAATAACACTTCAAGGTGTTTCTTCAGTATGGGATCCAGTGTGATCTCTTGGTTTAGCAGGAAACAATCCTGTGTGGCACTTAGTACAGCTGAAGTAGAGTATGTCATAGCTTGTTCAGCTAGTTGTGAGGCAGTATGGCTGCAAAAGCTACTATCTGATTTATTTGATCTCCAGTTGGATGCTACTTGTATACATTGTGATAACCAGAGTTATCTGAAGTTTTCAGAGAATCCAGTGTTCCATGACAAGTCGAAGAATATCGAGATCAAGTATCACTATATCAGGGATATGGTGCAGAAGGGGAGTAGTAAAGCTCCAGTATGTTGTGATGAAGGAACAAATAGATGATGTGTTGAGGAAGCCATTGGCTAGGGTGAAGTTTGAGTACTTCAGGGAGAAGCTTGGTGTTCTCCAGATCGAGGTCTCCTCCAAGTGAAGATGATGAGACCCATAGCCATTCTGACATGGTGAGAGGATTGGTTCCTTCCATGGTCAGATGTAAGGGCTGAGCCATTCTGTCATGGTGAGAGGATTGGTTCCTTCCATGGTCAGATGTAAGGGCTGAGCCATTCTGTCATGGTGAGAGGATTGGTTCCTTCCATGTCAGATATTAGTGCTGAATCTATAAGCCATTCTGACGAGTAGGTCAGATGTAAGGGCTGAGCCATTTTGTCATGGTGAGAGGATTGGTTCCTTCCATGTAAGATATGAGTGCAGAGCCATTATGATATGACTGTAGGATTGGTTCCTACATGATCAAATATAAGGGCTATTGCCATTATTGGAATGGAGCTTCCTGGTGAGGTACCAAGAATACTTGGTTTAGGACTGAGGGCCATTATGATATGACTGTAGGATGTGTTCCTACATGATCAAATGTGAGCACATGGCCATTCTGATGTGATTGAGGGATGTGTTCCCACTTGATGAGATATAAGGGCCATTTCCATTCTTGGAATGGAACTACCTGGTTAGGTACCAGGAACTTTCAACCTGGGGTTGAGAGCCTTTCCATCTTGGTTGCAGGATGTGTTCGCGCATGGGTGGATGTAAGTGCAGAGCCTTTTCATCATGGTTGCAGGATGTGTTCCCGCATGGGTGAATGTAAGTGCAGATCCTTTTCATCATGGTTGCAAGATGTGTTCTCGCATGGGTGAATGTAAGTGCAGAGCCATTCCATCATGGTTGCAGGATGTGTTCCCGCATGGGTGGATGTAAGTGCAGAGCCCTTCCATCCTAGTTGCAGGATGTGTTCATGCATGGGTGAATGTAAGTGCAGAGCCTTTTCATCATGGTTGCAGGATGTGTTCCCACATGGGTGAACGTAAGTGCAGAGCCCTTCCATCATGGTTGTAGGATGTGTTCCTGCATGGGTGGATGTAAGTGCAGAGCCCTTGCATCATGGTTGCAGGATGTGTTCCCACATGGGTGGATGTAAGTGCAGAGCTCTTTCAAAATGGTTGCACGATGTGTTCCCGCATGGGTGAAAGAGCAGAGCCTTTTTAGCATGGTTGCAGGATGTGTTCCCGCATGGCTAAATGTGAGTGCTGGGCCTTTCTGATGTGATTATAGGATTGGTTCCTACATGATCAGATGTGAGTGCTGGGCATGCCTTTCTGATGAGTAGATCAGATGTAAGTGCTAGACAAGCCATTTTGACTTGGTGTCAGATATAAGCGTCGAAGAAAGACATACATGGAGGCTAGGCCTACAACCAACATGAAAAAGGGCTGGCTCTATAGAACTTCCTGTGATGAGAAGAATCATGAGATAGCACCCGTGATGATCCAGTGATGATGATCTAGCAGTGATGATCCAGATCCAATGATGATGACCAGTGATGATCCAGATCGAGTAATGATCCAAATCCAGTGATGATCCATATCGAGTGATGATCCAGATCTAGTGATGATCCAGATCCAAAGATGAAGATGAATTGAAGATACATATGATGAGATGATCCAGAGAAGAAAACCAGTGATGAAAATTGTGTTAAGAGAATACCTTCCTAGTTAAGACGGAGTGTTGATGTAATTGTAACTTTGGAATGTATTCATTTGTATTTCTTATCTATTGTAACCCGATGTTTAATCCAGGATGTACTTGTGTCATGTCATGCCCTTATGCTCCTATCGAGATGATCTATATTGTAAACAAGTCATGTCAAGTCATTGTGGGTAGCCCTCTTATTGTCTAAGGGTTAAAGTCCCCGCAGTTCTGGGGCACTGGGGTTATTAGACTCTCCTAGAGAGGTCGGACCTAGTAGGGTTTTAGTCATGTTGGGATTAATATAAATAGAGAGATGGACTCTCTATTTAGGACACATCTCACACACACTCAAGTGTAGCACATAGTTGAGGAAGGAGAAGACACTGGGGCTAGATAGAAAGAAGGTTACTGCTGTTGGGAGATCACTTACTATTTTGGGTTTTACTTTGGTGCTGATTCTATCTCTGAGAAAGTTGTGGGGTTTTCTCCATTTATGGTTTCCCAGAGGAAAAACAATGTGTTCATTATCTCTTGTGTTTGATTGTTGTGCTTGTTTTTCTCTCAGTTAAAGATCCTAATGTCATGCTAGCTTAATGTTAAAAATATAACAATGTTAGGTTATTAACGTTGGACCCCACATCTAGAATAATGTAATCCATGTCATAATCCCCTATCTGTGTAGCCATTCTTAAACCATGCCCCGTTTTAAATTTCTTTTTGACATGGCTAACCATGCTTTTAGGTTGCGAATCAAATGGGATTTCATCTATCAACGCTTGCAGTTATATGATAGCATCTTTATCATGGAGCAATGCTAAGCACCTTGAAATAAAAGGTTTGAGCTTACTAACCTTTCTTGGAGCTTGTTTCTGGAAAATTTGTTGGAAGCATTGAAGCATATCCCTGAATTCTACTGAGGTTGATGGTTGTTTAGGATCCACAAATTCTGGTCACATGTACAAAAATACTTATTTCAATTTTTTAACGTTGAATGGTGCTTTCCTCTATTCCATGGGTTGCACATGCGGTTGTTCTTGTGGTATATTCTGGTCAGCCCTGGTGGCATCACCTCCTTATGTTACGACAACAAAACTTGTCTCTCTCAGATCAGTAACAATCATTTGAACATTTGGGTTAGGATTTGGATTTTGTTTGGGATTCTGCATGGGATTAGGACCTTCAACGACCCGAGATTTCCAGTTTGCAATCAACTAGGGATGTTGTTCCACGTTATGGTCATGTTCTTTGTAATATGAATAGGTTTTTGCAATTTCTTGGAAATCTCTAGCATAATGGCCTGCTTGTCCATAGTTATAGCATACAACTTGACCTATTCCTCTACCAAATCATCCTCCTCCTCAAACTATGAAGTTTCCACCCCCCTTCCCTGAGGGTGTGGCTACTGTGGTGGGTACTAATTTTGCGGTGCATATAGGGTCTGTGGCACATACTGAAACTGATACAGGTTTTGTTGGAAAGGCATAGGATGGTAGTGCACTTGTTCCTGTTCATCCTAAACCTTCCCATCATTCTTCATCAAGTAGGTGTCTACTGTCTTCTCCTTTAGGAGCTGGTATGCTCTACAATCCTTCTCATCATTCCCTACTGATTTACAAAATTTACAGAAAAGGATGGTTGGGGTACTTACAATATTCTATAAGTATAAATATCCCTCATCATGATGCGCTCTATTCTGGCATATTTGGTACTAGGGTATCCCATGAGTACTTAATGGATTAGGCGCACCCGACGAGATATATTTTATGTATGACAAAAAAATATTCTTGGTGTGTCCATCCATTCGACATCTTGTGCACCACAAGTCCTCACATGCTTCCTTACCCTTCTTGATGTCCTAATGGTGCATGGTCAGATTAGCCAACTTCCATTGAATCTGCATCATACTTGCACCACCATCTCCAATTGGTGAGGATTCTAACTTCATTGCTAGTTCTAGTGCTTCTGCTTGCGACAAAATATTCTGTTGCATCAAATGAGCTCGAATGTGTGGTAATAGCGCAACAATAAAGCAGTCTTTATGTTGTACATCCAACATCTAGAAGCTAAGTTTTCCCATCAAAGTTTTACACCGCTGATCAAAATCCCATACAGATTCCGTTGGTAACTTCTTGAGCTCTTTCATCTTCGTGATGCACTGTGACTTAGATTTAGGTTTTCTGAACTCACAAATCATCACGAGTCATACCTCATTAAGGGTATTATATGGGGTTCCTACTGGTACCACATAGAAATTCATAAACCAATTTAGCGTGCGACCCCACACATTCGTAGCCATCTGCGCTTTCTTTATGTCTGCATTATGAACTTGGCGAACCATCCAAACAGATTTGCAATGGAACCAATGTTGCTCTGGATATTTTGCTCCATTCTCATGAATGTGGGAAATCTAATATCTTCCCCATCCATTGAGTTGCTGTTGGGATTTTTGAATGAATAATTTACTGAAAAAGGACTCCCTCGTGCGCTAGTCACAGTACTAGCACTATCACTATTAACAACTCTTTCAGGAGATGAAGCTCTAGATCTTACCTCTAGTGATACTCCGGGCATGGTGTAGTTATGTCCTAACCTTGGTGTCTCTACATATACTTTAGATTCTTCTGCTCCTTCAAAAATTAGGCTATAGTCTTCCTCCTCCTCGCAAGACCCTTCTTCTAGCCATGACTCAACTTTGTACTAACTTTCTTTGAACAACCTAGGATTTCGTCTTCCTCTTACTGTCTTTCTCCTTTTTCTTGAACTAAGTCTCCTGACACTCCTTAGGAATCCAACTTCTAGTTTGGGTTTTGTACTTCCTGGGAACATTTAATCTCACCATTTCCCATTGTATTTGTAAGTCGTCCATGACATATCCCATCCTATGGATATGCGACTAAGCTGCTCAACTGCAGAATGCCCTTCTCATAGATGAGCATATTTATGTATGTGTTTATAAACAACAAATACCTTCTTCGAGGTCCTTGGAAAAAATTTCTTTCAACTTCACTAAATGAGGTTATCATCTGTACTGCAAGCTCAGTAAATTACCCTTGCAAAATACTGTCAACCCCAAAATCAACAACTCTAGAGATGGGGTTACTTACACTGGTTATCTCGTGAATGAGTTGAGCACTCCACTTGACTAGTTCTCTTCTTTGGAAATTCATCTGTCGAGTTTTCAATATTGACAACCACTGATGCAGCACAATAGGAAACTCTACAAACAAGATCTCATGAATATCAGAGTACATGTATTGGTCTAACCAGTTTTCTGTGCTCAACCACGATATTATACTCTCTTCTTGTGCAAATGCTAGCGTCTTAGACTCCATCCAATCCTTGATTTACTTCTTTGTCAGATGCCACAACATTTCTCTCGACTAAAATGATTAAGGGTCTCGGTAACATAAATATTTGTTGGCCTACTTTCCCACACTCTCACGAACCAGGTTCAACAGAGCCACGAAACCAAGAAAACACCCAAAGACATCGGCCTAATGGATCAAGCTCAACCGATAACACTTGTGAGGTAGGCATAGTCTCACTCGATATATCTTAATGTGTAACTACCAGAACCATGTTTTCGCAATCACTGAGGGATTACAGTCCCTTGGCGCATGGCCAAGGAGCTCAACAGAGATGGAAGGATGGAGTCTTTTACTACTCGATGGTGGCGCAACAACATGACACAACCGACATGTGACACAACTTTATCCTTAGCAACTTTAACGCTTAAAAACTTGTGCAATCATGCGATGCAGCTAATTCCTTAAAGGTAAATGACAGGGATGCAACTGTATGATAACCATAACGGTATTTAACATGAAATAATGCCAAGTGCTTGACAATGCTTTAACCATTCATTCATTCACTTATTTATCAATATTGCAACATTCATTCCAACAATAATAATAAATAATCTAAAATAATCAAATATTCAACATTAACTGATAACCATTCAACATTCATCAACACAAGAAATGACGTGGAAACCCATCTGGGAAAAACCACTAAGGTGCTCTTCATCTGGCATGAGAAATATATAGCACTTTGTAGTCTGTGACTTGCAGATTGTTTTGAGATATGTCTTTCTATATCAACTCTTCTTGCTCTCATGCTCTCTATTTTTATGTTTTTCTTTTATTTACTCCAACTGGTGCACACACATCTTGGATCGAATCTTCTATTCTACTATCTACATAGTCAGCTGCAGAATGACTCTACCAAATAGTCTATGCACATAGCTGCAGATCTGTGGCTCAACAACCTTCTACTATCAGACGCTCTTCCGATCTCCTAAAAAATACGTCTACTTTGTAAAATCTCCCTGAAGTTAACTCTTCAGGTTATCAAGCTAACCCTTATATAGAGCAGGTTGCTTCTATTTATAGTTTCTACAAGACCGTGTAGGGTCAATTGAGTACAAATCAGTTATTACAATCATAAGTAGCTTCAAGAATCTTTTATTACATTAATGACAGACCATACTGGCCGCAAAACGTCCTGCATCATACTAACTGCAGGACATAACTAGTCATGGAAACGTCTTTGAGTCTACTTGTACATGTCCTGTCTTAGTCACAAAACTGCCCTTTAGTCTTCTGTTGACTCGACTCCTACGATCTTGTGACCTACATCTTACTAGACTTTAATCTTCTACCTACCACTTGCACCAAATGTCGGTTTTCTTTTCCTCCTCACAACTTTCTCTGCTCTGTGCTTCCTTTCCGTCCTTTACCTACTTTTTCTCTGTCGTGTGCTTGTTTTTCCTCTTGTGATTCGAGTTCTTCCTTTAGCTCTATCCTGGCCCAACACACATGACTCTCTAGAACCAAGGGCATAACTATTGGAAAATTGTGGATTTATATTGACATAATAATATATTCATATTAGATGTCATTAAGGAGAAAAGGATGAAGTATTAGGAAAATATCAACAACTTGGGACAACTTATGTACAAATTGGACCAACTCGAACATAAGCACAAAAATTTAATAAGTTTTATATGCGAGTTAGATGTAGGGAGTGATGACCAAGAGGAGTTAGGATATACTTCCAAAGAAGAATTAGATACAACCAAGACATATAGAAAAGGAGGAATTCCTCCATTTTACTTCAATGTGGAACCCAGTACAAAAGTTGAAGATTACCATTTGCTACTCTAGGTCTAGTAGATTTTTTTTAATTATTTCATGTTTCTATGATAAAAGGAATGGGATAAAATTTAAGCATCAATTGCTTAGTTTTTAGGTTTCCTATTTTTATCTCTAGTGATAAGGTGAATCCCTAAAGGGGGAATATGCATCTTTGAATAGTTCCATTATCTAATTTTTTATTATTGTATTTAGGATTCTCATAGAAAGTTGTCATAGAATAAACTAAATGTATATTTTGTTGTATATTATTAATACACAAATATTACAATATTGATAAAAACAAAATTATAATAAAGCACTATTATAAATTGGGTTTAAGAAAAAATTTTGAGCTTAATTCCTCAAAATGGTTTCACTCATACTTTCTCTCATAGTTATATCTAAAGAAATAGTTTAACGACCATTAAGTTGAGCCTATGGGTCATATGTCGATGTTGACGCCGATGTGGAACTATAAATGTTGAGAAAAATATATAACACGATATTCCCTTAGAAACTATATGCATCTGCTTCGAAATCCATTGTTGTTCCATTTTCAACTTTCCTCTCCATTGCAATAAAAAACTTGCATTTAATGAAGGTGTTGTGCCCCTACCCAACAGCCTTTAAAAAAAACATTATTTCATCAAACAAAATTGTATTTTGTACCGATGAAATGTTCAAATTTTAAAAGGATCAATCTAATGAATTACCAGCTACTGAAATAATCATTTTCTATGAGCTACTGAAACAATGAAATTAAATGTTTTTAAAAGCAGCCTTTACAATCTATTGGTTATTTGACAAAATCACAATGTTCAAGTTATTACTTTGGATGGATTTACATTAATAGTTAAGAGATGAGCATTAATATTTTCTTTTTATATATCTTTTCCTCATAACCAAACCTTGAAATCTTGTCTAAATAGCAATCTCTTGATTTTTGCTATTTAATTTTATTATTATGGATGTTGATAAGGTTGCGAAATTGGGTGATTGAACATAATGTGGGTTGACTCGGACGTTAATCAATGGGGTATGCATGGTCGGGTCAATATTGTAGAGATTCGAGGGCTCACGCGTTAGCTTTTTTCATTCGAGAAATTGTGAAGGATAAGAACGTTGTGGTTTAACATGGAGACTTATCACATAATATCTCTCAAAAAAGATACTGTGGAGAATTTGGTTATCAAAGAAACTAGCAAATATGTGAAGTGGCAGCGAGAGCTTAAAGATTGAGTTTGAAAATAAATAAATGTGGCTAACTTTTACAATCGATCGCATAATTTTAAAGTTTTATTTCATTCCTGTTTTTGCATTTTGTTTATGATTTTTAGTTTAGCTTTAGATGCTATTTATGTATTAATTTGTTGGTTTTGATGACTACAGATCTCAACTGAGTTTCAATCGCCCAAGCTCAAAATAAAATAAGACGAGAAACGGTTCACGAAATTTCCGAAATGAATGCAGTTTGAAGGCGAATAAAATCATGCTAAGACCATTAAACTCGGAGATGATCTCCAACAAGTTGGTCAGATGCAAATCGATTAAAAGAATGGTTCATAAAATAAGGAGCAGCAGTTCAGTTTTCAGAGAAACTGCCGGGATTGTCGCCAGTTCCAAAATCACGTTTTTAACTGACAGGCGATTTTCTGAGCCACATTGTGAGCAACTGGAGACAGATATTAAAAATCCGCCACATGGGTTTTTTCCAGAACGGACCCATTTAGTTTTGCTCAAGTGGATTTCGCCAGAAAGTGATGGATTCTGGGAGATTTCGGGGATCCTTTGAGCACAACTTTTGCAGTTGCGGCCGGCAAAGAAACGGTTCTTTCCAGAAATTTTCCTGAGTAGAGCTCAATTTGGGATTCATTTATTTTCACTGTTGTTTATTTAAGCAATTGGAATTTGATTGGCAGGGGGGAGAGGATTGGACTGAGAGATTTCTCTCTCAGATCAAAATGCTGCTGCCAGGAACAATTCTGGGAATGCTCAACAGGATTGAAGAATTTCTTTTTCAACGTTTGAAGAGAAAACCAAGAGCTGGAGCTGGGGAGCAGACTGAGGGGATGCCAAAGCTCAAGAGATTTCTCTCTTGAAAGCTCAGAAAACAATGCTGCCAGCGGGTCGATAGTTGGAGAAATGAGAGGACAAGGCTACAGTTTGATTTATTTGTGACTCGAGACAGTTTTCTGTCCGCAGCTACAATCTGTTGAACTGGTGATATTTAACATATGTTTATAGTTTGTATACTTAGCATATGCTTCAAGATATCTATTGGTCTTGCTATCTTTTTTTCTATATTATCTATGTTTGTCATAAAATTCTTTAAAGAATTTTGCAAATATATGTTTTTTTATGATTATCTACTTCTAAATGTTTTGTTTTTGCTGATATATCATGTTGTGTAGTTGATGATTGATATCGTTGCTTATATGACATGTAATGACTACTGTATGGTTTTGTTAATGTTTAAATTTCTTTAAATATTATCAAAGGTATTCATGCAGTAGTTTTATTAGCAGAATTCGATTTCAGTTTAAATATTTGAATTATTCTTGATCAGGATCAAACTTACAACAAAATAACACAATTTCTTTTCTGTTCATTATGTTAATAACAATTCATTAAATCAGAATTGAATATTTATACTGCTGTTAGGTTAATATTTGATTTTTTGTAATTAATGTATATTTGTTAATAATGCGAATTTTATAACTCTTTTAACATGTTAATATTTGATTAACTTTTTGAGTTAAGATTAATTGAATAGATTTAGTTCATAGATTAATTTAATTATATTAATAATTCATTAGTAATCAGATTAAATAGTTTAATTTGTACATTCGTTAATAAGTTTGTTGTGTATATTTATAGGTATACTATAGATCGATTTAACTACAGAGCAGTAGTTTCTAGTTTTATCTTAGTTTATTTAGACTTTCAGGCTAACAGAGCCTTTAAACCTGTCGGAAACAACCATCCTAAACAGCTTGGAACTTGCTCTAAGGATCCCGGTCTGGGTTGTCTTCCCCGTTATGTGCATAGTCATCTACGCGCGTCAACAGAAGGGGATTGATTCCAACCTTCGATACTATTGAGTCCATAATATATGATTCTCTCATGGATGAAACTCCCCACATACAATTTCTATCTCCAGGATATCTCAAGGTAAGAAAGTGCATAACCTTTTTCCTGTAACCGGCCTTGATCAAAACCTTTGTTTTGGAACCCAACTCATGAGAACCTATGTTATTTTCAGTGATTTAGAATATGCTTGCCTCATATTTAAAATAATTTCATAATGAAATGTGTTCATTTGGAATGTTATTATTAGAGGATATTCCATAAAAGGCTATGCAGTGAAACATTTTGTCTATATGATCAAATTCAGATGTAGCAGATAGACATCTGGCTTGATGACTTTACATTTTCCTACTTTCTTATTGTTTGCATAGATTGTAAATAGGGGAGGGGAAGTGTTAATATTTCAATGGTTATACAAGATATAGAAAAATTTAGAATGATAACATCATAACCATATACTAAAGGATCACTGAAAGAAAGAAAAGAACAACCACACAAAAGAATACAAAGATTTATGTTCAAAAAACTCATGGAGAAGCAAACCCAACAAAACATCCTCGATATAGAATTCAACTAAGTACAGTGTCAGACCCAAATAATAAGACTTATAAGACCCCAAGAATAATACTGGACTGACTCCTCTCTCCCAAATGGACTACTCTTTCTCTCTTTAGCTCAACTGTTAAGTTATGTTGGTTGTCCAAATGAGGGAGGTACCTTTCGTATTTATACTGATCGACTAATAGGCCTAATAACCCAACTGGTACATCTTCTACTTGCTTCCAGGGCTGAATTTCCTTGAAATAATAAAAAATACATTTTAATAATACTTTTGTGGGTACTATTGACCCTAATTAAAACTAAGGTTTTACCTCAAGGATTTACATGAACAATTACATCAATGGCATCTCTAATCAAAGGAATGACATCTTAGGAAGGGGTAATAGAAATGATAATAAAAAATATAATATCTTCGCTAGTTACATTTATTTAACACTCCCTCTTAACAAGAAAGGTATTCTATAACACAACAATACATCTGTACAACTAACTGGTAAGTTTATATGTCATAGGAAATTTTCACAAATAGATCAACATTGTCATCATCCATGGAATATCACCATCACAGAGCATCACATATTGATCATCACATCATGGACACATTCGTATGATCATCGTATCTCGATAAATCATAGCAAGCATCATGTCACATGTCGTCGCGTAGTGATGAACATCACATCTCACCGCATCATATCATCGTATCACATATTTTCACATCATCAAAAGCATCACATCTCATCGTATCACATCTCATTGCATCATCACAAGCATCACATCTCATCTCATCATCATGAGCATCACTTCTTGTCACATCACATCATTGCATCAAATCTCATCTCAGGTATCCTTATCTGAACATCTCCTTCAATAAACAAAACATCACAACTTAATGTGAAATCACCCAAAACATCAAAATATGTTGTATCGTCCACAAATGAATGTAGGACCACAACGTCTAGAAATGAATGTAGGACCATAATTTCCTCAAATGAATGCAAGACCTCAATGTATTCAAATGAATTCCATACCACAATGCCTACAAATGAATGCCGGACCAAAATGTCTACAAATGAATTCCATACCACAACGTCTACAAATGAATTTTACACCACAACTTCTGCAAATGAATGCTAGACCACAACCTCCTCCAATGAATTTCAGACCAAAACATCTACAAATGAATTCTATACCACACCATCCGCAAATGAATGCCGAACCACAACATCTACAAATGAATGCCATACCACAACATATGAAAATGAATGTAGGACCACATCTCGTTGGGATATTCCTATTTGAGTATATGACCAATATTCCTGGGATATTCCTTGTGAGGATATCACCAACCATGTTGGGATATACCCTTAGTGATACGACAAGTCATACAAGAATCCACCCTTGGTAATGTCACCAACCATATTGGGATCTACCCACAAAGATACGATCAGGCTCTCTATACAATAATTAGATCAGTGGGGCTCATCATTCTCTTCTTGTACTTCAAGGAAAACTTTGTACTTACATATCATTACCATATCATTCTCTTGTCATCACTCCCTCTTACCAGGGAGGTCCTTATCGAATACACCAAGCTTGTATCAAAAGTGTTGAAGCTTTACACGATATAGAGTCTTAGTAAACACATTAACAACTTGTTCCTCTGTAGGAACATACTGGAACTTCATGGCTCCTCTCTGAACCATATCTTGGACTGTACTAAGGGAAAAAATAGTTTGTTTTTTCCGAAGCCATTATGTCATACCCAATCCCAAACAAAAGCATCATCGTGAGATGCTCTTTCTTCCACTTCCTCTTTTCATCTACAATGAGTTCATTATCTCATGTCAGGTCATCGACATATCCCAGTATTTTGCATTCAACCTTAAATTAAAGGTAGAAACATGCTTTACTCTTGGTAAAGCCTTAGTCCATAAGGAAGTTGTCCATCTTGTCGTACCATGCCGAACTTGAATATCTTCTGCAGTCACTCCCTCTGAAGCAGAGCATCATCCTCCCTCTCCATTTTGCACTGTGTATATCAAAACATTATGTATTGGAGTGACAGGTAGCATCTTCTACTACTAATATTTTATGTATCCATCTTAGGTCACTGGATACCAAGATCATCTATCTTGAACTTTGTTGAAAATTTCCTCTTGCACCCATATGCGAGCTTGGCATCCTCTATAGGACTCCATCTTCAACCTTGTAAAAAAGGTAAATATCTTCATCACTCTAGGTGATCCTCAAACTCCATGTAACTGGATGTGCTTATCCATGGGCTCCTTCTGAGCTCGTACAAATCCTTTTGTGCAAATGTGGTTCTCTGCTCGATATACACTACTTTACTGGAGAAGTGTGCATGTTCAATGGAGTATGTCATGCCATATTCTATTCCCTCTTTTTGAGAGAAACCATGAAACTTAATTTGTATCCATTGATGATGTCATTTGAAACATACTTGATCTTGTAGATCCATGTGGATGACACTACGGGAATCTGTTCAGGTCTCGAAACCACATCGTAGAAATCACTCCCCGTGATCAACTGGTACCATTTCTCCTTGGATAATTCTTCATAGCTAGAATTATTTGTATCAATGATGTCACTCAACAATGCCAGATAACTAGAGTGTATTCTAATCCTCTTGTTTTTGTTGGAATTTTCATCATACTTTTCTTCATCTTGAATTATCTCTCGTTCCCAAGATGGTATTCACTTATCGAGGTGGATCTACCATTATATTTAGGTCATATCATGATTCTTATGTTATTCTAAATATCTTTCTTTCGTCGCAGTGCCTCTGATCCTCGGAGATTCAGGTTCATCTTCATGTATGTTTATTAGAGTGAATCTTCTAACTAAATTTTCCTCACTTATTCTTTGGAACAATCTCATCCTTCTTTTCTTGTAGGTGATTGTTCATGATCTTTCCTATAAGTCAAATAAATCAGTTGCATGGTTAGAAACATTTCATAATATTCAAGACATATTCACAATGACAAATTCTTATGCATAAAGATGTAATCATGCAACTATTTTATCCAATATAACATTCATCCATATCTTGTATACATGCAGAAGCTTTCTAGATTCCTTCTGTTTGTGCCAGAAATTGTTTCTAAGGCCAGAGAAACAAGCCAACACAATCTCAAATATAAAACTCAAATAAAACTAGGGTTTAGGGTTTGTTTAATGTGTTTTTTGGTTGTAAGCTTTGAGAACAAGCAGGGAATACATTCAGAAGCAAAATAAAAAACTAAATCATAAACAGAAACTGATAAAGATGCATAACATATCACATAAGATCCAACAAAGAGACCATGATGAGGTTCATACAGAAAGGACAAGCACTACCAGCAAATACACATTAACTAGTAATGAATTTATCATTTAAGGAACTAAAAAATTTCAGAAATGAAACCAACATAGACAAACTGGAGGGGAAAAAGTCATATATTTCATCAGCAAATGCTTACAAGAGTCACAATACTTAGCTCTGAACAAGTCTGAAGATACAAACAGTCTGCAGACCTCCTGTAGCTCCCAAAAATCAGAACCCTTCTTCAGTCCCTTTGTCCCTCTTTTATAATTACAAATAAATAGTTCTATCTCCCCTTCTTAGGTCTAAATTTAAACTACCCAGCAGTTACCTTAACTAACTAATTCAACTAATTGACCAAAAATAGCAAATCGGATTCCTGGCAAATATGACGAATTTCTGGGAAAATAGGTGTCAAAGAAGCTTCCACATCTCTCAATCCTTGACACCTGTGTAAAAACTGAGAGAGGTTTTTGTGAATGGGTCCGTACTGGACAAAAACCTCTATTTGTTTTTAAAATTTAATCTCCAATCAATCAGAATATTCCCCGCAAGATGAGCACTAAAACAGGAAAATATTAAAAATCCTGAAAAATAGGCTGCAAAGATTAAATTGGATATTTCAAAACTGAATAGATGTTACAAAACTGAGAGAGGTTTTTGTATATGGGTATCTTATGAACAAAAAACTCTTTTTTTTTTTCAAAAATTCCTCTCCCTTAGCTCATGGTCGGCATTTTACTTCAATGACCCAAAACAGGAAAAATTGAGCAGAATTCTCAGTGATCTCTTCTTCCTGTACAGTAATTTCTTCTGTGACAGCAACTTTATTTTCACTGGAAACTTTTGCTATGAAAAATCTGCACTGAACCCTCTGATACACTGAGAGACATGAAATTGAGATGTCCATTGCAGGCTTGTACAAGGAAACCGAAAAGTCCATCAAATGTTTCTAGCTTGGAAGCCAATTTCTCTGCTATTACTATGGGAGAAACTTCTTGTGATCTATCTTTGTGACCTTTGGCATCCAATGAAAAATCACATGCACTATTTATTTTTTCTAAAGTAGAAAATCCTCTGCACAGTAAAACTTTACATAAATGATATCAGCTACCAGCTTCTCAGATTAACTGAAGACTGTTTGTTTGTTGGATGAGAAGATATATAAAACATAACAATCTCCAATCTATTCATTTTATGCTTCCTGTAGTCTTAGCATCGAAAAATGAGAATAGGTCTTCATGTAATCTCGGCTATTTATCTCTTTAATTGCACTGTGTATAAGTAGCAGACTCTTTTGTGAAGTTTAAGCACCATAAAATGCACAATTTTTCACCCCATCCTCTTTTCAAACTTCAGCAGAAGAATGGTTCAATATAGAGCTATTTTTCAATCTTCCACTTAGCAGAACATCTCAGAATGTCTTAAACAGCTATCTCTTCAAAAGGAATCCCTTTTAAAGACATAATTTAACATTTCCCTTAACGAATTTTGACAGAAACGACTTCAAGGAGAAAGCCCCAACTCTGCTCTATAACAGCAACCTCCGATTTTTTGGAAGATGTCTTCGTTCCAGCGTCTCCACTAGCTCCATAATATTTAATTTAGAACATCTTCCCTGAAAGTCTTGCCTTATTTCGCTCACTTTCATCATTTGCCAAAAATTTGCATCCAGTTGCCAGAATCTCCCTCACATGAGACTGACGCCTGTTTACATGAAAAAAAACTTGGCAAAACATATATCAAATGTGACCAATGATTTATTTAACACTTTAGCAGCGAAATCCCCAAAAAATCGGACTGAAAAATGACCATTCTCGCAAAAAACGATTTTCTTGTAGCGCGCCTTTGTTAATTTTTTGCTCCAGCACTACAGGAATAATTTAAAACCCAATTTTGGCTCTATTTAGTCATTTTTTCCATTTTGAATACAGTTCAAAGGACAAACTATACTCATGATATGATTTGTGAATCCATTATTCAATATATTGACCTTTAGAACCCTTCAAAAGCTTAAAAGAACAAAACTAAATAAAAATCTGAAGGTAAAAATTGAAAATTTCACTAAAAATCTAAAAATTTCCACAGTAAATAAAAGAGTAAACTCAAGCAAATATGCAAGCTAAAATAAAAATGACAATCAAACATAAAATTTAAAGAAACAAGTTCCTGACTTAACATCTGACTCCAGCTGCGGGATGAAGTCCTCCCTGTGAGGCTTCAAGAACCTGTAGACCAGTGCCTTCTGTCACCAAAACTGCCTGCTTTTCTGCAAAACATCCATTGGGCTATAGAGTATTTATTCAATCCTTCATACACTGATATATACAATGAAAATCAAATCTCATTCTCTGAGGAACCTTCCATCTACTGAATCAAATCGAAATCCCATTTCCAATGTAACTAAGAAAGAATTTGATCAACCCACCAAAACTTGTTTCCAACTCCATATATATATATATAATCAGAAATATTGGAAAACATGAAGAGCAGAGATTTAACAACTTATACCCACTTTCATCAAATAGTGTCTCTGAAATAACAGATTTATAACTTGGTATTGACTCTAAATAATCTGCTATTGGATCATAAAAATTTCCATGAGTTACCTCTTCCTGCTCTGGCTGTCCATAAGAATATTTTGTTCCATGAATATCAATCAAGTATTGGTGATAAAAGACATCAGGATCAGCCTGAATTTGCTCTGTAAAATTTTGAATAGTATCATCAACAATGTCAACACTTTGAACCTCCTTTTCCACACTGTCTTAAAATGAGTGACTATTAGGCATTGGATTTTGCTGTGTAAGGATAATAGACTGAATGCATTCTTGAATCTGCTGATCAGATTGTAACATATCACACACCTCACAGATTTCTGGGTCTTCCTTTTCAATTTCATCATCATATTTATTAAAAATCAGACCATCTTCATAGTGATTTTGAACAGCAGATTTATCATAACCATGAATGTGAACAACTTCTGAAGAAATGTGAACAACCTAGCCTTCATCAAATTTAGTATCAAAACCAAGAGGAATAGAATCTAATTCACCACAGAATGCTTGTCTTGGAACCCTAATCTCTTCATCATAGAAAGGAGTATTCTGAGAAATTTCTAATGATGATGCTAAAGGTTCATCTTTTCCTTCAATACAAAACTGATGTTTAACACAACACTGATTTTCAAAAGTTTGTTGAACTAGAGATTGATCTTCAAAAGGATTTGCATTCAAACAATTATTAAGGCTGTTGGAATCATTATGAGAATGTTCCAAACTATCTTTACTGATTTCATCACTTGGATAATCCTCAAACTGACCTAAAACAACAACTTGATTCTCATAATGATCATGGCATTCTTTCTTGACAGCACTATCTGAAAATGTTACCTTCTCATCTTCAACAAATTCTAAAACTTCAACTTCTTCATGACATGTTTTGAACCCTTGATTGTACTCATCATCATGGTTCTTTAAATCAGAAATTGTATGATAAACATCAGCTTGCTCACAACAATCTTTTAAAAAGAGTTCAGCTGGGTACAGATACTTACAACGCTTCCAAAAGCATGTGTGGAATTCTTTTAGTGAAGAGATGTTAGCAGCGGGAAGAGAAAAATACCAATCTCGTGCATCTTTTTCAAGTGAATACATGAACATTTTCATGAGCACATCTTCATGCTGGATATTTAACTAGACCATGCATTGATGAAATTTGATGAGGTGATCTGATGGATTATCCTCTTTGTTTTCTCTAAACCGTGGAAGACAATCTCCCCAAACATCCATAGTAGGTATTGGATTTGGAAAACCTGGAATATCAGAAAAATTTAAAGGTGCAAACCTTCGAGCCACAATAGCTTCCATGGACATTGGCCCGTGCATTTTGAAATAGTGGAGTCGCCAATCAATTTATCAAGATAGATTTTGTTTCTTCTTCTCAGAAATAAAAAGGCATAACAGTGCTTGAAACTAATTAGGGCTGCATAAAGCTGGGGATAATCTGAAACTTTCTGATTCTTCCAACTCCTCTAGTAGCCACTCTATCAAACTTGGTGAAAAATAGCCTTAAAGATGTGCTGGTTTAAGTCCACCTCTTAAACCAGGAAAACTGATAAGTATCCTAGGGAAGATATGCTTCAGCTTCGTCCTCGGCAACGGCGCCAAAGATGTCTATGCCAGAAATTGTTTCTAAGGCCAGAGAAACAAGCCAACACAATCTCAAATATAAAACTCAAATAAAACTAGGGTTTAGGGTTTGTTTAATGTGTTTTTTGGTTGTAATCTTTGAGAACAAGCAGGGAATACATTCAGAAGAAAAATAAAAAACTAAATCATAAACAGAAATTGATAAAGATGCATAACATATCACATAATATCCAACAGAGAGACCATGCTGAGGTTCATACAGAAAGGACAAGCACTACCAGCAAATACACATTAACTAGTAATGAATTTATCATTTAAGGAACTAAACAAGTTCAGAAATGAAACCAACATAGACAAATTGGAGGGGAAAAATTCATATATTTCATCAGCAAATGCTTACAAGAGTCACAATACTTAGCTCTTAACAAGTCTGAAGATACAAACAGTATGCAGACCTCCTGTAGCTCCCAAAAATGAGAACCCTTCTTCAGTCCCTTTGTCCCTCTTTTATAATTACAAAGAAATAGTTATATCTCCCCTTCTTAGGTCGAAATTGAAACTACCCAGCAGTTACCTTAACTAACTAATTCAACTAATTGACCAAAAATAGCAAATCGGATTCCTGGCAAATATGGCAAATTTTTGGGAAAATAGGTGTCAAATAAGCTTCCACATCTCTCAATCCATGACACCTTTATACAAACTGAGAGAGGTTTTTGTGAATGGGTCTGTACTAGACAAAAACCCCTCTTGGTTTTTAAAAATTCATCTCCAACCAATCAGAATATTCCCCGCAAGATGAGCACTAAAACAGGAAAATATTAAAAATCCTGAAAAATAGGCTGCAAAGATTAAATTGGATATTTCAAACCTTAATAGATTTTGTAAAACTGAGAGAGGGTTTTGTATATGGGTATCTTATGAAAAAAAACCTATTTTTGTTTTTCAAAAATTCCTCTCCCTTAGCTTGTGGTTGGCATTTTACTTCAATGACCCAAAACAGGAAAAACTGAGCAGAATTCTCAGTGATCTCTTCTTCCTGTACATTAATTTCTTCTGTGAAAGCAACTTTATTTTCACTGGAAAATTTTGCTATGAAAACTCTGCACTGAACCCTCTGATACACTGAGAGACATGAAATTGAGATGTCCATTGCAGGCTTGTACAAGGAAACCGGAAAGTCCATCAAATGTTTCTAACTTGGAAGCCAATTTCTCTGCTATTACTATGGGAGAAACTTCTTGTGATCTATCTTTGTGACCTTTGGCATCCAATGAAAAATCACATGCACTATTTATGTTTTCTAAAGTATAAAATCCTCTGCACAGTAAAACTTTACATAAATGATCTCAGCTACCAGCTTCTCAGATTAACTGAAGACTGTTTGTTTGTTGGATGAGAAGATATATAAAACATAACAATCTCCAATCTATTCATTTTATGCTTCCTGTAGTCTTAGAATCAAAAAATGAGAATAGGTCTTCATGTAATCTAGGCTATTCAGCTCTCTCATTGCACTGTGTATAAGTAGCAGACTCTTTTGTGAAGTTTAAGCACCATAAAATGCACAATTTTTCACCCCATCCTCTTTTCAAACTTCAGCAGAGGAATGGTTCAATATAGAGCTATTTTTCAATCTTCCACTCAGAAGAACATCTTAGAATGTCTTAAACAGCTATCTCTTCAAAAGGAATCCCTTTTAAAGACATAATTTAACATTTCCCTTAACGAATTTTGACAGAAACGACTTCAAGGAGAAATCCCCAACTCTGCTCTATAACAGCAACCTCCAATTTTTTGGAAGATGTCTTCATTCCAGCGTCTCCACCAGCTCCATAATATTTAATTTAGAACATCTTCCCTGAAAGTCTTGCCTTATTTCGCTCACTTTCATCATTTGCCAAAAGGTTGCATCCAGTTGCTAGAACAGTTGCCAGAATCTCCCTCACATGAGACTGACGCCTATTTACATGAAAAAAAACTTGGAAAAACATATATCAAATGTGACCAATGATTTATTTAGCACTTTAGCAGCGAAATCCCCAAAAAATCGGACTGAAAAATGACCATTCTCGCAAAAAACGATTTTCCTGTAGCGCGCCTTTGTTAATTTTTTGCTCCAGCGCTACAGGAATAATTTAAAACCCAATTTTGGCTCTATTTAGTCATTTTTTCCATTTTGAATACATTTCAAAGGACAAACTATACTCATGATGTGATTTGTGAATCCATTATTCAATATATTGACCTTTAGAACCCTTCAAAAGCTTAAAAGAACAAAACTAAATAAAAATCTGAAGGTAAAAATTGAAAATTTCACTAAAAATCTAAAAATTTCTACAGTAAGTAAAAGAGTAAATTCAAGCAAATATGCAAGCTAAAATAAAAATGACAATCAAACATAAAATTTAAAGAAACAAGTTCCTGACTTAACACCTTCCATATCTACCATAACATTATTGAGATTGTTCACTAATCTGAATATATTAGCAAAGACATTTAATTCTATATAAGTAGCAATGGAATGTTGTATAGCACCATAGGACATTTACCCATCACATGTTAGATTTTTATCATTCAAGATAGCATTATGATCTTAGGATCTTTAACTGAGGGAATAACATGCACATCAATAAAACACAAGAGACAAGAGACACAAAGAATTTTCCTCGGGGAAACCATAAAGGAGAAAACCCTGCAACTTCCTCAGATATAGAATCAACACAAAAAGTAAAAATCGAAAACAATAAGATGATCTCCCGATAGTAGTACTCTCTCTCTCTCATCCCAGTGTCTCCTCTCTCACTCATGCACCCCAATGAGTGAGTGTGTGTGTGATAAATAGAGAGTCTCACTCTCTATTTATATTCTTTCATTCACTTGAAACCCACTCCAACATGTCGCCGTCACTTAACAATTACTTACTAGAGCCAACATCTCTAGGAGTGTCTAATAACCCTAGTGCCCCACAACTTGTGGGGACTTTTCCTCCTCTGACCAACAAGGAGGCTTATCCTTAACACAATGGTGGGGACTATTTCCTCAAATTACAATGAATCACCTAGGGTTGACTTCTCTAGGATATTCTAATAACCTTAGGGCCCCACAACTGTGGGGACTTTGACCCTTGACTAATAGGAGGGTTACCCATAATGACTTGACATGAATTGTTCACATTATAGAAACTTCCCAGAATAAATATTGGGGTATGAAATGACTCAAATACATTATAGACACATCTCGGAATAAACATCAGGGTACAATACATAAGATATATAGATGAATACATTCTGAAGTTACAATTACATCAACACTCGCTCTTAACTAGGAAGGTATTCTCTCGACACAATTTATCAGCACAAGTCTTCTTCTCTATATCATCTAGATCATCATTGAGTCCTTGTAATATTCAAGTCATCTTAATCTTGATCTAGATCATCACTCGATCTGGATCATCACTTGATCTGGATCATCATCACTGGAACTGGATCATCACTACTGGATCATCATCACTGGATCATCACGGGTGCTATCTCATTATTCTTCTCATCACAGGAAGTTCTACAGAGCTAGCCCTTTCTCATGCTGGTTGTAGGCCTAGCCTCCATGTAGGTCTTCTTTAGCATTTATATTTGAACCTAAGTCAGAATGGCCCGCCCAGAACTTATATCTGATCATGTAGGAACAAATCCTATAATCATATCAGAAAGGCACACCCAACACTCACATATGACCATGTGGGAACACATCCCACAACCCTGTCATAAAGGTCCAGCACTCACATCTGACCATGAGAGGAACCAATCCAACATTCATGTCAGAAAGGCTCTGCACTTACATTTGACCATGTGAGGAACCAATCCAACATACATGTCAAAAAGGCTCTGCACTTACATTTGACCATGCGAGGAACCAATCCAATATACATGTTCGAAAGGGCTCTGCACTTACATCTTCCCATGTGAGGAACCAATCCAACATGCATGTCAGAAGGGCTCTACACTTACATCTTCCCATGCAAGGAACCAATCCAACATGCATGTCAGAAGGGCTCTACACTCACATCTGATCATGTAGGAACTAATCCTACAGTCACATCAAAATGGCCCTCAGTCCCAGACTGAGCTTTCTTAGTAATTGACCAGGTGCCTCCATTCTCCCAGAGAATGGCTTCGACCCTTATATCTAATCAAGTGGGAAACACTCCCTCAATCACATCAGAATGGGCATGTTCTCACATCTGATCATGTAAAATTACATGTTACAGTCATATCAGAAAGGCCCTCAGTCCTAGACCAAGTATTCCTAGTAACTGACCAGACATCTCCATTCCAGGAATGGCAACAACCCTTATATCTGATCATGTAGGAACCAATCTTACAGTCATATTAGAATGGCTCAGCACTCATATCTGATATGGAAGGAACCAATCCTCTCACCATGACAGAATGGCTCAGCCCTTACATCTGACCATGGAAGGAACCAATCCTCTCACCATGTCAGAATGGATCACGGACTCATCACTTCCCCTTAGAAGGAACCTCAATCTGGAGAACACCATGCTTCTCCACGAAGTACTCAAACTTCACTATGGCTAATGGCTTCATCAACACATCAGCTATCTATTCGTCTGTCGCAACATACTGGAGCTTCACTACTCCTCTTTGCACCATATCTATGATATAGTGATACTTGATCTTGATATGCTTTGACTTGTCATGGAACAGTGAGTTCTTCGACAACTTCAGACAACTATGGTTTTCACAATGTATACAAGTAGCATCCATCTGGAGATCAAATAAATCATACAGTAGCTTCCTCAGCCATACTGCCTCACAACTAGTTGAACAAGCTGTGACATACTCTACTTCAGTTGTACTCAGTGCCACACAGGATTGCTTCCTGCTAAACCAAGAGATCACACATGATCCCATACTGAAGCAACACCCTGAAGTGCACTGCCTGCCCAATCTAGATCAACATAACCTTCCAGGTTAATATTTTTATTCGCCTCATAATTGAGCCCATAATCAATTGTACCCATTAGGTACCTTACTGCATGCTTTGCAACCATTAGGTGAACATGTCTCAATGTGTTCACAACAAAGCAAATATCTGGTCTTGTATTCATCAGGTACATCAAGGACCCGATCATCTGATGATACATCGTAGCATCAACCATCTCTGATGAAGCAATACTCAATAGCTTCATGCTCAATGCCATAGGTGTGTTCATGGCCCTGCAGTCCATCATCCTGAACCTCTTCAGGATCTCTACTGCATACTTCCTTGGTCCAAAGAAGATTCCATCCTCATTCTGCTACACCTCCATGCCTAGAAAATAGTGCATCGACACATAATAGGGGCATCACTGGTCTTCCGCCTTCAACCTTGAAGAAAAGGTTGGAATCCACTTTACTCTTAGTAAATCTTAGAGTCATTTGTAATCTATCCATCCCATCGTACCATGTTGAACCTAGGATCTTCTGTAGTCACTCCCTCTAAAGCATCATACTCCCTCTGTCTTTCATACTCTATGCACTGAAACATTCTATATCAGAGTGACAAGTAGCTTCCTCTGCTACTAATATTCTATGTATCCATCTAGGATCATTGGATACCAACATCCTCTATCTTGAACTTTTTCAAAATTTCTTCTTGCACCCATCTGTGAGCTTGTCATCCTCTATCAACCTTGTAGCAAAGGTTAATATCTTCATCAAGCTCCTCATGTATGTGTTATCCCATGGGTGTCTTTTGAGCTCGTACAAGGATTTCTTTCATTTGCACACATGATTTTTCCTGTCATGTGACTTCACTTGCAGTGGCTGCAAACATCTCTTTCTAGTCTATGCCTTCTTTTCATGAAAAATCTCATGCTACGAATCTTGCCTTGTATCCCACGATGTTTCCATCTATTACATGATGGAACTATGAAATTTCCTTCACGTATCGATACTGCATCCTAGACATCATTCTTCTTGAACTGGTCTTCCCCTTCTTCTTGGTTACTTCTTCATAGCTTGAAGGTTCTGCATCAATGACGTCGCTGTATTCGTCATATTATTCTCTATCTTGAACTGTCGTTACTTGTTTTTCGGAACAAGTCTCATCCTTCTTTGCTTGTAGGCAATTATGTATGCAATCTTTCCTACAAGTCAAATGAATTTTAATGGTTAGAAACATTTAATAAGGAATATTCATATTGGAAAATTTTTATGCATAAATATATGATCATGCAACTAATTTAACCAATACAACATTCATCCATATCTCACAGAAACTTTCTAGATGCCTTCCATCTCTACCAGGACAACATTGAGATTGTGCACTAATCCAATATGTCAGCAAAGATGTTTCATTCTAGATAAGCAGAAATGGAGAGTGTGTAAATTGAACCCAGGTGTTAGAACAATTACACTCACAACAATTGCCAATTACACATGCAAATTACTCACAAAAGAGACTGAATATGGAGCTGAACACTAATCTGTATTGAATAAGTGTACGATAGCCAAACCTGTGAAGTCATAGGCTGCCACAATAAATAATTACATAAGATATTTGAATGCATGAATATTCCATTCGAATTTAGTCAAAAGCAGGCTTACTAAATCTAAGCAAATCCCCCATAGGCGCATAAAGCACATTCCAAATCTGTCTAGGAGCTCACGAATTGGCAAAAGCAATTAGGCAAGCTAATAGATGGTGGAAGGACAACTCATACATGCTTTTCATTGAGAAAAGAGTGGAGGATGATGAGGACAAAAAACAAGTTAACTTCACCTAGTCAAACTTTCCCAATTGCCTTAAAACTCGGAAAAAGCAGGCAATAAAGCAAAAAAAGTAGACATGCGCTAGGGAGGACAGAAATAAAGTAGATTTGATTCCAAGAGGTTTCCCAAGTGCTCTATGACTCAAATTTATCAAGTTTTACCACTATGGATGTGTGGAGAACAACTTGCATAAGGTGGGATATGGAAACTAGGCAAATAAGACAAAAATTGGATTAATTAATGTCTAAGGTAGCTAACTATGGGTTGATTATTCTAACACCCCCCCTTAAGCCTAACTTATGAGTAAAATATCAGAAAATTATAGGGCCTAGCAACAAGGCTTAGTCACCATTTACATACTGCATGTCCATTTAACCAAGGAAAGAGGCAAAAACCAAGTGGGAAAAATCCTCCCTTAAACATGGACTGTAAAACAAAATTTGGAAATATTGTCATCACTCATGCTTCACAGCATGATCAGCAATCCCCAGTAGTGATTTGAGATTGCTGAATGTATTCTCACAAAAAATTTTGGTGAATATATCTGCTACTTGTTCTGAAGATGAACAGAAGAGTAGGTGAATGGTGCCATCATGCACAAGCTGTTTGATGTAGTGCATATGGATCTCAATGTGTTTGGTTCTCTACTTTTAAACTGGATCATTGCAGATTTGAATGGTACTCTGATTATCACAGTAGATAGTAGTTGAGTATTTTGATTCAAAGCCACACTCTCCAAGTAACCCCTGCAACCATAAACATTGAGTTGTTGCATTTACAACTCCTCTGTACTCTGTTTCTGTAGATGAGAGTGCAATGGCACTCTATTTCTTGCTTGACCAGCTGATTGGCCCTTCTACAAGCATGAACACATATCCTGATGTTGACTTTCAATCTATGCTGTCACCTTCCCAATCACTATCAGTAAACCCAATCAAATCAAGATCAGATTTAGCTTTATAGAAGATCCCATGAGTCCTTGTTCCCTGAACAAAGTTAAGGATCCTTTTGGCTGCTCTCCAATGGATGTCATGAGGCTGATCCATGTACCTTGAAGCCACACTTACTGCATAATAAAGATCAGGTCTAGTATGTGTAAGATACAACAAACATCCAATCAATTGCCTATACAGTGTATTGTTTACCATAGGTGAAGAATCAACTTCTTCAAGCTTCACTCCTGAAAGGAAAGGAGTCTTGCTTGGCTTGCAATCCTTCATTTTGAATTTGTTCAGAAAATCCAAGGCATACTTGGACTGATGTAATTTTATTCCTTCTTTATTTTGAGCAATCTTAAGCTCCAAGAATTGGCTCAACAAGCCCAAATCTGTCATTGAGAAGGCATGGTTCATTACATCCTTCAAGGAGCCAATCTCATCATTTGAGCTTCCTGTAATGAGAAGGTCACCAACATATAAAACAATGATCATTAATGAACCATGAATCAGCTTCAAATAGACATTTGGATCTGATTTGCATTGAAAACAAAATTTAGTGATAGCAGAAAGCTATCAATCTTGGCATACCAAGCCCTGGGGGCTTGCTTAAGCCCATACAATGACTTCTTTAACCTGCACACAAGAGATGGGTTAGTAAAAAATCCTTGAGGCTGCTGCATGTATATCTCTTCAGTGAGATCTCCATTCAGGAAAGCACACTTCACATCCATGTGATGTACTTCCGATTGCTTTGAAGCTGCAATGGCTAAGGCTAGCCTAATGGAGTCCATCTTTGCCACTGGCGCAAAGGTCTCATTGTAGTCTATGCCATGAACCTATGAGTATCCCTTGGCTACCAATCTAGCCTTGTACTTTAGAGGTGAAACATCAGCAGCAAATTTGGTTTTGTACACCCACTTACACTGAACTAGCTTCCTCCCTGGGGGAAGATCAACCAGCTCCCAAGTGTTGCTCTTCTGGAGTGAGCTGAACTCTTCCTTCATGGATTCTTTCCATATTGGATCATTTGCTTCATATTCATATGTATGTGGATCTGATTCAACCATCAGATAGCATTTCTCTACAAACATAGGATCTTTCATGCACAGAGCACTCTCAAATTGAGATCTAGTCCTCCTAGGATCATTAGGATCTCCAGCTAGTTCTCCAGCTGCATGAATGGTCTTGGCTTCCCATTTTGGTCTTGTAGGAATGTTAGGATATACAATCAAATCATAATTATTAGACATATCAGAATCAGCATGTTCAACTATCTCTTCACTTACATTCAGAGGTTTTGGTGGTGAAGAGGATTCTCCAACTTCCACTGCTGCTAGGGGCTCTTCTTGAAACTGAACACACCTTTCAATGAAGGCTTTGTTTGTGCTCAAATTGATCAGCTTTTACCCTTTTGAATCTTCAGAGTACCCAACAAATAGACACTCTTGGATTTGGGGTTGCAAAGCCTTCCTCTTTCCTGTTGGAATTCTAGCCCAAGCCCTTGAGCAAAAAATCCTGAAATGGGTCACATCTGGCTTGTGCCCACTCCATGCTTTGAAACGAGTCATACCTTCAAGCTGTTTATGAGGTACCCTATTCTGGATATAGGCTGCATAGTTTATAGCTTCAGCCCAAAAATTTGGTGGCAAAGTCTTAGCCTCCATCATGCATGTTGCCATCTCTTTTAGTGATCTGTTCTTCCTCTTAGCAACACCATTCTGCTGTGGTGTGTAAGGGATAGAATGCTGCATCTGAATACCTACATCTGCACAATATTGAATAAAATCAGACTTGACATACTCACCACCATTGTCAGATCTGAGGACCTTGAGTTTCCTCCGAGACTGGTTTTCAACCAAAGCCTTAAAGACTTTGAAGAGGCCAAAAACTTCAGACTTGTGTTTCAGGAAGTAAACCCAGCAATACCTGGAAAAGTCATCTATGAATGTCAATGCATATTTTTCCTGACTCATTGACATATGAGGAAATGGGCCAGCAACATCACTGTGGATCAACTCAAGAGGTGCAGAGGTTCTCTCATGACTAGCTCTCTCAAATTTATGCTCTGGGTGTTTTCCTAGGATGCAACCTTGACAGACTCCTTTGGAAAACTTAATCTTTGGTAACCCTATGACCATTTCTTTTTCACTAATATCAGAAAGATACTTATAATTTAGGTGGCCAAATATTTCATGCCAAAGCTTGCTTTCCTCATTAGCATGAGTTAGAAGAGCAGAGGGGTTTGAGTAGGGTAGGAAGTGTGATTTGCAACTCCTTTTGCAATGGCTTTACCACTTGAGATCTCTGTGATCTCAACTTCATCAGGGGCGAATATGACCTTCTTTGGAGGCCCTGTGTGGGTCATCAGATACACTAATAATAGGTTAGAGGAAAGAATTGGAACATACAACACATTGTTGAACTTACCATGGTCAAGATCAATCCTCCCTTTGCCCAAACTTTCAGTGAGAGAGTCATCTCCCAACACTATTGGTGGACCTTTCAACATGTCAAGTGAGGTGAATGCCTCCTTGGTCGAAACCATATGTCTTGAAGCTCAAGAATCAATGATGAAACTAGGTGAGCTTGATGTGCTAGCAACCAATGCATGAACTCTCTCTCTGTCTTCTGAATTTGATCCTCCTTCCCTCTTCTTTGAGCTGTCTAGAAGGGAGATGCCATTCTTCTCCAGGAGTTGGGTCAGCATGTCAATTTTCTTCTTCATGCAGGAGCTTTCAGAATGATTTCCCTTACTACAGTATGTGCACTTTCTCATTTCTCCTTTGTTCTTCTTCTTCTGGGTGTTCTTCTTGGAACCTTGAGGCTCTTCTGGAGACTTGTTCTTGTCTCTCTTTTGCTCAGGTGGACTTTTAGCTTTCTTCTTGCTTTTTGAATCCACCCCCAAATCTCCAGGAACCAGAGCTTGTTCTTTGGATGGTTTGATGGTTCCCATCATCACCAATTTATCTTCTTCTTGTGTGAGAGATTCCATGAAATCTGCAAGGCTAGGCATTTTCCAGGCTTGAGCTGCCAACTTTGTGGCATAGAAGGTAAAAAAAAACACTGAATAATGAGGGACAAGCATCAAGAGTATGTCCAAGACCAGCTGATCATCCTTCTTTTCGATCCCACATTGTTTTAGTTGCAAAACAAGTGCTTTGAACTTGGAAAAATAGAGTTGTAGGGATTCAAAGCTATTGGGACTCAGGGAGATCAATTCATTTTCAATTTGATGTCCCCTCATCTCATCTGTCTTTCCAAAATGATCAACAAGCTTGTCCCATACTTCATTCGGTGATGTCAATCCATCAAGATGGAAAAGGAGGTCTCTGGATATACTCAGACACAGGAGACCATAGGCCTCATCCCTCCTATTGTGCCATTTAATCTTCTCTGCAGCTACATTGGGATATGATTATGTTTCCATAGTCACTCTATAGAGGCATTTATCTCTCAACAGTATCTCCATCTCTACTTTCCATTCAAAGAAGTTAAATGGAGTCAAGATGATCTTTTGAGATTGATCCGTAGCTCAGAAATTGTCCCGTCAGTCAGCAGAATGCTCCCAGTCAATGATGTCAAACCTGCAAAAAAAATTGGAAGGAGAGAAACTGATATACAAAGGCTTTGATACCATGTGGAAATTGAACCCAGGTGTTAGAACAATTACACTCACAACAATTTCCAATTACACATGCAAATTACTCACAAAAGAGACTGAATATGGAGCTGAACACTAATCTGTATTGAATAAGTGTACAATAGCCAACCCTATGAAGTCATAGGCTGCCACAATAAATAATTACATTAGAGATTTGAATGCATGAATATTCCATTCGAATTTAGTCAAAAGCAGGCTTACTAAATCTAAGCAAATCCCCCATAGGTGCATAAAGCACATTCCAAATCTGTCTAGGAGTTCACAAATTGGAAAAATCAATTAGGCAAGCTAATAGATGGTGGAAGGACAAATAATACATGCTTTTCATAGGAGAAAAGAGTGGAGGATGATGAGGACAAAAAACAAGTTAACTTCACCTAGTCAAACTTTCCCAATTGCCTTAAAACTCAGAAAAAGCAGGCAATAAAGCAGAAAAAGCAGACATGCACTAGGGAGGCCAGGAATAAAGTAGATTTGATTCCAGGAGGTTTCCCAAGTGCTCCATGACTCAAATTTAGCAAGTTTGACCACTATGGATGTGTGGAGGACAACTTGCATAAGGTGGAATATGGAAACTAGGCAAATAAGACAAAAGTTGGATTAATTAATGTCTAAGGCAGCTAAATATGGGTTGATTATTCTAACAGAGAGCTGTATAGAACCATGAGATACTTACCCATAACATGCATATTAGTAGTATACTATCATTAATGCAAACATTATGTCATGCATAATACATTAACTAAATATAAACAAATGCATAACAAAACAATATCATGAAATGACAATTGAATACTTATCTTTATTTGTTTTGTGGGTAGAATCCTTCTTGAGCCTTCAGCTTCATCATCTTCTTCATTCATAATAGAATTGTTCCTTATCCAAATGCTAAGATGAATAAGAGGTTGATTTCTTCATATTCCTCATCACTTGAGGGATCTTCTTTGGATGGTGAGAGCTTGATCTTCAATTGCTCCCATCTTCTCTTCTCTTATCATGAATGGATATTCTTCTTCTTCCCAGAGTCTGATGAAATTAATCACTTCCTTCTAGAACACATTCCTTGAATGAATGAATCCCATGATCCTAAGAGGCCATTCAAGGTGGCTATCACCCCTTCTGCATTCTTCACTTCTTCGTTTACTGCTTCAATTTGTTCTTTGATTCTGCATTCTGGATCTTCACATTCTTCAACTGTTTTCTTAAAGCCATATTCTGATTTATGTTCTTCCCTTAAAATAGCTTGGTCAAGGAATCAAACATCTTCGGTGTCTTTAGGGAAGACACTTATGGTACAATGTGATCCGTGATTGAATCAACAATGATCTTCTTTGCCTTGACCAATTTCTTCTGGTGTAAGGCTTTTAGCCTCATCTCCCTCTGGAATTGGAACCTCTCTACTCATGTAGGTGTCCAATTCATTTTCTTCAGAGAGATAAAATAATTCCATGCTTGAAAGTTGTTAACTTCACCAAGCTTATCATCAAGTTGATGCGATAGATCACTTTGAAATGAGAACCTCAAATGCAAATAACAAAAGATTAGATCTTATTGATTTGAGGTGTCCGTCCTAGTTCCGGAGCTCGCTGATCTAGGGTTTGTCAAAGAAGCCCTAATTTTCAAAACATGGAGTCTTTCAAATCTGATTGGATTGAAATATATATCTCTTCAATTTGAGCTTTCCAATCTACTCCTTTTCTGAAAATAGTGGAGGGAAGCTCCTGGAACAGGAAGCCCTAGTTTTCCAATTTCTTCTGTAGAAATGCCTGTTACTGTTTCTGCACTATCTATGAAATTAATACTCCTATATATCTGAAACTTATCATTGAGGTAGCCTCGCATGTCCCTATTCCAATACCATAGGTTTCATCAAAATTGGTTTCACCAATTGGGACTTATGATCATTTTACTAAGGTAGCATGTTACAGGACTGTTCAGCACAACGAAGTTGTACGGAATGCCACATGTCACTGTTTCATCTTATGGTTCTAAAAATTGGACCACAGAAATTAAATTCTGTTCCATTTCTGGAACATCTTCATTAATTTCATTTGGTCCTTTTTATCCCAAGATATAGCAATTCTCCCCAGGTGCCTTGTTTAGGGATGAATTCTAGAAGAGGCTGGAATCCTAACTTAGAGGGATCATATCTCCCAGAATATAGTGAATTTGAGGCTGAATTTTGGGAACAGTGTAAATCCAAATTTTATATTTGGTCTTTGCAATTTTCAGCTCTTGAGACTTTTCCAATCCCGAGATATAGCGAATTTACAAAAACTTATCAGTTTTAGTATTTTAGGGTTTTTCCAGCTCGGGGTCAAACTAGGGTTTGACTTTCCTGGAGTTATACCCAACCAAAAATATTGATCCAGGTCTCTAAAATTATATTTTGATGAGGAGAGAAATCCTATTCTAGGCTCACTCAAAAATTCCTCTTCTGTAAGAATCCCTAATTTCTAGCACCAAAAGCTGAAAATGCTCGGAATTGAATTCTGCTTCAACAGAAAGATGCGCCCTTCAATGGAGAGTCATCCTAGCATACTTTTTCTGATGGATTATCGAGAGAGACCAAAAAATTAAGGATCCCTAGCTTCTGTAGTTGCACAATGTCTTCTTCTCAGGTTAGCTTTGATACCATGTTATATTTTTATCATTCAAGATAGCATTATGATCTTAGGATCTTTAACTGAGAGAATAACATGCACAACAATAAAACACAAGAGACAAGAGATACAAATAATTTTTCTCAAGGAAACCATAAAGGAGAAAACCTCGTAACTTGCTCAGAGATAGAATCAACACCAAAATTAAAACCCGAAAATACTAAGATGATCTCCCAACAATGGTACTCTCTCTCTTTGATCCTAGTGTCTCCTCTCTCACTCATGCGCCCCAATGAGTGAGTGTGTGTGTGATAAATAGAGAGATTCACTCTCTATTTATATTCTTTCGTTCACTTGAAACCCACTCCAACATGTCGACCTCACTTAACAATTACTTACTAGAGCTGACATCTCTAGGAGTGTCTAATAACCCTATGCCCCACAACTTGTGGGGAATTTGCCTCCTCCGACCAACAAGGAGGGTTATCCTTAACACAATGGTGGGGACTATTTCCTTGAATTACAATGAATCACCTAGGGTCAACTTCTCTAGGATAGTCTAATAATCCTAGGGCTCCACAACTGTGGGGACTTTAACCCTTGACCAATAGGAGGGTTACCCACAATGACTTGACATGACTTGTTTACATTATAGAAACTTCCCAGAATAAACATCACGGTATGACATGACTCAAATACATTACAGACGCATCCCGGAATAAACATCGGGGTACAATACATAAGATATACAGATGAATACATTTCGAAGTTACAATTACATCAACATCACATGCATATTAGTAGTATATTGTCCAATAATGCAAACATTCTATCATTCATAATACATTTCATTGAACATAGATAGGTACACAAATAAAAAATTTAACTTATTTAAGTAACTAGGTATATAGGAAATGACAACTGGAATAGTTATCTTTGTTTGTTTGGTAGACTCCTTGTTGATACTTATGTCCTTGTAAGAATAACTGGAGCCTTCTTCTTCATCGTCTGATTCTGGGAACCTATATTTGATTGTTTGGTGGGTGGAATCCTTCTTGATCCTTATGTCCTTGCAAGAATAACTAGAGCCTTCTACTTCATCATTTGATTTTGGGAACCTATATTTTTTTGTTTGGTGGGTGGACTATGTCTTGATCCTTATGTCCTTGCAAGAATAATTGGATCCTTCTACTTCATGATCTGATTATGGGAACCTGTGTTTGTTTGTTTGGTGGGTGGACTCCTTCTTGATCATTATGTCCTTTCAAGAATAATTGAAGCCTTCTACTTTTTATTATGGGAACCCATGTACTAGTTATGAGTGTCACTATCTACATTCCTTCTTATCTAACGATGAAATGGATAAGAGTATGATATTTGTATTCACTAGTTGAATTCATATTCCTCATTAGTTGAGGAATATTCAATTTATTCTCTGAATCTTTATTAGTGGGTCCATCATCTTCAATAGTGTGTGCATGATGTCTTTTCTTGTTTTACTTCTTATTGAAGGAGCCTCTATTTCTAGGACAATCTCTAGATTAGTGTCCCTTCTCATCACAAGTGTAGCATCGAACGTTTGGATGGACCTCTTCTAAGTTCCTTTTGTCTTCTATTGTGATGATGGTCATCCTTCTTTCTATTATTTCTTATAGCATAAATTGTGAGAGCTTGATATTCAATTGCTCCCATATTCCCATCTTTTGTTATGAGTCTAGCTTATTCTTGTGTGCATTCTCTCCATAGTTTACTGAAATAGATTAGCTTACTTATTGCACATATTCCTTGAATGAATGAATCCCATGATCTTGGGATTCCATTCAAAGTGGTCATAACAATATCTCCTTCTTCCACATTCTCATTGACTGCTTTAATTTGTTCCTTGATTTGAGCAACCCTTGTGAAGTGAGATTGCATGGTCTCTGAGATTTGTATCTTCACACTCTTCTGCTAGTCCTCAATGGCATATTTTTATTGATATTATTTCATTCATACAAGTTGGTCATTGTATCTCCTTGGGATTCCACAAGGATGATACATGTGATATCCAATGGAGACATTAACAATCCTATTTGCTTTAACTAATTCCTTCTTGTACTCTGTCTTCATCTCCCTCTAGATCTGCAGCTTCTTATTTGACATAGTTCTCCAGGTCATGGTTCTTCAGGTATGAGAAGCACTATATACTTCCATGATCGAGATTTATCAGATTCTTCAATATTTTCCTAAATATTAATATTGTTTGTCATCATGATAAAATATAAGAATCTCAAAATGGAAATAGAGAGGATAGAACTTATCAATGAGATTGCTTCAACTTGATGCTTGCTTGAAATTTTTTCTAGAATACTGCTTCTGGTGGACCTAGGGTTTGAAAAATAAACCATAATATTTCAACTTATGTATATTTAATATCTAATTATTTAGAAATATGTGCCTCTTCAAGGCGATCTGAGGAACATACTCATTTTCTCAAAACTATGGACAAAAGTGAAAACTATCGGATTCCCTAGTTTTCTTATGAAGTAGTGTTAGTTAAAAAATTGAAGATTCACATAATAAAAAATATTCTTCCATAGAAATATGCACCCTCCTATTAAGAGTTTTATATTCCTCCTTTTTCAACTGATCGGTGGAGGGAAGTTCCCAGAACATGAAGCCCTAGTTTTCTCCAATTTCTTATGTAGAATTATCTGATATTTATTGTATTGTATATCTGAAATTCCTAATCCTCTAGGTACAAAAATTAGTCCTAATATATATTGATATGTATTGTTTCCAACCCCATAGGTTAGGGAAGAATTGGATTCTCCAAGTTGGACTTATGCTAATTTTCCCAAGGTGACTTCTGTGAGGACTGTTCAACATAGCGAACTCGTATGGACTTCCACATGTCACTGTTTAACCTTTAGGGTATGAAAAGTGGACCACAAAAATTAAATTTCAGTCCCTATATGAATCATATTGAAAAAAATTATTTGGACCTTCCTATCCTGATATATAGAAATTATCCCTATGTGTCATGTTTGAGACTAGATTCTAGAGGAGACTAGAACCATGATTTGGAGGAATCATATCTCATAAAGTATAGTGAATATGTGTCTTAAACATGCACACAAGGTACAATAATATTTAGTATTATTCCTTTCAAATTTCCATCTCCTGATCCTTATCCAATATCTAGTTATAGCGAAAGTCCCAAGATGGCTAGTTTTTGTCTTCTATGGTTTTCAAGCAAGAAACCCTAATCTTCAGTAGCTTCCATTGTAGTAGTGTTTTGGATGCACAAAGACTTCTTTCAGGGTGAATATGATACCATTTTAATATTTCAATGGTTATACAATATCTAAAAACATTTAGCATCGTAACATCATAACCATATGCAAAAGGATCACTGAAATAAAAACAAGCACAACCACATGAAAGAACACAAATATTTATCCTGGGAAACCCTCATGAGGAAGAAAACTCATCTAAACTTCCTTGATATAGAATTCAACCAAGTGCAGTGTAAGACCCAAATAATAATACTTATAATACCCAAATAATAATATTGGACTTCCTCCTCTCTCCCAGATGGACTACTCTTTCTCTATCTGGCGCAACTGCTGAGTTATGCTTCTTGTCCAAATGAGGGAGGTGCCTCTCTTGTTTATACTGATGACATGAGAGGCCTAATAACCCAACTAGGATGAATTCTCCTTTCTTGCAGAGATGTAATTCCTTGGAATACTCAAAAATACATTTTAATAATACTTTTGTGGGTACTACTATTCTGACTTACAACAAAGGTTTTACCTCAAGACTTTACATGCCCAATTACATCAATGACATCCCTAATCAGAGGAACAACATCTCCAGAAGGGGTAATAAAAATAATAATGCAAAATAGAATATCTTCCATCGTTACATTTCTTTAACAGGAATATTATTCATGAACGTATTGTTATATTTGGGATTGAGGTGGATTCCAATATGGATAGTGTTATTATATCCATATGTGGGAAATGTGGGTATCATCAAGAATTTCTGTGATGTGTTTAAAAATATATCTCATGGAGATGTTGTTTTGTGGAATTCCATGGTACCGGGGTACACTCATAATGATTTTTCAATTGAGGCCTTTGAATTCTTTAATGAAATGGAGTTTGTTGGTATGAAGCCATATGCATTTACTATTGTCAGTGTGATTATAGATTGTATCCATTTTATATATACGAAACAAGTTTAGGAGCTTCACGGGTATCTATGACAAATGGTTTTGAATAAAATTCTCATGTGATCCATTCATTTATATCCATGTATCCTAAATGTGGGAAGATCGATTTTTCATTCCATATGTTTGACAAAATGCATATTGAGGGACTTGGATTCTTGGAGCTCCATGATTGTTGGGTCCAAACCAATCATGTTGAGGATTTGTATTTCTTTAGGAAAATGCAGCGAGTAGGCATTGAGTGAATCGGTTTGTGTTGTTTTTTGGATTCATAGTATTTTTTAATGGTTTTGAGACTCATAGAACGTTTTTTTTCCTAAATTTGGGAATACTTAAAATAAAAAACTTTGATTTCTTTTCCTTCGTTGCAATTCTATAAGAACTTGAATACTATTGTAAGAAATGAAATGATTTCATTTGTTTTTCTTAGTATTATCCAAGCTAAAAGTAACAATAAGTTTTATTGGCAAACAAATAATTTTTTTTTTTTACCATGATTTATAACATTAGTCGATATTGGCTATGTTGAATGTCTTATATTAATCAGGAACGTGAGGGAGAAAAAATTAATCATTCGCTACATAAAAACAATTTGGGAATATTTATGGGGATTGGGATAGGTAACATGGAATACTATGAGAAATACTTTGAATAATCCATATTGGAATATATTGTTGTATACTATTCTTGAAATGCTACTTCATGGATTTTGGAATATTCATGTCCATATTATATGCTCAAGGTCTTCCCTAAATATGGTTTTTATCATGCAAATTTATGTATAAAACACCTTTTTAAATGAGCTTTAAAATAAATAAAAATTGTGTTTCTTTCTATAGGATGAAGAATACTTGAATCTTGAGAAAGAAAGAGTTAGTCATGGTATACATGCAGGAAACGAGAAAAAATAATTAGGGGTAATATTCCATTTATAAGAGTTCTTGTGCGTGCATAACTTGTTGTCAAACATGTTTCTCATTTTCATTTTCATTTAATATCTCATGTAACAGGACACCAAACTTGTTTTGACTTTTTTAGTTCAATCTCTCACTTCATTTTTTTCTTGTATCTTTGGATATTTATACGTAGAAAGTAGAGCATGGAGTTTGAACTCCTTTCCCATATGACAATAAGATTCTGAAGAAAGAACATTTAGGGTTTCATTCCTTTCTAAATGATGGGAATGTATGAATTTGATACATGGATTTGCTATAACGAACAAAAAATATAATAAATAAACTTTAAATAAATATTAATAATTAAATGGCTAACACTTACCGAAGAGTGTAACAAATATAAAATAATATATTAATTATAGTTATTAATTACTAAGTAAAAGGGTGTAACCCTTCACAACACATGCTCAAGTCTATAAAGGAAATCCTCATTGTAAAATATTATCATCACTTATCTATCAATTTATACATAATTTTATATATAAGGATATGTGAGTTATTTAAGAAATTACGGGTTCATTCCGAGTTAATTGAGAATATCCAACTATGGATGTTACAATGGTATCAGAGCGTAGTTACGATTATTGTTTCTAGTGTTTCCCTAAAAAAATAAGACCTTGTCCTTAAAAAAAGAGAGGTAAAAGTAACCCCCCCCCCCCCAAAAAAAAAAGTAAACCAAAAAAAGAGTAAAAGTGAAACCACATGTGGTTTCTTAATAAGTGGGTTTGTGTCTGAATATAAAAGTGCATAAAAATTACTACTAAGAAGAAAGTGACATTTTAACTTAGGTGGGGAAGGTAACACTCATTCCTCCCAACCACTGAATCTATTAGAATTTTACAAAACTTAAGGGGAACACAATCTAAAAGTGCATAATAATTTCTACTCAGAAGCAAGTGATATTTGAACGTAGGTGGGGAAGGTAACACCCCTTCCTCCCTACCACCCAATCTACTGGAATTTTACAAAACTATTGGAAAAAAAAAGGATAGATTGATTAAATTTCAAAGAAAACTCAAGAATATGGATTTTAATGTTGAAAAGAAGGAAAAGTTTCCTATCACCTTACAAATAAATTCTGCAATACTATTTAGAATTAAAGGGACACTTTCAGGGAAGGATATCACCATTTCTATTGCACCTACTGAAAGTAATAACTATATTAGTATTGAATTCACTAACCATTTAGTGATTCCTGAGTCAAATTTAAGGGAAGAGCTAGACTTTTGGGACAGAAAAAAAATTGAAATAAGTGGCTTACAACTAAATGTTGGAGATTATATGGTCACATTGGAATTCATTGTTAGTTCCTTATGGATCTTTGACGCTGACATAATTTTGGGTTTACCTTGGATAAAAACATTGGGGACTTTCATCTTAAGTGTTGAAAATAAGTTTTTGACATTTTCCTATAAGAAAAAGAGAATCACATTTCAAGATATTAGAATGAAGTTAGATATAGAAGCTTCAACATATAAAGAACAAGGATATATCAAAGATGATTTTACAAGGTAATTAGAAGTCAGAGAAAAAGAAGCAGAAAGAAGTTGAAAAAAGTGTCACTAGTAAGGATGAAGAAATTACTTGTTTGAAGAATCATAGTCAAGACTTGATCGCACAGATCAAGAAATTAAAAGGGGAAAACATATCGCAAGAATAAATCCAAGAGGAATTCCACCAAAAGGAAGTGAATATCCAAAATGAATTCAATAAGAATCTATTACGAAAAATGAAGAAAATTCTTGCTTAAAAAATTTGAATCAAGGGTTGAATGAACAAATAAACAAATTAAAAAATGAGAAGTTAAAAAAATCGTCAGAGTTATTATCAACCAGTAAATTGCGAGAATAAAAAACAATTGAAGTTTATACAAGGGTTCCACAAATGGCTCGAATTCCTTATCGTCACCCAAATCATAGAAGTTGATAAAAACAACATCAAATTAAAGCAGAAAATGAACATCGTTCTTATTATAAACAAATCAACTACGGCCTTGAAAATGAGAAAACACAACATCGAAAACTTTTATGGAAGCCTAAATTAAGAAGTTTTGTCGAAAACTTTTACGGAAGCCTAAATTAAGAAGTTTTGTACAAGCAGTCGATCATCAAACAAATCCAATGAAGGTAGATTTGGGATCGATCACTTCCCAAAAAATGCAACACATTAGTTCATCAATCTAAAGATTATACCACCTAGTTTAATCAAGCATCGTAGTTCCAATCTCAAAACATCATGAAAAGTCGTTACGAGCAAGTGAACAAAGTTTTACAATAAACTATGCTTTGAGGACAAAGCAATTCTAAGGGATAGGCAATGAAATGAACAAAAATATATAATAAATAAACATTAAATAAATACTAATAATTAAATGGCTAACACTTAACAAAGAGTGTAACAAATATAAAATAATATATTAATTATAGTTATTAATTACTAAGTAAAAGGGTGTAACCCTTCACTACAAATGCTCAAGTCTATAAAGGCGAGCTTCATTGTAAAATATTATCAACACTTATCTATCAATTTATACATCATTTTATATCTATGAATATGTGGGTTATTTCAGAAATTATAGGTTCATTCCAAGTTAATTGAGAATATCCAACTATAGATGTTACATTTGCAATGTCCAAATGTGAAGTAATTTTTATACTATGCTTTCTTCTAATGAAGACGATGAACTGAAATTGAGTATAAAATACAGGTGGATGATATTTAAAGGATGTATATGTTTTTGTTTAAGATACCCAAATATCAGGAACCAATCACCCAAGTTTTCAAATATTACCTTTTTTCTTCTTCTTTGATACTTGATGTAAAATTTCCCTATATGAGAGCCTTTATATAATTGGAAATGATGTTTTGAGAAAACATGAACCTTTTAAGATTTTTTTTTGACAAATTTCTATGTCTTGTAGCATGTTACCAACGAGGGAAAAATGATTCTTAAACAAGAAGAAGATGCACCAAGTAATAAGGAGGTGACATATTTTAACATGAGTATGACATTGACACTTAATTAGGTACATATGAGAGAAAAAATCTTTGTATGATTCTAAAGTTTCACGTGTCATGAAAAATCATATTTCTATGTTCATGATTTCTAGTTGCATGGTAATTTAAAAAAAAAAATTAATACTTATTATATGATAATTCTCACCAGAAGGATTTTGTGATGTAGTTAGAGAAAAAGGATATTGGTGATACACTAGAGAAGGTATTTATTTTTTGTTGTCCCTTTTAGATTATATTTAAAATCCAGTGCGTTCATGTTCATGGAAGAAAATAAACTACTTTAGAACTTATAAAATTTATATAAATGTCAGAAATTGAACAAGAAGTTGTTATGTCAAACCACAAATATGGCATAAAAGAAAACTATCAATGTTTTATTTTCTCTAGAGATCTAGAAAGATAGGATTTGATTTATTTTATTCCTATTCGTATTTTTATTTAAATTATTTGAGTTAGAAATTTGAAATATGCTAGTACATGTAGAATAAATGTATTTTTTTTTGTATTAGGGATATAAGTGACTACTTCTTATAGGAGCTCAAATGATCACTTTTATTGTTTATGAGAAATGAGGAAAACTAAATGCAAACTCCATTAAATGTCTCCTCGGAAAAATTTGGTGGTGCTTTTGTAAGTCAAAATATAGTATAAAAATTTAAACTAAACATATGACCATAAAATAAAACCTCTTAAGGCGTGGCTAATTATTTCACCACTCTTTGGTGCAAACTTTTACATATTTTACTTCTAGCTTCAACTTGTTTTACTTCTACAGGAACCAAAACCATCTCCTGGTCCACAGAAAGGTAGGGAATTTATTCCTCTTGTGGTTCTTATTAGGAACAACGTAAACTATGCTCTCACATATTGTGAACTCATAGTCATTGTAAGGAAAAGACTTATTTTTGTTGATGCAAAAGTATGAAAAGACTCTTTTCTACCTTATTGTGCTCTTTGTAAACATGCTTGAAAGTGATGTTTGTAAATATTCCTTTTTAATAATTGATATACTCCCATAATAGGTAGAAGAAAGATGCTGGTCATAGTATCATTCCCATTTACCCAATCAATACATAGCTTGGAATATTCATGGACTTGCAATTTAATATTTGCATTCTCTTATGAAATTCTAAGGAGGCTTGTGAGAGATTTGGTCCTTTCCCAATTGTTGTATCCTTGTCCATGTTCCACCTTGAAAGTGACATAATGGGATTTTGAAACTACAATGCACCCCCAGTTCCATAATCCCCTGGATTGTATTTGTTAGCATTATTGAAGAGTCCCCTTTACAACACCTCTGGGTTTGATGATGAAATTTTGGCCCTCTAGAAGAATCAAGTAGTATTACGACCATTAAAAAACAATATTTCTAAAATTTAAATAATTATGGGCACCTCTGGTTGATTCTTTGATGAGATTTTTAATTTCCTTCTAATTACTTAGAAAACAACTAAGAAGTTTGTACATTAGTTGTCAACTTGGGGTTCGTTGATAACTTATGTGTATACCATAATCTTCTCTTACATTGGTTTATCTACTTGAAGTTGAAGTTCAATAACCTTACTTACAAACAATGGTATGAAAAATTATATAGTTTTTTAAAGGAATTAACCAACTAAATAATTACTGAAAACTAGTTGAAAGGAAAGTAAATCACGTGGAAGAAAATTAAAAAGTGACAAGAATGTAAATTCACCAGTTCTTACAGGTATTAGGAGTATGAATCAATTGTATCCCAAATCAACCCCATAGATGTGTAGTAAAACTAATTGCAAAATTGAAATCCTAAATCACTCTTGCAGGAATAGAAATTCACACCATTCTAGAAAGTAAAGGATAAAACTAATTAACACTTTGCGCAAAAAGTAAATTCTAAGACTAATTCACAATTTATGGGAAAAGTGAATTCTAAACTAATTCACACTTTTCACGAAAAGTAAATTCTAAATCTAAGTTCACACCACACTTGAAAGAAAGGTAAATTGCAAAAATAGATTATAAAAGTTATCCTTTCCAAATACAAGTTAAATTTTATGATCCATGGTAGTAAATAATATTATTGCATTAAGAACATTCATTTTAAAAATAAAAAATTGAAATAACTAATATATGGATTAAAATCAAATTGCAAAAATAAAATTCACACATAATAAGAAATGAAAACTAAGCATTGAAAACATAGCATAAATAAAATCATATTACAAGAATTATAAAGATAAGATTGATATTGAATGAAAATGAAAGTATAACTTTATTCCATCATTATTTGGACTAATTCTCTAAGATTCCTATCATAGATTAGAGAATGAGCTCTTATTCATACATGTGTTCTCCATAACAAATAATATATGAGGATTGAAAATATCCTCAACAATTTTCTAATAATAATTTTGATCTCAAAACTAATTCGAAGATCTTTGTTAACTACATGGAATTTAGAATACCTTTGAAGTCAAATTTGAATTTAGGGAGAGAGGATATAATAAAATAGCCAAAACTCATCCCAAATTTCTTATAACTTTTGACTTTTGAGGTCCATCATATATTTGATAGAGATATTCAAATCTTTGTGGATGAACCAAATATGTACTTTTGGCCACCTCCATTTTCCACCTTTAATTTTCAAATAATTTAACATCATGATTGGATACAATAAGAATGATAGAAATAAAAATGCATTAATCCTATTGAATATATTTCTCTAAAGTTGGTGGTTGAAGGTAAACTTGAATTATTGGGTTTTGTAGCTTCTCTAGGTTTAGTAGAGGTTCCAAAACTAGTAGGATTTATAGAGGTTCTGCACCTACATGTAGAGTTTCTACAACTACATACAAAGGTTCTCTGGCTGGCTATAGAGTTTTTGCAATTGCTTGTAGAGTTTTTGTAAGGACATGCAAAGGTTCCATAACTTTCTGTAGATTCCTGTAGAGGTTCTGTAGTTTCTTGTAGAGTTTTTACAACTACATGCAAAGGTTCTGCAGTTGTGTGTATAGTTTTTGCAAATTCCTGTAGAGTTTTGATAACTGTTATAGAACTCCCTTAAATATTTATAGTTTATTTCAAACATATGATTCAATATCCAAAGAAAATACATGGTACACTGATGCCACTAATGTTACATATATGAGCATTCTAAGGGATTAGTGCATGAATATGGATAAGAAAAAAGGCTTACATATAAGGTGAAATGATGATAAAGAGATACTAAATCCAAGGCTTGCCATCTCCCCCAAACTAAAAATGTTTCATGTCCTCTTGCAACCTTGTGTTAACTTGCTTCAATGATGTTCCTTTTTATGCATGCCTCAAAATTCATCATAAAATAACCACCACTAATGTATCTGATAATCAAGAGGTGTAAAATTTCATCCTAAACAATTCTCCATGCCAACATACCTTCAAAAATAACATTTTTCAAGGAAAAAATGCAAGAAAACCAGGTTTTGCAACTAATGGACCAACGATCTACAAATTTAATACAAAAGTAATTTCTCCAAAAAAAACAAATTGGGTTTTGACAAAACTTTGCAGGGGTGTTAGGAATGTAGTTATGATTCTCTCGAACATAGAAACCCACATCACAGTTTTCGAGAAAATGAGAAAATTGATGTAGGTGACTATGGTCAATTCTCAAAAACCATGTATTGGATTGATATAAAACTTGGTGGATTTTTTCTTCTTACCATAATTATTATCTCCGCCAATTTTCATGGATACCCAGTTCACTGTTTGGTACATATCTACAAGTCAATTTATACCTTTTTGTAGGAAAAAACATGCGTAAATGAGAGGAAATGTGAATACTATTTATGAACTCCATCACCAAGTGCAAAAAATGCAAAGTCAAATGATATTTTTGAAATACGTTTCAACAACAAATTGATCATCCATTCATCCCTTCCCCCCAAATTGAATTTTTTTACCTTCCCTCAGGTAAAAGAAACACAGTTTAGAGGGATGAATATAGAAACAATCCCATATTGATTTTGAAGTAGAGTCCACCAAAAATATGATATGAAATAACAACTATGTAATCAACAATAATTTTGAATAAATACCTTCATACAACTAATGACAACTTTTGAAAGGTTGATGTGTTCATTAGCTGTCATAAGGAGCCCAGGAAATAATCTAGCATAAATGCTTATCATGCTAATGGTCTCAAAGATGGCGATGAAGAGAATGTTGATCCAACTAGCATGCATATAATGTTTCAAGTAACAGTGTAAACATGTCGAGTTTTTTAATTTCCTTCTAATTACTTGGAAAAAAACTAAGTTTGTACAATAATTATCAACCTAGGGTTAGTTGAGAACTTGAGAGTTACTATGCACTATATGTGCAAAAAAAAAAATCCTCGTACATTGGTTTATATACTTAAGTTTCACTTCAATAACCTTAATTACAAATAGTGGTATGAACAATTATATTGTCTTGGAAAGGAACTAACCATCTAAACAACTACTGAAACTAAGTTGCAAGGAAAGTAAATTACACAAAAAGAATGTAAATTCACACTCAGGAGTATGAATCAAATGTCTCCCTAAGAAACTCAATTGATGTGCAGTAAAACTAATTACAAAATTGAAATCCTAAAGTTCTCTTGCAAAATTTGAAATTCGCACCATTCTAGAAAGTAAATGTTAAAAACTAATTCCCACTTTGTAGGAAAAGTAAATTCCAAGAGTAATTCATACTTTGCGGGAAAAGTAACTTCTAAACTAACTCCCACTTGGCACGAAAAGTAAATTCTAAAACTAATTCACAATTTGCGCTAAAAGTAAATTCTAAAACTGATTCACACTTTACAAGAGAAGTAAATTCTAAAACTAAATTACATTATCATGAAAAATATATTCTAAGATTAGGTTCACAATGTGAAAAAATTTAATTCTAAATCTAAGTTCACACCACATTTGATAGAAAGGTAAATTGCAGAAATAAAATCTAAAATCTATCCTTTCTAACTACAAGTTAATGTTTATGATCCAATGTAGTAAATAAAATTATTGCATTAAGCACATTCATTTTAAAAATAAACATTTAAATTCTAAATCCTAGTTCACACCATAGTTGACAAAAAGTTAATTGCAGAAATAAAATCTAAAATCTATAGAAGGTAGTAAATAAGATTATTGCATTAAGCACATTCATTTTAAAAAATAAGCATTTAAATGACTAATCTATGGATTAATATCAAAATGAAAAAATAAAATTCACACATTCTAAGAAATCAAGACTAAGGGTTGGAGTAAAACTACATCAATGTAAAATAAATAAAATCATATTACAAAAATTATAAAGGTAAAATCTATATTGAATGAAAATTAAAGCATAACTTTATTCCATAATTACTTCCAGTAATGCTCTAAGATTCCTCCCAAACAAATAATAAACGATGATCCAAAATATCCTCAACAATTTTAAAATAATTTGGATTTTAAAACTGATTCCAATATCTTTGTTAGCTACATGTTACTTAGAATACCTTTGAAGTCAAATTCTAATTTAGAGAGAGGGAGAGAGAGAGGCTATAATAAAATCATCCCAAATGTCTCATAACAACTTTTGACTTCTTAGTTCATATCCACCTCCATTTTCCACCTTTAATGTTCAAATAATTTAGCATCATGATTCGAGACAATAAGAATGATAGAAATAAAAATCCATTACTTCTATTGAATATCTTTCTCCAAAGTTTGTTTTTGAAGGTAAACTTGAATTATTGACTTTTTGTAGTTTATGTACGTTTTGTAGAGGTGCTTCCCTTGTTAGATTATGTAGAGGTTCTGCAACTTCCTGTAGAGTTTCTACACATATAGACAAAGGTTATGCAACTGGCTATAGAATTTTTATAGCTAACTCTAGAGTTTCTTCGACTACATGCAAATGTTCTGCAACTTCCTATGGAGTTTCTGCAACTTCCTGTAGAGGTTTGTTAGAATAATCAACCCATAGTTAGCTACCTTAGACATTAAATTAATCACTTTTGTCTTATTTTCCTAGTCTCATGATTCCACCTTATGCAAGTTGTCATTTACCTATCCATAGTGGTCAAACTTTCCTATTTTGACTCATGTAGCACTTGGGAACCCTCAAGGAATCAATTCTACTTTATTCTTGGTCTCCTAGGTGCCCTTCTGCTTTTTCTGCTTTATTGCCTACTTTTTCAGTGCTTTAAGGCAATTGGGAAAGTTTGACTAGGTGAGGTGAACTAGTTTTTTGTCCTCCACATCCTCCACTCTTTTCTCCTATGAAAAGCATGTATGAGTTGTCATTCCATCACTCTTTATCTTGCCTAAGTGCTTTTGCCAATTCGTGAGCTCCTTGACTGATTTGGAAACTACTTTATGCACCTATGGGGGAATTGCTTAATTTTAGTAAGCCTGCTTTTGACTAGATTCGAATTGCCTCCTCATGCATTCGAATCCCTTATGTAATTATTTAATGCAGCAACCTATTATGTTATAGGGTTGGCTATTGTACACTGAGTTAATACAGTTTAGTGTTCAAATCCATATTCAGTCTCTTTTGTGAGTGATTTTGCATGTACAATTGATAATTGCTATGAGTAAAATTAATCTATCACTGGGATTAATTTCCACAAGGTTCCCCAACTTCCTATAACATGTTTTCATCTTCTTGTAGATTTCATGCAACTGCCTGCACAGGTTATGCAACTTCCTTTAGAGTTTCTGCAACTGCTTGTAGAGTTTCCACAACTTCTATTGAAATCCCTCAAATATTTTATATATGTTTCCCAACAAATGATTCAATATCCAAAGAAAATATATATTACACTAATGCCCTTAATGTTAGTAAAAAAAAAAAATGAATTACTAAGAAATGTAATGGAAAATCATTTTAATCATAAAAAACATTATATGAGCATTAGAATAAATTAGTTCATGAATATGGATAATACAAAGGGATTACAAATAAGGTTAAACGATGATAAAAAGATGCTAAATCCAAGGCCCACCATTGCTATGTCGTTAACTAGCCCTAAATAGCCCCAATATCTGATTTTGTGCATGATTCCTTGCCATGTTTTTGTGTAGAGTGGCATTGTAGTTTATTCAGTGAAGTTTTGGGACATTTCCCATCCTTATTATATCACTAGTCAATCGAGTTTCAGATCTGGTCATGTTCACAACCTTCATGTTTAGAAGTCAAATTAACACGGAGAGTGGCTCTATATCATCCCAATATTTCAAAGAAATTGGATTTAAAGACTTTCAACACATCAACCATGCATTTGTCCTGTTGTAACAATGTTTGGAGTATGATAGTAGAACTCAACAGTGACAAGTCATTGCTAAAAACAACAATTTGAGCAATTTTTAGTCAATAAACAACAATTTTGACAGTGTAAAGGGCATGGAAATCATCCCTAGAAGCAGACATGACCATAATATTTGAGGTAAACAACCTAAAAATATATCCAAACCTATTCACAAGAGGAATTAGTAGCCACAACAATATCAAAACCTATTTTTGATGAGAGAATTGAGCCATTAATGGTGATGTCCAACTCTCTGTACATGTCTAGGAGGTCCATCCACTTGCTTGAGGGTAGATTTTAGAATTATTAATGGATATAATTATCATTTAAAGCATGCTTACCATTTTTTATACATCATTTCATAACACATTTTTTTCTACTAAATAATTCGTGGACATATTGTAGCTAACCGCACCAACCTTAATAACACTCCACATGAAGTTTCATTAGATGTTTGGAGAAGCGTTCTACTTGTGTGCACTTGTTCATGATGATTTAATGGAATGATAACCTTGGGGGGTTATTGGATCATGAGAATTTTATTGTATACATCTCATCCCTGCCATTTGGAGACTTTCCTACCCTTTGAAGGGGTTCCTTTCACCCAATTCATGTTGTTCCATTGAGATTTCTACATTTAGAGGAGTTATACACTTTTTAGGGGATTACTTATTAGTTGGAGATTCATCCATTGAAGTACTAGGACTTGAGAGATTCTTGGGATTTTTCATGTGAAAATTCATCATCATTTTATGGAGGCATTTCAGATTAGAGGTTCCTTAAGGCCTAATTTTTTTTCATGTGGACATTTTTATTAAAGAACCTCCCTTGGAAGTAAAAAACGGTTGTCTTGTTGACATGGTGTGATTGGTAACATGATCTCTATAAAGGAAAATCACTAGAATTGTATTCACTAACTTGAAGATAATAAATAATACCATTTTCTAGTCCATATTTGTTAGGGTTTAACCTTATCTAGTGTTTTGAGCATGCTTCATCATTCTTTCTATTCATCAAATACCTAGGGTTACCTACTACAATAAACACTCACGTACTTGAGCTAAGTCCATTTTTTGGGACACATTCATACTATGTCTTACAATGTATTTCCTTGAATACCATATGAAATGCACACATGTGATGAGAAGTAAAATTTACCAATATCCAAGATTCCAAAATATGACCAATATGCAAATTATGAACAAGACATCAAGTTATGGTTTCAAAGGGATTGGAAGTTTGGAATAAAAAAGCTAGTATGATGTAAAAGAGGTTCATACTGCTAGCAAAAATATATTGGTTACAACCATTTGTATTGTTGTATTATTGGTTATCAACTTCCAGTGACAAACATTCACAAGCAAATCATCTCTAGTATGCATCGTCACCCTGTAGATACAATTTTTCAAAATGTCTCCATAACACCCTACAATGCTAGTAAAGTTAATTTCAAAACACATGCATATTGCTATCCATGATCATTAATATTTATTTGATCCTATTGTACAATGAAAAACATTATTAAACTGATATTTCCATAAATATGAAGTTTTCCATGCTTCCATTACATTAAGGAATAAATTATCTCTTGTCATGCATATGCCTTCTCTGCTAGGATTGGATCCCAAAAAAACATTCTCCGGTGAATCTCTATTTAAATATTAAGTTACTTGAAGTTCCAATAAAATCTCATATGCAAATATTGGCCAAGGATAAAAATTTAAAAATATCATTATGCCAAAATATAGGAAATTAATCTAAGCCTCTCGCTTGGCCATTATATTAGCACAATAAGATAATCTAATTGTCTTAGGGATTACCACAGCAACAACTTCCAACTCGAGGCTAGGTTTGGTTGGGAGAAAATTAGCACATTCTATAAGTTTGAATTTGGTTTCTCTCCTAATTTGTATATGAGAATGGATAAGGAAAAGGTCGGATCAACATGTATCCCTTTATCAAACTAAAGTAACTCGCCAATTATACATAAAGAATTAAATCATCTTTTTTGCTAGGCCATTTTAACATCAATTTACTCTAGGATTTTTTCTTTCCTAATAATATTAGCAAGGAATCAAGTGTGGATAATCAGGAAAGCTAGGGTTCAATTTTTTTCCAAACTTAGAACCTTGTACATGAATTGAAAATAACCATATTACTACCATAACATTGAGAAACTAACCATCTACTCCATGAATCTTGAGTCATTACTCGTCAGCCACCATAACCTTGAATCAACCCACCACACCATACTTGGAACCATGATACCTAACATTTACCTACAACAAATGGAAACTATTAATTATGGAAATTACCTAAAAACATTCTACCTTCAGAAAAGAAAGTCCAAATATCAATGAGAATGTTTCCAAATATAGCAAGTCAAAATTTGGATATTGCTAAAACTATCAACATATCGTATGTAGACAAAAATAACCTCACTGGAATATATTTTTACAAGGAGTAATAATATGTAAATATTTACATCATGTGGAATCTATATCTCTGGAACTTGGAAAAGAGAAAATTGCTAAAAATAGCCATTTTCTTGGAATCTTGTGAAACTAACCCTTGAGTAAGCTATGTTCATTGTCAATGTCAGGATGCATCTATAATGGAACCAACATGATGGTATATCATTGGATGTTAACACTTGAGTTGTGCAAGCACAATTGGGGGTTAATAGGAGATCTTGCTTGATGTTTGTCTGCCTCCTATATTCTCTATGTATTTTTTAGTAGTCGGGATAGGGGTTATAGATTCTTATGTATTATCGCTGGTTATAAATTCTTATCACTTTCAAAGCCTTGAGTTCCTTTTCCAAAAAAAATATTCAATAAAAAAACCCCTTAACACTATATCAACCTATTAGTAGTTTGGATGCCTCTTGAAGCCAATTTTAACACAAGGGCTAGAGAATGAAGTTTATGGCCTTAAAGTGGTAATCAAATATTAAAACCTTGACTTACATTGTTAAAATATATAATGTATATTTTTCATTATAAAATACAAGTTTCCTTTGGAGTTGTTTAAATGGGAAGAAATATTGGTGTTGAACTGAGATGAGGTTAATAATCCCATAAAATGCAATGTTCCCCAAATCCAATCTTATGAAATCCTTTCCCAAGTCCAAATGTTTTCAATAATTGTGTTAAACTTCAATTTAATGCAAATGCAACAAAATAAATTTTTTTGGTTTTATCGAATGGTGTCAATGTAAAATAGAATTTAGGGTGGTGTTCTAATTGTAACTTCAAAAGATATTCTGATGTATAATACTATTGTTATATTGTTTTACCCCCATAGGATATGTGTGTTCCTCCTTTGGGGATGGAATCATTATGAATGGTCACTGAGGTAAACCCTTTGTTGTAAGATGTGAAAATAGTCCATAGGTTAAATAAAGGAAAATGTATTTGTGAGTATTCTTATGTAGGACGTCCCCGAAGGTAACCTGGCCAACCTAGTAGTTGAGTTAACAACTCAATGGAAGAATATAAATAAGGAGTCACCATCCTCATTTGTCACACGCTCACTTGATCTCTCATGTGCGCCTTAGGAGAGAGAGGAAAAGGAGGAACAAAGAGCTATTGCATACATATTATTCTTGGGTTTTTCTATCTTGTCATCTTTTCTTTGTGACCAAACTATTCTGAGGAAGTTTGCAGGGTATTCTCGTTTATGGTTTCCTCGATGAAAATATATTTGTCTCAGTGTATATCATGTATCTTTGATGTATTGTTGTGCTTAGTATTATTTCATATAAATATGCTAAGTAAATTAACTTAAATAAACTAACATGGTATCAGTTCCACTCTCAAAGAAGGAATTATGCAGCCAAAATACAACTACAATGGAAACTAATGGAAATTAGGGTTTCATGCTTGAAAACCCTAGAATACTAAATCTAGTCATATTGGCACTTTCTCTATAACTTGATATTGGAGAATTCTCAGGGGATGAATATTTTAGAGATCGAATATTAAATATTTATGTACCCAGTGTGCAAATTTGAGCTACATATTAGCTATACTTTAGGATATATGAATCCTCCAAATTAGGGTTCCAACCTTCTGCAGAATACAACCATAAACATGTGACCTAGGGATAATTACTATATCTATGGACAGGAAGGTACGAAAGAAATTTCACATGATTTTTCAAGTAGGGCATGGAATTTAGTTTTTGTAGTCTGATGTTCAAACCCCGAATGTCAAACAGTGACACGTGGTCATCTGTACAAGTTCGCTATGCTAAAAAATCCTCAAAAATTCACCTTGGGAAACTTGACATAAGTCCCACATGGAGAATCCATTTATTCTCTAACCTATATGGTTGGAAATAAGAACAATCAGGATAACTTATTGTGAAGTGTCAAACCGTGAGGAGAAAAACATTCATAAATATAATAGAATTAATATCAGACAATTATGCAAAAGAAATTGGAGAAACTAGGGCATCCTGTTCTAGGAGCTTCCCACCAATGTTTTCAGAAAAGTAGTACATTGGAAAACACTCCTTGAAAAGGTGCATATTTCTCTCAAATAAGATGTTTTAAAATACAATTTTGGAAAATTACAGTTTCGTTAATGTTAGTGCCAGAAATTGTTCTTGGACTGCTAGAAGAACAAGCCAACACAATCTCAAATAAAAATAAAATAAAATTGGTTTTAAGGGTTTGGGTTGAAAACTTCATCAATAAAGGAGTAAATAAAAAACAACAAGCTAATACAGAACTGAATCATGCAAGTTGGATAAACTAGAGATCAAACACATTACAATAAACCATAAACATTACACATGAAACACTAATTTCATCCACGGGCTATATGCATTTACATGTAAAACACCTTTAAACAAGAAATGAAATTATAGACTGAGTAATCAACCTAATTATAAATGAAATAGTATAACAGGTAAAATATTTTATCATTTTATATATAATAAAAAAATAGTCATCCACTTACATGAGTGTTGTGAGTGCTAACTTGAGAGATCATAGCACAAAAAAGGCCTCTCCTTGTATGAAAAATTGAACCCTTGTATTGTATGCCTCTCCTCATTATATAATTTCAAAGATATAATATCAAGTAGTTCCATATTCAATTCTTTAGGTATATTTTGAAACTACTCAGCAGTTACATCAACAACTTTCAAAGATTAAAAACTAATTGGCTAAAAATAGCAAGATCGGATTTCTGGAAAATTTGGCGAATTTCTGAAATATGGGTCTCAAAGACGTCTCCATATATCTCGATCCAGGATACCTATGAAAAAAATGAGAGAGGTTGTTTTAAATGAGTATTTTGTGAACATAAACCTCTCTTGGTTTTTAAAAATTCCCCTTAAATTTATCGGAATACGTGCTGGAAAGTTGTGACTAAAACATAAAATTATTAAATAATTCAAACATTGAAAATAGGCCACAAAGATAAATTCGAATCTCTCAAATGATAATAGTTGTTGAAAAACTAAGAGAGGGTTTTTTGAATGAGTATTTTGTGGACAAAAATGTATTTTTTTTCTATAGTTCATTTCGATCACCTCGTAATCGGCTCCCAATGATAATGAAAAAAACAGGAAAAATAAAACTACTACAGGAATCTCCTCATGAAAATATTTGACAAAGGACTTAAAAATGAGGGTTAGATTATAAAGAGAAACTTAGAATAAACTTTTATTATAAGTTTTTGAAAGCTTAAATATATACAAATGAACTAATAAGCCCAAAAGACAAACCTTAAAACTAAAATAATGAAATAATTCAACCATTAAAAGCATTAAATCCAACAAAAATTATTGATTTTCAAATATTCTTAAAATCAACATAAAATGTAAAATCATTTTAAACCAACGGTTGAAAATTAAGACAAAAATAATAGATAAACTAAGAACAAGATCTAGTTATAAAAACTGACAAACTTTAGATCAACCAGCTCTGGAATTAGGCCGGACACCTCAAATAAGTAAGATATAAATCCTTTCTACTTCCATTTGAGGTTCTCATTTTAAAATGAATCATCAGACCCAACTTAGTGATAGGATTGGTAAATATGACAAATTTGGAGCATGGCAGTATATGACCTCTCTGATCCTTGAAGAAAATGACTTCGATCAGTATATCAGTAAGGAAGTTCTAAGAGCCTGAGGGAGACGAGGCTAAGGATAGAGCCAAGAGAATCATTGAAGATTCTATCAAGGATAATCTCATCCCTCATGTATCGTCCTTGAATACCCCAAAGGAAGTGTTTGATGTTATGACAAATTTTTTCAAAGAAAAGAACATTAATCACAAAATGACATTGAGGAACCAATTGAAGAATGTGAAGATATAGAACTCAGACATCATGTAGCCCTACTTGACAAGGGTTTCTCAATTCAAGGAACAAATTGAAGCAGTCGAAGAAGAAGAAGAGATTGTTATGACCACCTTGAATGGCCTCCCAAGTTCATGAGATTCATTCATTCAAGGAACATGTGCTAGAAGGAATTTCATTACCTTCAATAGACTCTGGGAAGAGTGCACAAAAGATCAAACTCGGCTCATAACAAGAGAAGAGAAGATGGGAGAAACTGAAGATAAAGCTCTCACGACTCAAAGAAGAAAGAGAGTATTGCTAAAGAAATGAGGAATATGTTCTTTAATCCAGAAGGATTTAACTCATGAAGAAACTCTTATCCATCTCAGGATTTGGATAAGAAAGGATGTAGTTGTGAAAGAATAAGATGATGAAGTAGAAGACTCCAAGTATTCTTGCAAGGACAAAAGGATCAAGAAGGATTCTACCCACCAAACAAACAAAGATAAGTGTTCAATTGTCATTTCATGATATTGTTTGGTTATGAACTCATTTATATTTAGTTGATGTATTATGCATGTTTGTGAGTTTGAATTTATACTATTGAATTACACATGATGGGTAAGAACTCAAAAATGTTGTACAATATTCCATTGCTAGTTATATAGATTGAAACCCCTTTTCTAACATATTGGTAGTAGTACATAGTCTTAATGACATTGGGGTAGAATGAATATAGAAGTTACCATATGTGTACGAGATATGGATGAATGTTTAGCATTCGCTAAGATAGTTGCATTACCATGTGACATATATATTGATGCATTGGATTAATATGTTTTGGAAATAATGAAATATTTCTGGTCATGCAACTAAACATGACTTGTAGATCATTCCTAATAACAAGTAACGACAATTCAGAAGAAGAACATGAAGCTCCCCAAGTCAAAGAAACTGTGGAAAAAAAAAGAGCTTAATAAGAACACAAAGAGACTAGTATATCCACCCCAAGAAATGAATACCATCTTGGGAACAAGAGATCATCCAAGATAAATAAAAGTATGATTGAACAATATTCCAAATTAAGCAAGCAATAGGCCTCGAACACACTCCAGTTATGCAGCACTGTTGGGTGACATCATTGATGCAAATCCTTCTGGCTATCAAGAAGTAGCCAAGGAGAAAGGAAAGAAGACTATGATCACAGAGTACTAGTTGATCATGGGGAATGATGGCTAGGATGCGGTTTCAAGACCTGAAGGGAAGTATGTAGTGTCTTCCATATGGATCTACAAGATATAGCATGCAACATATGGAAGCATCATGGGATACAAGTAAATATTAGTAGTACAATGATTCTCACAGAAAGAAGGCATAGACTACGAGAATACATTTCCACTAGTTGAGAGGTACACTTCCATTACAACCATATGTGAAGGTATGATATGGATGATACACAAGATAAATATAAAGACAACATTCTTGAATGTTGTAGTCAAGGAGGAAGTGTACATAGAGAAACCATTGAGAGTAGAGACACATGATAAGAAGACTCATGTGTGAAATTTAAAGAAGGTCTTGTATGAGCTTAGAAGGAACCCATGGGATAGAAAATATAATTACATGAGGAGCTTGAAGATCACCTAGAGTGATGAAGGTATTAACCTTTGCTACAAGGTTGAAGATGAAAGCCTATAGAGGACGACAAGATCACAGATGGGTGCAAGAGGAACTTTCAACAAAGTTCAAGATAAAGGATCTTGGTATCTAGTGACCTCATATGGATACATAGAAGATCAGTAGTATAGGAAGCTACCTGTCACTCTAGTACAAAATGTGTTGATACATATAGTACAAAAGCAGAGGGAGAATGATAGTTCGCTTCAAAGGGAGTGACTGTAGAAGATCCTCAAGTTCGACATGGTACAACATGATGGGAAGCTTACTGATGGGACTAGGAATTACTCAGAGTAAAGTGGATTCCAACCTTTACTTCAATGTTGAAGGAGGAATACTAGTGATGTTCTCGCTATATGTCGATGTCTTGTTCTTGACATGAGAGGAAGAACTCATTTAAAATGAGAGGAGGAGACTTGTCACTAAGTTCGAAATGAAATACCTAGGGATGATGCACTAATTCTTAGGCATGGAGGTGTGGAAGAATGAAAATGGTATTTTCCTTGGTCAAGGAACGTATGCAGTGTATATTCTGAAGAAATTCAGAATGCTAAACCATAAGGTGATAGGCACACCTATGACATCGAAATTGAAGCTATTGTGTGATGCCTCATCATATTTGGTTGATGCCATGATGTACCATTGGATGATTGAATCACTAATGTATCTTATGAATACAAGACCAAAAATATGATTTGCTGTGAACACCCTGAGCCAGTTCCTGATGGATCCGAGATATGTTCACCTGGTTGCTGCAAAGCATGTATTGAGGTACCTAAAGGGTACAGTTGAGTATGAGACCAAGTATTATATGAATTAGAATACTAACCTATAAGTTTATGTTGATTTATATTGGGTAGACAATGCAACTGGGAGGAAGAGAATCTTGGGTTTCTTTTTCAGTTTCAGATCTGGTATGATCTACTGGTTTGGAAGGATGTAGTCATGGATGGAACTGAGTCAAGTCAAGGCAAAATATGTTGCCACTTTCTCGGCTAGTTGTGGGGTAGTATTTTTTTGAAGCTACTATATGATTTAAATGATTTGACTTGATTTTTTTTTATATGATGCAGAGAAGAGCAATGAATCTCCAGTATGTGATCTAGATCGATGACCCTTGAAAGAGGGATTGATAAATTCTACCATAGATGGAGATATAGGTTATTCGAGTGTAAACGTCCTAGTGAAGGTCATATGGTTCTCAGATGTAATAAGTCCTATATGTTGTCCTAGAATGTAATTAGTCCTGGAGAGGCTGGAAGCTTATCCTTGGATGTAATCAGTCCTGAGACAGGTTATCCAAATGAAAATATGAGTCCTGGAATGGTACGCAGATTATTCGTATGTAATAAGTCATGTGGGTTGTCTGAGTGTAAAAAGAGCCCTGGCATGGTATGAAGGTTACTTAGATGCAATACACCCCAAAGGTTGTATGAACATAAAAGATCTTGGATGCAGGTTGTTTAGATGTAACAAGTCCTTAAGGTTGACCTAGAATGTAAAAACCATGGTGTAGAAGGTTGTTCGGTCATAATTAATACTTACTGTAGAAGGAGCAAGTCGATAAGTAGACTTGAACAAGGACCGACTTAGTCGATCAACCGACTAAGTTGATGGGACGACTTAGTCAATCAGCCGACTAAGTTGGTCAGCTGACTAAAATAATAGATTAGGTCGGCCATCTAAAAGTCATGTCGGTTCACCGAACCGACAGGTAGTTATTTTGTAACTATCTGTAAATCATATATATTAGGCTGTTGAGCCAAACGAGAAATCAGTTCAGTTCTCTGCCTTGTATGAACTCATTGTAATAAAATAATCTGTTTATTTCTATCTGTTCTCGTCTCTTGTCTCTGCTTTATATATATGTATGTTTTAGTGTGTATTATTGGTAACCTTATGTGATCTATAAGATTACAACATTGGTTCCATTTCCGGTAGTACATGACTGAAATATATGCTCACATATGATACCAGAGAAAGAGATTAAGGACTGGTGGAATCGTAAAATTGCAAACTACTTGCAGAATTACGCACAAAGGAACAGATTAACAGCCGCTGAAGCAAAAGAAAGATTTTTTATAGAGATTCATGAAAAGTTTGTCAAATCGGTGCCCCAACTCTTGAAGCAACTCTTGGATGAGAAATCCGAACGCAACTAAAGAACAACAGTTGCTGGAAAAATTGATCCATAGAGGTAGAACAAATTTGTCGGAGTGGTTTGAAAAAATTGCTGACGACTTCTGTGAGGAGAAAGCAGTCGAAGACAGAACTTCGGTGGAAACTGTCAAAGAAAAATTCTACACAGATTTCACTGAACAATTTTTGTGTTCCCTACTGACCTTGCTGTTCAAATTCTTGACCGAGAAAGGAACAGGACACATTGTTGAACCTCGTCCACCACTGTACGAACAACCATCAAACACTAACTAGGTGGAGAAGCAGAGGAAGTGGGAGAAATTCATTACAGAAAGGGAGTGGGAATACTTCCTAAGCAAATAAATCAAACTATCTAGGATTTCTAAAAGCGTCGGGTAGGCTATGGGGTGGTAGCTGGTCATGTGTTGAAGATAGAGTATAGTGGATCCTAGTCGACCCAAACCAGATAAAATTCACCAGTAATGAGAAGTCGACCAAAAAGGACCTCAAGAGAATAGTATCGTATGTAAGTATGTCAGAAATTCAGAAAATAGAAAGGGACAAAAGACACCAAAGAAGGGAAGCAAGAAAAGAAAAGGGCCTTAGAGATGCACGGAGGACAAAACCCTAGGGAGAACAAACATGAGGAGAATCCGCCAGAGTCGGGTCATGACCGACATGAAGAGGGTGTGGAGCAAGAAGTGTTCCCTAAGGAGGAAGAATTGTGGATAGAGAAGCCAAAATCTCTCCAATTAAGAGCTCCCAATGAAGGAACAACCCTTTCCCTATTGAATCCACGTACTCGAATACAAACTATTGTCGAAGAAGACCTTCGACTACGAGCTGGTGAATTCACTATATGGAGCCGACTAGGCGACGAGACGTACCCTGGATGACATCTTATTATCTGTTGACCAGTGGATAGGAACTGGGTGACGTTTCAAGCGGCAGGCTCCCTCCGAAGAATCCACTTGCTCTTACCGATGCATGAAGGAGCGCCCCCCCGCCAAATACAGCTTTAGAAGAAATCAAACAATCAGACCTGGGAACAAATAGTTGCAGTGGACCATCGACAGTAGAAGTTGACATCAACTGACTGCAAGTCGACGAAGACCCGACAACCGACGAAAATGGAAGTTCTGTCAACCAGAATTTCGCAGGCACAAATACACCAATAACCCCACCACCCTCATCACCACCCCCACCTCCACCATCGCCACCTTCTGAGAGCAGTGACAGTGATTTAGACATGGGTCATGGATCAACTCACATTCCACTTTATGAAGGAGATGAAGACCCTAGACGACATTGGTTCATCTGCGAGTCGACCTGGGAAGCCAACCAGGTTACCGATGAAGATAGACAAATGGCATAGTTCGCAGGAGCCTTAAGGAAAAGGTCATTGACATGGTACATGACCTTTTTGGAAAGACAACCCAGAGCGACAAAAGCCGAGATTAAGGCGCAAATTTTGTCATTCTTTAAAACACCAGACGCTAAGCACCTGGCCATAAAGAAGCTTAAAACCACATCACAAAAGCCAGGGGAGACCATTCGCGACTACGATAAACATTGGAAAGACCTACTAAGCTAGTTGGATTATGTTATTGATGAACAGTTACTAATTTAATGGTTTCTTGCAGGACTATCTCAGAAAGTACGCCGACACATAAGTCTGGAGACGTTCAAAACTTACGAAGATGCGCTAACAAAATCTCTTCAGGTGGAGATGGATGAAGACATACCTGCTTACCCCACAGACCACAGATTGGAAGAACAACTCGAGAACATACAAAAGTCTTTGAAGGAACTAAGACTCAAGAATCAGGAGATCTGGTGTACCAAATGCTCGATGACCGGTCATTCGAAACATAACTATCGACAAGATGTTCGATTTGTACAGACTAAGTCCTTTTACGACATTTTCCAGGAACACAAAGATCACTCTACGAAATACTATTCATTTAACATGAAGAATGAAAAGGCTTCCTGGTGTGCCATCTGTGAGACCAAAAGTCATAACACCGCCGACTGCCGGTTAAACCTAGAGAACCGACAGAACTATCAGGCGGTCTACCAAATGAATGCAGTGCCGTAACATAACGAGTAGAACAATCCAGTAAATGATCAGAATAGACAAATATACGACGACTGACGATATGAGCACCAGTACAACAATCGACGCCAAGGCAATGGAGGAAGAGGTCGATTCCCTAGGAATCGCGACATATGCCCGCGTCGACCCACCCAATGTTTCACATGTTACAAAGAAGGTCATCAGTATGCATACTGTCCATACAAGGACAGGACTGATCTCAAATTCTTTACCCACTGCAGAGTAGGTGATCACTCGCTTGAGGATTGCCTTACTATGTTAGAAAAAATTAATATTAATGTCTTGTCTTGTGTGCAAAAACATGATGTAATAACTACTAAAAATTTACATATTGTAACTCGAAAAGGCACAAAAATAGGACCTGATATCCCTCAAATTAGTAATATTAAAGAAACAAACGTCTATCCTAACCCATGGCATGAAAAAAAAACATATAAAGAAGCAACCCATATCTTTCAAGACATCACACGAAAAGAAGACCTTGATAACAATCAACCCAACAAAATACATCAATTAATCCAACTCGCTCAAATAGACAAATCAGTATCTCAGTTCATAGACTTGTTGCATGAAATCGAAGGTACCAACCCTGAAAAACAAACCAAAAACATCTGCAGCTTGAACCAAAAAGACAAAAGTGATGTCGACCCACTTGTCGACCTGGAAATCGAAGGTTACCACATTCGACAAGTAGTGCTCGACTTCGGGTCACAAGTAAATATCATGACTTGGGATACTTGGGACCTGATGGGCAGACCTCGACTCTATAAGTCAGGCATTTACCTGAAACTCGCCGACCAAGGCCTAATTGAACCCATTGGAGTCTGGAAAAATGTTGACATGACCATCAAAGGAATCTCAACCAAGGTTGATTTTGAAATTATTGACCCAAAAGAAGGATCCAGCTCGTTCCCGGTGCTAGTCGGTCGACCTTGGGGTCGAAAGATGAAAGCATCCATATCCTTGGACAAGGAACGCATCAAATTAAAAGGAAACGGTCAAAAGGTCATTGTACCCATTCATCCATCCCAAGGGGAACCTTGGACTGAACCTATTGATGAAGAATTCGATGTCAGACAAATTTACCAAATCCACAACAATGTAGATTACACAGAAGCAAACTTCCATGGAGAACTTAACTTAGGTAACCAAGACTCAATTGGTTATAACTCAGATGCCGAATTGTATGACTAGGAGATGGAAAATTACAAAACACAAGCAAGAGGGTGCTGGACTATGCAAAAAGTACAGAAAAACCCCACCCGAAAGTGCTTCATAGTATCAATTTTCCCAAAAGTCTTTGAAAAGAAAATAAGGGAACGCCCTACCTTACAACCAACCAACTTAAACACTACACAAATACCAAGGTATAAGGAGAGGGAATCACCAGTCATGCATATTGAGCAAGTGTCTAAAAATATTGGTGAACATGGTCGACTTCAAATCTTAGTTGAAACGTTTACAGGTCAAGCAGCTAGATGGTGGGATACCCATCAGACAAAACTACAGACCTGGAAAACTGCTTCGACTTACATTGTCAAGAGGTTTGGAGGAAAGAAGTTAACCCAAAAAGTTCAAATACCTGTATTTACTCAAGGTCAAAACCCAGAAGAACATATCAAAACTTGTGAAAAGGAGTGGAGAAGACTTGGATACAAAGATGAGCGAGCTTGGCCACATTTGTTCCCTTAAACACTAGCCGACTTGCCAAATAAATGGTATAAGATGGAAGAAGCTAGAGGTGAAACCTTCTTTTGGCATGAACTCGGGGAAAATTTTATTAAAGAATTTAACTTCATACCTCAAAATGAAAATCTAGCTGAGACAACACAACAAATCAAACAGTTTATCCAATCGACCGAAAACCAACCCTTACGAGACCATCGACAGATGAACGACTGTAACAATATACAAACATGGTTAAGACCACAATTGAGCCATTTACAACTAGATAATGAAAACATAGAAGGCAATAGCTTCAGATGGAAATCCAACCATATTGAAACCACAAAACCTATCTGATCGATCCTGAAAGTCGCGACAACTGACAAACAAGACACTGAAAGAATGACTGTAGCCGATTTACCTGCCACATTCTCACAGTTCAAAGAAGGAAGTTGGGCGATTAATGAAGCTAAAGCACCAGAGTGGCTAGATGCCAAAGTGAAAACTAAAGAAGTCGACATTTCCAACGATGATAGACCAAAACTAGCAAAAATTGGGGACTACTGGAACGAACAACAGACCACAGAAATAGTGAAGTTATTAAGAGAGTTCCAAGATGTATTTGGCAGGGACTATAAAGACCTAAAAGGCTTAGTCCAAGAAATGGGAGAAATGAAAATTGATACTAAACCTGATGTTCAACCTGTCAAGAAAAGACCTTATAAACTAGCCCACAAATACAAGGAGATAGTCAAAAAGGAAATTGATAACATGTTAGCAGCAGGAATCATCTACCCTATCGACCAATCAGAATGGGCAAGCCCAATGGTTGTACAACCCAAGAAACATGACCCGACAAGGTTAAGAATTTGTGTCAACTTTAGGGAACTCAACAAAGTAACACTAACAGACCCATTCCCAACCCCTTATGCAGATGAAATCTTGAATGAAGTTGCAGGACATGAATGCTACTCATTTACAGATGGCTTCTCAGGCTATAACCAAGTACCAATAGCTAAATAAGATCAAAAGAAAACAACATTTGTGTGTGAATTTGGTTCCTTTGCTTACAAAGTTATGCCTTTTGGATTAAAGAATGCACCTGCAGTGTTTTCTCGAATTGTTGTCAAAACATTCCAAGAGTACATATATAAGACCATGGCAGTATACTTCGATGACTAGACAATATACTCCACCTTAAAATATCCCTGCTAATGGCTTAGACTTATGCTAGAGATATGTCGACAGATTCAACTCTCCCTAAACATTAAGAAATATATATTTATGACCCCCATAGGCATACTATTAGGGCATATTGTCTGCAAAGAAGGTATCAAGGTCGACTTTGCAAAGATTAAAATCATCCTCGACCTGAAACCACCAGTAAACCCTAAACAAGTCAGGGTGTTACTGGGCCATAGAGGCTATTACAGAAAATTTATAATATACTATTCAGATATGACCTATCCTCTCGAATAACTATTAAAGGAAGATCAAGAATTCAACTGGAATGAGGAATGTCACATCTCATTCAAAAAATTAAAGAGAAAACTAGTCGAAGCACCCATCCTAAAGTTTCCAAACTGGTCGACCAAATTCCATGTGCATATTGATGCATCAGGAATAACAATAGGAGCAATCCTAACTCAACCAGGGGATGATGGAATGGATTATCCCATAGTTTACAGCAGTTGCAAATTAAATAAGGCTGAAAGAAACTATTCGACTACAGAACGGGAAGCCCTAGGTATGGTCTTTGCCCTCCCAAAGTATCGACATTACCTTTTAGCCAACCCCTTCGCATTCTATACTGAACATTAAGCTCTGAATTACCTTGTCAATAAACCACTCCATCATGGGAGGATTTGTCGATGGTTACTTCTCTTCCAAGAATTTGAGTTCAAAGTCATTGTCCGACCAGGAAAGCTAAATTTCGCGCCCGACCATCTATCCCAAATAGACACAGGAGAGGAACCGACCGGAATCAACGATGAATTACCTGATGCACATTTATTTCACATAGAAGCAGTGCCAGAAGAACTAGAAGAAATATCTCAGTTCTTAGAAAACGGTCAGGCACCAGAAGGTATGAATACCAAGAAAAAACAAATCTTAGCTATGAAGGTTGCACCATATAGTCTCATTAATGGATTCTTATACAAAATGGGATTATAGGACATCCTCAGAAGGTGTGTACTCGAACATGAACGAGACCAAATCATGCATGAAGCACACTATGGACCTATAGGAGGACATTTCCAAGCAGACACAACTGCAAAGAAAATCCAACAGTCAAGATTATGGTGGCTGACACTCCACAGAGATTGCAAAAGTTTTGTTAGCCGATGTGATAGATGTCAACGACTTGGTCGACCCCTACCTAGTACATAAATTCTCTTGATGTCAGTAAACCCTAGTCTCACATTCGAAATCTAGGCCATAGACTTCATAGGACCATTTCCTATCCCAGAAAAAAGATCATGTGCAAGGTATATTATTACTACAGTAGAATACATCACTAAATGGGCAGAAGCTGAACCTATCGATACATGTTCGAGTGAGGTGGCCGCTAAGTTTATCTATGAAAACATCATCACTAGATTCGGATTCCCACTAACCTTGATTAGTGACCAAGGTACACACTTTATCAACAAAACTATCAAAAACCTGACCGACCAGTTCCAAACCGACCACTGACGGAGTACAGCATATCACCCTCAGTCGAACGGGGTGATTGAAGATTTCAAGAAAACATTAACCAAAGGGTTAACCAAAATATGTAATGCTGACAAGGACGATTGGGATGAGAAAATCCCTGCAGTCCTGTGGGAATATAGAATAGCCTATAAACGGTTGTCTGACCAAACCCCTTTTCGACTAGTCTATGGACAAGAAGCTGTAGTCCCTCTACAATTCCGACAATAGACGCCTACTATCGCAAACATCCTACATGTCGATGTCAAACAGGGAAGGAAGGACCGACTACTTCAGCTCAGTAAGCTGGACGAACACCGACTCATCGCCATACAACACCAAGAGATTCAGAAGCAACGACAGAAAGCATGGCATGACTGCAACATCAAGAACAAAAACCTAGGGGTCGGCGACTTTGCGTTACTCTACAATAGTCCGATCAAAGGAAAAACTAAGAAACTCCACATAGAGTGGATGGGACCTTACATTATCGACGAGATACACCCCAATGGTTCAGTCTGACTAAGGACAATGCAGGGCCTAGTATTTCCGAAGCTCGTTAATGGAGCCCGACTAAAACGTTACAGAAACTAAAACTAAAAAAAAAATAAAAATCATATAATGACCCTAACCGGCAACCAAAATGCATACAAAACTAAAAGAAATTCCAAAAACAAAAAAATACCCCACATACACAAAACCATGATACGAAATCACCACTTCGACAACCGATATCATGACCCTCGACTATTTTCATCAACCATTCCTGTCGACCATTCTCACCACCGACACCAGCCGACGACCTTGATAGTCCCATCATGCATTCATGACCTTGAGCGCCGAAAGAAAATAACCATTCACTCACACTCGCGTACTCCAGCTGGAACATCACGTCTGCCATTAATGCAGCCATTGCCACATTCAAACACAGCCTTACCTATAAATACCAGACCACTAAAGGTTCACTCACCGCATCCTATACACACAGAGCATCCGAACACTCAGTCGATCAAAAACCGAGAACCCTATAGTAACCTTGACCAAACAGATACAATGGCCCCCAAGTAGACTAGAGCATCGACCAAGGCAAAAGAGATACAGGATGCGGATACACCTTTAGTCCGCAGGCTGAAAAATATCAAAAACGCCAAAGTGCAAGAAGGGCCATGGCAAAAGATATGGACTGAAGTAAAAGAATGGGGCTTTGTCAAAAAAAAGATGACTCAACCAGCCGAAAAAGTCAGAGACAACACCCTCTTTGGATATTCCAATACACCGTTGATGGCAAGGTTTGGTGGCACAAAGGAAGCTACTGTGAAATTTAGCATCACTCGCTATCACAACGGTCAGTTCTACTTTGATGAGCTGATCGACATTTATGGGGATGTAATATCCAAACTCATGGACCTGTCTAATAAAGGAGACCCTGTACCAGTCGGAGTCAAAGAAGGACTGGTCGAAGAGCTTACGGGATCACCTTCTGGGAAAAACTCAAAAGGGTTGAAAATTGGCCAAATCACAACTCGAACGCCATAGATCGTGGCCAAAATAATTGCAATCACACTTACATTATAAATTCAAGGCAGCAACCTCAAGTTAGAAATGCTAGAAGCCGTCGACACAATTGCCACCGGTGGGCAACTCTACAGATGGAGAGATTATGTTGCCAACATGATAAAAAGCGTCTGTGAGTGATGCAAGGAGATGGAGGGAATCATCAAGTTCCCCTCCCTCATCCTATGGATTTTTATGTACCACATATTCCCTGAGGAGAGCCCCGTCTTTCAGGAACCATCAAGGTTCGACATGTGGAGGTTTAAACCCTTCTCCCAAAAAGGAACCCCGCATGAACTAGAGAAAGGGAAAGTATTCTTGGAGAACTGGTTCCAACAACTGAAAGTTCGCACAACTAGATGGAGGGTGCCTCAAAACATCTGACGAAATCTACCCGCGAACTCCCACATCCAGCTGGAGCTCGACCATACCTCGGTGTGGTACATGCAGGGTGATGCCTCCAACGCCAAAGCCCTCGACTACCATCCATTTGTCGACCAAATATTTCGAGAATTGTCTCGACAGACTAAGACAAAGATACCCGTGCTAGAAGTAGCGAAACAGTTTGACTTCTCAATCGAGGAACCACTCACCAACCAAGAGAAAGAGGAATACTACGAGCTCAACCTCTACATCAGCACATTTGTGTCGGAGGACCTACCGGTCAAACCCACTGGTCGAGTACAAATAACTATCAAACCTCCGACCGCAAAGCAAGTAGTACCACAACCTGCAAAACCAAATCCACAATAACAACAACAAACAACTCCTCCGACTCCAGCAAGTGTTGTCCCGACTCAGGAACCGACGGGCGAAGTCGAACCAGACAACCCTGAGTATGCTGTTACAAAAGGCATAATTCAGAAACTCGCCAATGAAATAGCAACATCTAGGAAGAAAATCAAAGGGCAGGCACAACAACAAGGCAAAGGTAAGCACAAACTTATCGTTGTCGAATCATCAGATTATGAAGACGAACTAGAAGCTACGGCCCTTGATATTATAGAGGATGCCGTCGCAAATAAAGTACCAGTCGAAACCCAGTTCCAGCGTTTTGTCGACGCAGGAGCCCCGGAAGGTCGACCAAAGAAGGAAAAAACTACGACGACGCCTGAAAACGTTGTCAATCTTGTGTCGACACCTCCACCTCCATCACTGACACAAATAGTCGAGGAACAAGCACCGGCACAATAGTCAGTCAGCCCCCTCGACTTATACAAAAGCGCAATGCCGGAGACAGTAAAAGTAAAATTTGACAAAGATACCGAATTAAAATATTTCTTTGAGACATTTCCTGCACTGTTTCAGTCAGCCCAGAAAATCTCCACCCAGGCTCCCATGTATACAGATAGCAAAACACAACCCATAGTATTTGCACACATCATGTCGACCTTCACACGACAATCCGATAAAGAAGGCGATGTGATTGGACAAGTGACATCTACCATTGAATTAACCGACCCTGAACCCCAATCTGACCTAACAACCACTACACTGCTAGGATCAGACATACCTTTCGACGTAATTCCACACCATACTTCCCCCAAACCCATCACCCCTGACCATTCCCCCACTCCATCACCACCTCCACCACCATGCTTACCACCCCCACCACTCCCTGATTCACAGGTAGACCTATCACAACCAACTAAATACACACAGCCGGAGGTGGTCATATCACCTCCCTAGCCAAAAAAACCATCGACTTCTATCCCGCAAACCAAAGGTCCCCCCTCAACTGTTGCAGGTACACAGGAGACAGAAGCAGAAAAGCACAAGAAGAGGAAGGAGCATCATGGAAAGACTCCTAGACTTCAGATAAGATTGAAGGATGCAAGCTCCTTGACCAACACAGAGGTGGGCCAACTCCTCAAAACTCTAGCCAAAGAAGAAAAGGAAAGGACTGAGCGGGAAGACAAGGAACTCACAGACAAAAATATAGAACAGGTCGAGTTTCTTGACAAATGCAGGACTTTAGCTCAGTTCGTCATGCTAGGCCCCATAGAAGTTGACACCAATCGACCACTTGAAAGAGCATACTAGCTATTTGAGAGCATGGTGTCGACCATCTAGGTGCACCTCCAGGAAACCAAGGAGGAACAGAAAGAGGAAACTACCAGACTCCTATTGGCATAGCACACTGCATTCTTGGAAGCATACAAAGTACTACAGGACCATATCGAGGAGTCTATCGTAACCAAAGAAGTCCTAAGAGACTGGCCCACTCACTACGGGCAAGTTTATCAACAGACACCATAGACTCGGTAAGGGATTTAGGCTTTGGAGAGAAGGAAGACCATGGAGGCAGCACTTAGGCTGACGATCGAAGAATAGATAGTGCTGGAAACCACCAAACTATAGAAATTGGAAAGGGAAGCACATCAGTGGGTGCAACAAGCTATCCCCAACTTAGAAAAAGTCGACATCATCTACCCATAGATGAAACGACTAATCGATATTGCAGAGGTGCAGGACCAGTTAATAGGCCCCAACATGGAAAAGATAGCCGAAGTCTCTATCGTAGAGAAGATGCCAATCTTGTCAGGCTTAACCACACTGACCATTGATATCCAGAAAGCTTTGCAGAGTTGGACAGATTTCCAACATCACCTTGCCATCACAGCTCCAGCCATTGTTGAGTTCTGTGTACAGAAAAGACCAACCATCCATCTTCACATCCCTCCACAATAAAATTTTGAAGGACCAAACCAACAAAATTTTGTGTACCTCCCTTTTTCTTCGGGATGAAGAAACGTTTTGTTCGTGGGGGAGATGTAGAAGGAGAAAGTCAATAAGTCGACTTGAATAAGGATCGACTTAGTCGATCAACCGACTAAGTCAATGGGCTGACTTAGTCGATCAGCCGACTAAGTCGGTTGGCCAACTGAAATAAGAGATTAGGTCGGCCATCTAAAAGTTGTGTCGGTTCACCGAACCGACAGGTAGTTATTTTGTAACCATCTGTAAATCATATATATTAGGCTGTTGAGCCAAACGAGAATTTAGTTCAGTTCTCTGCCTTGTATGAACTCATTGTAATAAAATAATCTGTTTATTTCTATCTATTCTCGTCTCTTGTCTCTGCTTTATATTTATGTATGTTTTAGTGTGTATTATTGGTAACCTTATGTGATCTGTAAGATTACAACACTTACATATATATCTATATATGTGTGTGCTCCTATGTTAGAGATCATATGGTCGTGAATCACGTGAGGTGCACTTAGAAGGTTCTCTTTTACTGGTAGAGCACAAGTTTACCATGTAGATTTGTAATGCACTGAGTGTGCTCCTAGGTGATTCTCACATAGTAGAAGCTATAGGTTTTCTTGATGATGTGAAAATATGCTGGATTACGCTTATCGTGATAGAACATATGTTTTCTGCATCTGGGTTATGCTCTGTGTGCTTTGTTCTATTTTTTTTTACAAGACAAACGAGATGATCTGGATACAAAAAGATAAAGGTAGGAAATGCAGGTTATTGCAATGACAATGTACAAAAGTTTGTGGAGTGTACCTACGTGATGATCTGTATATAACGAGAAAAAGGTAGGAAACACAGTTTATTGTATTGGAAATGTAAAGAAGGTCCTCATTTGTACCTACACGATGATGAGGAGATGGTAAGAGATGCAGCTTATTTTAGTGGAAATGTAAAGAATGGTACTCATATATACCTACGCGATGGATTGCTCATGGATATGATGAAGACCTGGATGAGGTCTAGGGATACACTAGATTGAAAAATGGTTGGCTCTATAGAAAATTCCTATGACGGTTAGATACAAAAAATTGAACAAGATGAGGGAAATAGCAACAATGACGATGATGACTCAGTGATGATGACCAGAAGTGTTAATGACTACGGTGAGAGAATACCTTCCTAGTTAAGAGGGAGTGTTGTTGTAATTGTAACTTCATAAGATGTTATGATTTATATTACTATTGTATATTGTTTTACCCCAATAGGAGATGTGTGTTCCTCCTTTATGGATGTCATAATTATGTATGGTCACTGAGGTAAACCATCCATTGTACTTTGGGGAAATAGTCCCCAGGTTAAATAAAGGAAAATGTATTTGTGAGTATTCTTATGTAGGTTAGCCCCAAAGGTAACCTGGCTGACCTAGTGGTTGAGTTCACAACACAACAGAAGAATATAAATAGGGAGACACCCTCCTCATTTGTCACACACTCACTTTCTCTCTCATGTGCACCTTAGGACAGAGAGGAAGAGGAGGAACAAAGAGTTGCTATAGACATATTTTTCTTGGGTTATTCTATCTTGTCATCTTGTATTTGTCATAGAACTATTATGAGGAAGTCTATGGGGTTTTCTCCTTTACGGTTTCCGCAATGAAAATATTTGTGTCTTGTGTATCTTATCTATATCTGATTTACTGATGTGCTTGTTATTATTTCAGATAAAGATACTAAGTAAATTAACTTACAAAAACTAACATAGGGTGCATTATTAGTTATGAACTACAATTATTTCTTATGATATTGTAGTTTTTTTATGATATAGTAGTCAAAACCAACTCTTAGTTTTGGTAGAGCTTAGTCAATCCATATAAATATTAGGATTCCTTATTGATCCTGAAATGATGGTATTTTTGGTAGGTGTATACACCAACTTCTTTTAAGTGTAAATAAATTCTCTGGAAACAAAATGTCAAATAAAAAAACAAGTTTGGTTATAGTGGTAGGAGACATATTTCACATGGCCCTCCAAATACGTAAACATTACTTCAATTAATGCTTAGATAAAGATTAAAAGATAAAAAATGTAAGGATCCATAGAGATAAATTTGTGACAACCCACTCATATACTTGTGTTATCTGTCACTAAACTCACAAAAGCATGCTTTGTGGGGTCTAGATTATGGCAACATCACATAATGAGTTAGGAAAATTGAAGTAGTTGTAGATGAAAAGATGAGTTTGTAATCGGAAAATCTCAATCAATGTGGACAAAGATTATTTTTGTACTCTACATGGGGCATATCTAAAACAAAAGACTCACAATAATGTATTATCTCCCTATATTGTCAAATCACTTGAATGTAACTATTTCTTACCTCACAACGAAGGTGATCCTTGCCTTCTGAATCCTCTTACAATCAGTTGTACCTATAAAACAATGTAAAGAACAAGATACAAAACTGAAAGCAACAATTTAAATTAACAGTCTATGCTAATGATTAACAATAAAAGCAATGAATAACTCACATCAAACAAAAATTATTCATGGGAAATGGAAACACATTTGTATTAATTAGAAATGTAGAATATGACTTCAACGAAATCCTTGGTGTTGAATCATTGTTCTCACAATGTCTTTGACTCACTTTCAAAAAATATGCTATATGTCAAATTCTCACCCACAAGACCTTATTCTTTTCCTCCTATACCAGTAATGATTCCAACAGCAAAAAGGTACTTTCATGATCCTCTCCTTCCTATCATATATGAGGGTAGGCTTGCATATATAGGCCAAATATGTACAAAATGGGTTCATATTATTTGGGAGGAAGGTGAGGGATCATCTCTAAAGGTTAGGGGTATGAATGCCACCTACTCTAGTTAGTTGGGATAATCCTCCATGAGGAATTTCATCCAGAAGGTTCTCAAAATCTCTTTTTTTTTCTTCATTTTGATAGGGATGATGCACCTTGCACACTATCACGAGGAATCAGGGAGGGCCGATGCTTCTTGTCCATTGTAAACAAGTGTCACTAGATCTTAATATAATTGGGAAAAATGAGTCAGGAAGAGATGATGCTCTATGTCAGAAGACAAAGTGCATAAGATCCCCTAGGATTGAGAAAAAATATCTTCCAAAAGATGCTTTGGCCAGGGAACTTCAACGGATTAAGCAAAGTGAAAATTTTGGGTGTAAAAAAATTCCCCCCTAAGTATGATGCTAGAGTTAAATGATAAGTGAAATAATTTGATAGACGTGATTCAAAATTAGAGGAAAGAAATAACGAGTGAGGAATTGACACAATACTAGATCACAAACTATTTGATTCAAATAATGGATGCTGATCAATACACTACATATCCATGTAGAATGACCAAGTCATGACTACCAACAATATACTCTAGATCCATGATACTCAAATCATGACATAACTATTGAATATACACTGTAGATCTATGTCATTTTAACTCAAACTTGAGCATAGCCACCAGAAATACAATGTGGATCCATGCATTTGACTAAGACATACTCCATCACAAGCTGAGGATACACACATATTCATGTGAATACTTAATGACTCAGGGTATTGATTCTAATCTGATTATATCCATATGAATAGATGTCCTGATTTCCAACATGGTAGAAACCACTTGATTATCATTAATTGATGTTTACCATTAACAAGTGTGAGGAAAATTACCATTAATTTCAATGATTCTAAAGGTACCCCAATATATTCCTCCAAATGTGAATAGATGGATTGTAGTCGAACAATAGTGGGAATCTTTCAATGAGAGGCCATTGATGAAAGCCCACTATCAAAAGTAAGAAAACCTGCCACTGAGGCATGCAGGATTCAAGGTACGTGACTGGTTTCTAAGACAAATTCCCAAATTATGTGCTGGTGTCAGTGAGAATAGACTTATTAAATGAGGTCCATGATGTTTCTCCCATCATCAACATGAAACTTGGAAGGAAAGTGATTTTTAATTCATTATGATAATGGAACAACCATGGTATTGACTTAGATATGAACAACTCAAATAAAGTTAAGGTAACTGAAGAGGTAGGTTGTAATAAAGAATCCCCTTGAACATTGAACAACACGACAAGTGATTTGGCATCATTGACTCAATAAGGAAGAGACCAGATATTATGCAAAGGTGGGACGATGCATTCTTTGAATTGACTCATGAAAGTGGATCAACTCAATGAAAAGTTGAATTACCAACTATATGAATGAAATGAATATAGATGCCATGTTCAAGGGTGACTATGAGATGCCATTAATACAAATGAAAAATTCCTTCCATTCCTTTAATTTATCCATCACAATGGATGGGTACCTCTTTTCTTCTTAACGATCTTGAAAAGGTTAAAAGACGCTCGATATAGCTCATCAAGTGAAGAGTGAAACCTCATATTTTTATGAACCTGAGAAAGGAGGGGTTCATTCCCATAAAAGGGTCCTTCATTGCATAATTTTACTAGTTCGAATAAGGTAAAATAAATTTTTGTTTCATGTTTAGAGAGTTTGAAATGACGAAGGAGACTCCAAGATGTATTTTTTCGTAAATTTAGTCCCCGAGGTCCAAAAAAATATAAATCGATACCCATGAGAACTTCTCTAGTCACAATGAATTAGAGTGTACCTTTTTTGTGAATGAGTCTAAATGGTCCAAAAAATGGGTAACCTATCACCAGATAGACAAGCTTTCAAATACTTTTACAAGTGTGAAATAATCAAGCTTGCTTAGAAATATTTTCTTATTGAGAGAGCCTAAAAATAGCTTAAAGGTGACTCCAAGGGGTTTCCTTTTGCATGTTTGGTTTTATGAGTCCAAAAAAATTATAGAATTATAGTTGATACATTTTCTCTAAGATTTTAATGAGCACTCCTAGAGTATAAACGACACTTGGAAACTTTTTCAATTTGGCACAGAGCATGAAAAAGTAAAAAAGAGACTTTGTCATAGCCAAAAAATGCTCAACGAGGCCCTGAAATCCTCAAAAATAACATTAGAACACTTTCAAAATTGAAATTATATGGTTCCCTCTAGAAGCTTCTACCCAATTATGATGTAATGGGAGTGCACAAATAGGAAAAAAATAGGAACACACATGCACACTTGGACGCGCACATGCTTTCTTGCTTTCGGCTATGCTGAACCTCCATGTCAGCTTGTCAATATGGAAATTAGGAGCGTGCACACTCCCCTAGAAATGTACATGCACGTTCAGATGCACATGTGTGTCCATACGTGCACGCATTTCTGGATGTGCATGCGTGTTTATTCTATACGCGTTAAACATGTGTGCACATCCCTGTGTTTTTTATAAAAAAAAATTGACAACAAATAGTTCATTTCCACTCAGAAACCTGCATGCATGCAACTACGTTGGAAATGTAGAGTTGGAGTCTCCTAGGAGCCTAAAACAAGCTTCTAAGAACCCCAAAACGACACCCACGACCATTGGAATAAGGTAGGTGGATTACTATTTTCATTTTGTTGTTTTTTAAAATGTTTTTCGTTGTTTTTCAAATAAAATCTAAAATTAAAAAAAAAATGCAAATGAATTGAAATCAAACAAATTTGATATTGCAGATACATTACCTCTACCATAATGACTAATACCAATGAACCATCTCAACAAAGAAGTGATACGATCTAATTAGAGGACCCAATAAACCCTGAATTAAATGAAGAAATTGATGGTGAACCACTAGAAAACCCCGAAGATGAAATTGGTGAACCACCAGAAAACCCGAAACATTATTTACACGGGGATTTAAACCAGTTAAGGATATTCAGTGATGAGCTGAAGAAAACTAGGTAACCCTCTCAAGTTTCCCTCGCCACATCCCTACAAAACATAACCAAGTCTATCAACATTGCCTATAGTGATATAACCATTTTGAGCCAATATAGTGCTCGAATGAGAGGGCATTATGCCACTGGTATATCCAATGAAGATATAAAAACCTGAATATCAGAAAATACCAACTATGGAGAAAATTTATAGATCCAATAACAAGACAACCTCCAGATGTGAGGAAGAGGTGAGTTTGCATGGACAGATGTAATTACCAGCCATGGAGAGAAAACTGGAGGAAGAGATGGTTCATGCTTTTTTACAAGTATCGATGCAACAATGTCAAGGTCCCACAGTATTTTCTTAGGAAACTAGGGGCCAATTTGTTGTTAGGGTTCCATGTGAACTACTTAGAAATCACCGAGTTCGAGGGCATCGGTTTTGGCTCATCCCAAGATCGACCTCACACCCATCGGAACCCACTCAGAGGACCTCCTACACCTAGGAGAGAGCCAATCCCGCTTCCTCAACCCACTGGGTTAGGTAGCAGGAAAGATGAGACCCATGAGTCTGTTAGACGTGCCACACAACACCTTCTTAGGCATACCATATTTGTGGCTATGTCCTCATAGAGAGAGCAAGACCACAATGAGAGACGCACTTCTGCATGGTCTACTGGTGGTCAGAGAGGGAGAGAAGCTACATGTGGTAGCCAGGATGATCCATATAGCTCGACAGGAATAGTGCCACATCATTGTTCTCTCTATGGGAATCCATTCCATGTTTCGATGTAGGAGAATGCCACAGAGAGCTACCTACAACAAGTTAGTTACTGTTTTATTTAATGTTCAAGTATTGATTATACGTTATGCAATATCATAATTTCTAATAAATTTAACTTAGAATTAGCTGTTGATGACTTGATTTTTTTTAATGTACAACTATTCAATGATGAGTCTCCAGCACCCAGGTGGGAGGACTTTGGTTCCTTTAACATAGATGGAGCCATGGCACCTGTAGAGGACATCGCAACACCATACACAGTTAGTTTTCTTCCAGTAATTAAATGTAATGTTAGTAGTTAATATTGTCATCCAATGTAGTTAATATTTAGTAATTGAATCTAAATATTTTTTTGTTTGCACAGGTGTCTACAAGAGTGAGTGACCAGCCATCCCTGCCGGGGTTCAACAAACCCCCTCGTGTTTAGGTATCATGTAATAAAGTATAAATTTAATTTCAGTTTTGATGGATTAGCTTTCTATAGTTATATTTTTATGTACTAATATAAGAGACCATGAATATGTATGCAGGTCTGAGCACATAGGGATGTCGATGTCACTATCTCTCCATCGAATGCCTTTTTCCCACCATATATGCCAGGTGTAGCCCTTGGCATAAATTTTCCTTTACTCTCATCCACCACCACACTTCCATCTAGCTCCCCCTTCTTCATCATAGCCTTCGGTCAGTCCACTCTCCCCCCCGCCCCACCCAGCCACCCACTCCTTAGCTATTTCCCATGTTTCCACCCTCCCCCCTCTAACCATGATACACCATCCATCCACATTCACCAATCCCTCCACCCCATCCCAGACCTTATCCCCCTCCACCATATTCCACCACCACCCTTGTTTCCCCTTCCAGGGTGGCCCATTCCATTCTACAACCAGTTGGGTTTTATCGCCGCACATCACCACTTATCCCACTCCAGTCGATGCCCTCTTTCACCATGGCCTCTACTTTTGTATCCAATGTCGATATGGCTACATCCTCTGCTATGCCATCCACCCTAGCATTGGACAATGTTTTCTAGCCCACTGCTCCACCTTATAGCCCCCAGGACCAGCCGACTGCTCCACCTACCAACCCCGAGGACCAGCCTGTTGTGTTCACAATGAGATTGATTATTTTATGAAAATATCGTGCAGTATTAACAAAATTTAACATAGGTAGTAAATTGTATGATTTATCTTAATATTTAAATGTTGCAAGGTGGCATTACCGAGAGACTTGGATCATGGAGGAGGTCAACCTGGTCACCACTTATGGTCTCGTATGAGGTGAGCTATTTAATATTTGAAAAATTAATTTTGATTTTTTAAATTGTGTTTTATACTTGCATAATTTCTTGTAGGAGTTGACATTTTATTGTTGTTGTTTTAGATCCCAAGGGGAGATGGTTGAAGTGGCTAGAAGGACCGATCTTCCTCTAGCTCAAAGAAGAGGAAGATCTATTTTTTAGGTGCACCTGGGAGCTCCAAGGGTGGGATTGAGGATTGAGATACCCTCCTATGTGCACTAGCCATGATGTGGCATTTTTGCATGAGTTTCCATATTTTGTATAGGGAACGAGTTTCCATTATATAGACATTGGGAACGATGTTCCATTTTTCACTACTACTGTATATGATTGGAAATTTGTGTAGATGAATATATCATTTTGCACTTATTTATAGTACTTTTCCTTTGATTACATATTTTCATACATTATGCCGAATGCAGTAGTGGATTGCAGTTGATACGCTTGGAATACTTATTGTTGACGAAGCAATCAAGTTTATATTTTCACAATAAAATGCATAAAACGTTTAACATTGTAGGCTAGTTAACAAAAAAAAAAAACTTCATAAATGTGTACAATAACAATGATAATTTTCAATACCAAATACATGATATTGTAAATCATAGTGTAAATAATTTTTCAATCAAGCAAATTTTCCCATGAAGTATTCCTCTTGCTACCAAATAATTTTATCAAGATATTTTTCTAGTTTTCCAAGGCTCCCTTCACCCCTCGACCCTTCCATTTGTTGTCTAGTCTTGTGTTGAGGCCTAGAAAATTCTAGGTAATAATAGTAGGTATTCTCCACAATAAAATCTCCCAATTAGCTTGTTATTGTTTGATATTGGGAATCCATCCGATTTATAGTTCGACTACCGTAGTTCAAGTAACGGTTTAAGCTTGCTTTTACCGGTTGTGGCCTGGTCCACCGTTTAAGTATATTTTTTAGTTTTATATTATATATGATATGAAAGTGCCTAGTCTAAGTGAAAACGATAGAGACAACAAAGAGTTCACAATGTGATGCGCAAGTTCTTACCTCTCATCTTATTACCCCTTTTGCTCCTAAATCACAAAGAAATAACAACTATGCTAAGCTAGCTAATTATACCTAACCTATCCCTAGGAAGAAATATTATATTTAATGATGAGTAATGTACTATAAAACATGCATAAAGAATATTACAAATAGTCATTCATAATTCAAAATACATGATACACGCAGAAAGATAAATAGAGAGATAGCTCATTGTTAGTTAAAACATTCATTACTCAATATACTGCATAAGTTTCATAAAAATAACAGAAAATCATTCATAACATGGAAGTAATTCATAAGTCACAACGATCTCATAGTTCATAGAATAAGCTAAAACATAAATAATTCGGCATTCAACCAAATCTACAGCATGCATTTGAAATTTCACAACCCCTTCTCTAGAAAAAAATATGGATTTCTTTCTTATAAAAGGAAACAGTTCTTCTTACAATAAAATTCAGAAAACATAGCCTGGAAAAGTTCCTTTCTCTATCTAATTTATCGATCCTTATACAAATTTAAAATAACTCTTAAGTTTCCCGATCCTTCTGGTCTTCCTCGACTCTTCCTTTACAAAACTCTTGTCCTTTAGTGCATTACTAAAAAAATAAATATGAAATTGTATAATCTTTAGCTGGTAAATAAGACAAAATTCAAATCGGCCCAACTGGTGTTTTAATAAAAATTCCCCATGCTTGTGCTTCTTCACTAATGATCCGATATTCTGCAGGCTCCAATACACGTACTGTCACTTCATGCTTTGAAATCTAAGACTTGATTTCGTTTACCTTAGGTACATTATGCCTCAAATATTCTTCTAACAGGAGTTTGTGAGCTGAATCTTGGATAATCCAGATTCTGATGTCTTCTTCACTAATAGCTTCGAGATTGGATATATTTTCTTCTCCCTTTTGCAGCCTCTCTTGCAAGGTCTTCATATTTTCTTCCTTGACTGGGAAATCTTGATCTGGGGCACCTGCTAGAGTCATGCACTAATTGTGAACAAAATGTATGTCTTTGTAAAATTTAGCACACTTCTCCATAGTTTTCTTAATGGCTATGTTTAATCTGACCATAGTTCTACACCCAAAATTCAGTATGGTTACCTCCATCTTAATACCTCCTATATATTTCTAAGGCATATTAGCTGGAAAGGTTGACTAGGTTCCTATCCATGTTAACTGATTTTTTACAACCTCAACCACCTATGATAATCTTCTCTGGAATTCCAACGAGATGAGTTCTAGCTCCTTCAATCTGACCCCAATCTATTTACGTCTATACATATCTCCTGCAAGGCTCAGCAAAAACTGATTTATCTCCTTTTGCAGCATCAAGGCTTGATTCTACCATGAAGTGATGTCCATCTACTTCTCCTTCTCCACTTGAAGTTGTTCTTGCAGTAAAATATTCTGAACTTCTACCTCCTTTATTCTCTTGTTCGTTGCCTCTCCTTTATTTTCTGCTTCAACAACTTGTTTCTCAAGATGTTTCTTTTCTCCTTTAATAATACTTATTGATAATACCATGGCATCCTTTTCAGATTATAGAGTTTGGCATGCCTCCTTTGAATTCTCAATCTCACTAAGAATATCTTCATGCTTCCTCTTCATACTTTGTCCCTCGCCTCTTTCTTTCTTCAGAGTTTCTTTCATTTGAACAACCTTCTTCTTATACTGTTCTAGATCAGTCATAATTTTATCAAAATTATATTCATTAGCAAGGGATGAGGCTACACCTTCCCTTTCCATAAGTCTTGGGTCCTTGTCAGTCCCGTGAACAATTGTTTTCTTAGTCACCATGACTCGCTTTTCCCTGGTATCCACTTTCTTCTCAGTTATCATGAAAATTATTTTCTTACCTCCTGCTCTTGGGTTGGGATAAAAGGGATTAATTCAATCCCTTTATTCAGAGCTAAATCTGCCACGGCTATGCTGCTGGATGGAACAGATGATCCCAGTAGATCACCATAAAACTGAGTCTGCTCCAAATTTGCACGATCTTTTTCTTCCTATTCTTTTCTCTGTAACTCTTCAGCTTCTCTTTCTGCCTGGTCCCTTTCTATGTTAGATGCTTGCAGTCTTAAAATTTCATCCTCTTATTTCCTTTTGCAGTCTTAACCATCGTTTTGCTTCTTGTGATAGTCTGAGTGCCTTCTCTTCCCTTTTCTTAGCAGTTTCCTCCTCTTGTTTCTTCTGCTGCTCAATAGCTTTTCCCTTTCCACCTACAGTCATTATATTTTCCTTAAATATTTTCCTAAGGGTTGTCACATTTTGGGCATTGCATAATATTTCCTCATTTTTATCCTAGTAGTTTGCATACTCAAAATGTACTCCTGCTACAACACAATAATTAGCAACCTTATCCTCAGAATCATTCCTATGAAAACTTATCTCTCCAAAATGGAAGTAGTCTAACTCCTTTACAAACTCTGGTGCACTCTTCACTTTGGAGAACTTATAGCTTCCTATATAAAATGGGACTGGAGGGTATACAGCCTTCTTCTGTTCAAAGATGAAATTACCAACCCCATCAATTTAAAGTTTCCTCACTACTTCCTTGTTAATAACATAGTCCATAGCGTATTTTAGAAGAAGAGAAGGGGCCCTCATTCCGCCAAACATCCTCAGATATAGGCCTTCCTCTGTCAGGTAATAATGACCATTATCCTGTACAATATTCAAGGTTTCTTCAGACATGAAATCACACTCAGCAAGGAATATTAGTCTATATAGTGGCATTATGAAGTCTTCACAAATACTCTTATAGTGATTGAAATATTTTTGTGCCCACAACAACTGATATGCAACATAGACAGGAGTTTTGGCCTTATCCCATTGGCACTTCAGAGATGGGAACGGTTGTGTGCACAGAATACAATTGATCATAAATGAGATCATATATAATTGTACATTCTTTTGTGAGACTCCTCCTAGCGCTGCACTTATGCATGAGGACAAACTGTTAGACACTATATTGGCCCAATTAAAAATGGTGCCTTGAGTGGCCACAAAGAAAAATACTGGTATCGATATCAGGTTGTAATTCTTTCCATTTTATCTTCCAAAGATCCTTTTCAACATTAATGCTATCAATCTATAAGGAGTGCAAAGGTTCACAGTTTCATATTCCCCAGAAGGCCTTGTACGAATTTTTTTTCTGGGAACCATCATTCTTTCGAAATTGTCCAAAACATCTAGATTAAGGTCCTTTAACCATCCTTCAGTTAGATAAGTCTAGGGCGTGGGTAGCTTATAGGCCTAAGCTGCATAAGCTGGGCTATAGGAAGCATAACCCTGTTCTTTAGTATTAGAAAAAAATATTTTTGTTACATCAACCCTAGGGAGGATCCAACTTATTACTTCTGCACATGGAAAAAGTTCTAGTTGCGTGGCAACCTTCATGATTGCTAACCTCTCTATATTGGCATATATCGGTAAATCCTCTAATCTTGAATCTGGTATGCTTTGATTGGTGATCATTTGGTAGATCTCCCTCCACTTGTACTCAGGTTTGATTCCCATGATAGCCTTGGTATCTTCATATATAAATTCAACTCACGTTATAATCTCTATCTCTGGATCCTCGTTTGCGACTTGCACCTTCTTCTTCTGTTTCCGAGGCATATTGCTATATTAATGACAAGACTATTTTGATCATATGAAAACATGTTAAATTTAATCTATTCCAAACATATAACTACAATTTGATAAATTCTACACTAAACAAAACCAATTTTAACCAGAATTTTCTTTACCGAACCATCATAATGCATATTGACAAAAAATTTGTTTACAACCTAAGCTGCACTCTCTTGAAGTGAATAATAAATAGCAAGTTCAAATATTTTAAGAGGCAAGATGAGCTAGGGTCATAGGAAAGCATTCTATAGCACAGACCCTAAGGCTCCCACCACGGCACCGCATCTCACAGATCCTACCAATGCCAACACCGTCAATGAGAAAGGAAAACTCAAAGATTCTTGGGATGGAAACCTTCGTGAATAACCATGGTTTTTACCCTAAATAGAAATTTCCTCCCATGACAGTCCACAAATAGCAATTCCAGCCAGCCAATGTCTACAAATTTTCCACATTCTGATTGAAGGAACAAAGGAGTGGTGTAGACAGTGAAACACTCGTCTTCCCACTGCCCTCCTACTACGAACAACTGTCAGGTAAAAAAACATGGTAGGAGCTAGGAAACTGTAATGTCCCCGACCCTCTGATTGGTGAAGAGGACACTACCATGGATTTAACTATCCGGGAAACCATCCCCATGAACATGTGCATTCATAAAATGTTGAAACAAAATGCATTGAAGTAGAACATACACAAATACAATTATTTATCATACACAATGGAAGCAACATACATTCACACAAGCATTCAACATGTTCACCATATTCATTAATAGTAAAATCATACACAACGGAAGCAACATACATTCACACAAGCATTCAACATGTTCACCATATTCATTAATAGTAAAATGATTGCAGGAGTAAAATAGACAAGATTACTTATATTATGAAGAACTCGTTCTGCAACCAGCTACGTCGCTGCAACGTTCCACCCAACCATAGGCTAGCATGCTCCTAAATCTCTCAGCAATGCTACCACGCCCAAGCTAGGCATGATTCCCCAAGGAATAAGGAACAACTAGGCTTATAGATATCCAAGGATACACAAAACACAGCCAAGCCAAAACAGTTGGGTTTATAAGGCCATCAAGGAGCTAGGAAAGGCTAAATGCTAAGCTGGTAAGCCCATTGCAGAGCTAAGAACACCTACACTAGAATGGAATTAGCTTTCCACCCGAACATTTGCACCGATCAGATGACTGGAAATGTCAGATGTGACAGCTCACGCAAGCTAGGTCGTCCAATCGGTGCAAATGATCAGGTGGAAATTAGCTAACGCCCACCAAAACTAGATTGACTTCTAATACAACCACACACACCCAACACAAGGAATTAGTCCCTTCTCTGCTACACAGTCCCTTAGGCCCTGAATTCCCTTCCAGTGCTATTCAGGGGTTGTGGAGAAGAAATCCAGCCCTCTAGCTCTGTCTGTGTGGTTTCCAAACACACCAGGTTTATCAAGCAAACCATGCCCCCATCCCTACTCCCAACATAGTCTGAAGACCAACCACTGCATACACGCAGTCACACAAGCGATTCACAGCTTGGGCAAGGAAAACAATTCTTGAGTCATTCTTGGCCCTATCGTGGCCAAAATGACTCCCCAAACAACCTACAACAGTCCCAAAATGTATCAGTGAACACAATTCACAATGTGGGAAAAACAACAGTCCGTCCTGGACAACGAAGCCACTAGGGAAAAACTTACACAGACCACACAGGGAAAGAAAAATACAGACTCCCAACCTGTGCATGAGGGAAATTTTATGTCAGACCTCTGGAATTCGGATGGAAAACATGCTAGATACCACTCTGTGGAAACACGAGTGACAGCCAAAACGGCTCCCCCCTCCTGGCTGCGTGAGACCACACCCAAAAAAGAAGCTTGTGCATGGAAAAATCATCAGAATGCCGTCCCTGCGTGAGGATGAATAGACAAGGGAAAGAGGGGCGTAGTGGAGAGGATGGAATGAGGGGCGTTTTCATTATTCTGCCCATCATGAGGTTCAACCTGCTAGTGGAGTGTGCGTGTGGGAAAGGGCTGACAGTCTTGCCACACTCCACTCCCAGCCATAACTTCCTCAACTAACAACAGTATTTTTTAATGGTGATAGTTGGATGAGACAAGGGAAGGTGACACATGGCTTTTTCCCCATTGGTTCATGGTTTAATAATCCCCCCCCCCCCTTATCTTTGTGAGAATCATGCCCCTTCTCAATTTAGTTTCTGCAAACATAGCTGGTTGGGGTTCATTTTAATTAAAGATGCATATTTACATGATGACAAAACTTAATATATGTCGTATACCACGATAGACCATTGGCAACGATTCCGTTCACCGAAACATAACACAACTAAATCGATGGCGGGGCTTTTGCCTTTAGCTCCACACCATGATTCATTACAATATATACATCATGTATGTTTAATGCAACGGGGTCAAAAATGGGGTGTTACATTCCCCTCCTCCTTCAATAGCATTGTATTCAGTGCTTTACAAAATTGAACAAAATACTACACTGGTATCGCCTCAGTGTTCCACATAATTGAACAAAAATGGATGTGCTAATCACATGGCATCCTCCAGCTCCCATGTAGTCTATTTAGGTCCATAGTGCTCCCATTGCACCTTTACCTTCCCTATAGCCCGGTTCTAGAGCATTGTGACCTTCCTGTCGAGGATGCGCATTGGCTCGATTCAGAACTCTCCCTCGGGTTCCACCTGAATCACATCCCAATTTATCACATGGTTAGGATCATGTACATATCTCTTAAGCAAAGAAACATGAAAAACGTTATGAGCTCTAGTACTAGCAGGAAATGCAAGCCTATATGCAACTGGCCCTATTCTTTCAAGCACTTCAAACGGCCCACAATATCTTGGTGATAGCTTGGCACAACTTCCAAGCTTCAAGGAACTCTTCCTTGCTCTCACTCTAAGGTAAACATGATCCCAAACACTGAACTCCCTGTTCACCCTATGCTTATCTGCAAAGCTTTTCTTTCTGTCCCGTGCCACTTTCAGATTCTGCCTTATCTTTACAACCTTTTGCTCCATTTCCTTGAGCAATTCTGGTCCAAGCACAATCCTATTCACTGGGTTATCCCAAGTCACTAGTGTCCTACACCTTCTTCCATACAAAGCTTCATACATACTCATCCCCAAGGATGCCTGTTGTCCATTGTTATAAGCAAACCATACCTAGTGTAAGTAATCTTCCCATTTGGTTGGTTTTTCCATCACATACATGTGAAGCATATCTTCAAGCACTTGGTTAACTCTCTCTGTCTGCCCATCTGTCTGAGGATGGTATGCAGTTCTGAAGTTTATCTTTGTACCCAAATCTACAAACAACCCCTTCCAAAAGTTGGAAGTGAACTTGACATCTTTGTCAGAGACTATTGCCTTAGGCAATCCATGCAATTTGAAAATCTCCTTCATGAATATCTTTGCAATGTCATCTGTTTTATGTGTAGAATTAACTAGTATAAAATGTGCTGCCTTTGTCAACTTTTCCACCACAACCATGATGGAATCATGTTGTCTCCAAGTCATCGGCAATCCTGTAATAAAATCGATGGAAATAACTTCCCATTTCCATTCCGGAACTAGCAAAGGATGCAACAAACCTGTAGCGTGTTGATGCTCAACCTTTACCTATTGACATTTCATACACCTAAAAATGTACTCAGCCATATCCCTTTTCATTCTTGGCCAAAAGTACTGCTTTCTAGCTGTAGCAATGGTCTTTTGGTATCCTAGGTGACCAGAATACGGAGCTTGATGGATTTCATCCATAACAACTCTCCTCAAATCTACTACATCTGGAATATAAATTCTACCTTTATAAGTGAGAAGTCCATCTTCTTCAAATTTATATCCCTCATACCTCTTCTCAAGACTTTGCTATTGCAATTTGTCTTTTACCTGCTCATACAATTCATCTCCAGCAGCATGACTAACAATCTGTTGCCTCAAATCCGATTGGAAAATACTAAGAGATGCCACATGTATTTCTTGTATCTTCCTGCTGAGGGCATCAACTACCTTATTCTCCTTTCCTTTTATGTGCTTTATCTCGAAATAAAACTCGTATAAAAGTTCCAGCCATCTTGCTTGCCTAGCATTTAGAGTAGGCTGATTAAACAAATACTTCAGTCCATAGTGATCTGTTCTGAGCTCAAATCTCCTGCCCATCAAGTAATGTATCCACATCTTGAGGGCATGTACTATGGCTGCAAGCTCTAGATCATGAGTGGCATAGTTCTTCTCATGCTCCTTTAGCTTTCTTGACTCATAACATATCACGTGGTTGTCCTGCATAAGAACTCCTCCAATCCCTTGTCTGCATGCATCGGTACACACCACAAAATATTTCTCTGGATCTATAACCTTCAATACGGGTGCACTGGTGACAAGATTCTTCAACCACTGGAAACTTTCTTCACACCTCGACGTCCATTCAAACTTCATCCCCTTCTTTTACAAAAAAGTGATGGCATGTCCAACTTTGGAAAATCCCTCAATGAATCTCCGGTAGTATCCTACAAGTCCCATAAAAGATCTTACATCCGTCACATTCCTTGGAGTATGCCAACTCATAATGGATTCAATCTTTTTAGGGTCCACAAATATACCCTCCTCTGAGATAATGTGACCCAAATACTGAATTCTATCTCTATAGAAGTCACACTTGCTCAGTTTTGCATACAGTTGATGCTCCTTGAGTAATTGCAATGTCAATCTCAAATGCTCTTCATGCTCTTTCTCATTCTTAGAATAAACAAGAATGTCATCAAGGAAAATAAGAACAAACTTGTCCAAATATCTGCTGAAGACACTATTCATAAGGCACATAAATGTAGTTGGTGCATTTGTGAGACCAAATGGTACCACTACAAACTCATAATGTCCATACCTTGTCCTGAAGGTTGTCTTATGAATGTATTAATCCTTGATTCTCACCTGATGGTAACTAGACCTCAAGTCAATCTTGGAAAATACCTTTGCTCCCATCATTTGATCAAAAAGATGATCAATCCTAGGAAAAGGATATTTATTCTTCATAGTAACCTTGTTTAGCTGTCTGTAATCAATACATAACCTGGAGTGTACCATCTTTCTTCTTTACAAATAGAACTAGTGCTCCCTAAGGAGAGACACTTAGTCAGATATACTTCTTTTCCAACAACTCTTGTAGTTGCATCTTCAACTCTAGCATCTCCGGTGTACTCATCCTATAGGGTGCCTTGGATACTGGTGCTGCTCCTGGCACAAGTTCAATAGTGAAGTCGATGTCCCTCTTTGGAGGAAGCCCTGGAATCTCATCAGGAAACACATCCCTAAATTCCTATAACACCTGATAGTCCTCCAACCTCAGAGTTTCATCATCTGTTGCCTCCGAAATCTGAGCTACATACAACTGGAAACCCTTCCTACATAACTTCTTTAACTGCATTGCTGAAACCTGCCATACTAAAATCACCTCTGGAATACCTTTCACAACTACTAGGTTCCCTTCTTCATTCATGCATTTGAAAGTCTTATTGTAACAGTCAAGCCTCACCCTGTGAGCTTCTAACCAATCCATTCCAATGAGAACATCATAGGAACCAAGTGGTAGAACATTCAGATCTACACAAGTGACCTATCCATTCATGACCAATGGACATTTCTCTACCATTTCACTAACCTTTCTCTTAGTTCCAGTGGCTAGTTGAACTAACCAAGACTTCCTATGCTTTACTTTCCTAAAATCACAAATCTCCACTACTCTAGGAGTAATGTAGCTATGAGTAGAACCAGGGTTAATCAAAATAGAAATAGATTGCTCAACAATCTTACCTGCTACTTCAACCACAGTGGTGATCTCCCTGGCGATCCTCCAGTTCTGCATAAATCCTAGGGACTTCCCTTGCTACTTGACTCACTATTTCTGCTTCTTGAATGTTATAAGTTGGCCTTGCACTCTAATTCTCGATTGGACAATTTCTGCGCATGTGGGGTCCTCCACATTTCTAGCATTGAAGTGGTCCTCTATTCTGTTGTGGATCTTTAGGCTTTTCTCCTGCCACTCTAACTGGTTTACTCGCAGCTTGGGATGGCTACTTTTGCTGATTCTTGAAGTTAGAAGGTTTGAAACCTTTCTTTCTTTGGTCAAACTTCTCATTCTTCTTGTCCTTCCATGCCTTATGGTAATCCGACTTAACTTTGATTTGCTCATAGCAATACTTAGCCTTCCTTATTGATTCTTCAAGAGTTCTAGGTTCATAAAAATCAATTCTATCTTTGTAAGACTGAGGTAATCCACTCAGAAAACGTTGGACCTTCACTTTTTCATCTCTAATGTACTAGACATACCTCAACAGCTCCAAAAACCTATTTGCATATTCTTCCATGGTCCGCTGTCCCAATCTCAGCTCATGTAACTCCTTAATCTTGTCATCATAATACCTGTCAGAGAGTTATTTCTGTTTGAATACTTCTTTAACTCTTTCCACTTAAGCCTCCTTTCACTGATCCTTTTTACTTGCTTGAAGTGTTCCCACCAAATGGATGCTCTTCCATTCATATTGAATATGGCAACTCTTGCCTTCATGTTTCCCAAATAGTCATGCACTTGAAAGTACTTCTTTATTCCAAGAAGCCAAGATTCAGCCTCTTGTCCAGTCCTTACCTCACCATCAAATGTAGGAGGTTTAGCTTTCTTAAATTCATCCCAAGCGTGATCCCTATGGTGTATCTTTTTTTTTTCTTCTATGAGAAGAAGAACTTGAATCCCCATTGGATTTTTTAGAATCAGATGACCCACTAGAAGTCCTTCTCCTTCTCCTAGTACTCTTGTTACTGCCTTTTGGTCTTGCTGTACCTCGTCTAGAGTCTATCTTTCTTTGCAAGTCTGTCAAAATATGCAACATTGCAGCATTCAACTAATGCTACTCTTCCTAGGCTTTGATCAAGCTTCTCATGGTGGCTGCAACCTCAGACGGTGTCCCCTAGAATCTCCTTCCATTAGACTCTATGTCATAGTTTCCATTACAGACATTTTCTCCCATGGCATCTTCTGCTCGCTCATAAGAATCTCGAGCATCATACCCATCATGGGTTCTCATGACTGAACCACCTCTGGCTTTACCACACTATTCTCTCTGGAATACTGCTTTTGGAAGTTATCTAAGGTTCTTCAAATGTGTTTGTAGCAAACTGTTAGATGCATAATATTAATATAAATCAAAATTACTTACCTTTTCTTCTGGAAATTCATAAAAAAACAATTATGCTAAAAACAAAAAAGTTTCCTCTCCCCATGGTTAGCCCTGTAATCCACTGACATTCCGCTGAAATTTGCTAAAACAGTTCGAATTTGCTGAGAAAAATTCCACTTCAAAAACCCAAAGTTTCTTCCTCTTCATCGGGTCTCTTCAGCACAATTTTTTTGGCATTTCGGTGTGAAAATCGCCAAACTTCCAATTTTCATTGGTGACGCGAAGGACTGTTCACCTATTTCCTTCCACTGTATTGGATCTGCATCCAACTCTCTGAACCTAATCGGCTATGAAACTAGCCTATGCACTGCATCGGCGGTCAGATGTCTTGTGCACCGAGTGTCTAGTCGTCTTGACTTCCACAACAACAGCCCATAAACCTTTTGTGTCTTCCACAGCCACAAGCCTATCTCAGAAGGAATAACCCTCTGCACATCAGCGATCCAAGTCATAGTGCTTCCTGTCATTGCGGTGATCCAAATGGCAACTTACCTCTTTTGTGTCGGCGATCGGCTATGTTATTGCGTCGGACGATTAGTCTTCTAGGCAGCCACAACGGTGGAAAGCGACCTCACTGTGGGTTCCATGGATATTATCGGTTGTTGGAACTACTAATAGTCGGGTGGATAGTGTCCTAGACTGCTGCAATGGCAGAAAGTGTTTTTACTTTAGTTTTCGCGGACAAACATCTAAATTTTCGCTCGGCGATGTCAATAACTATTCTCCTTAAGTCTTCCACAACCGTAAGTCTATCAGTAGTCAGAAGCACTAATTGCTGCGGTGTCAGAGGGTTAGTTGACTAAGCAGCCACAATGGTGAGTCACCTTCATTGAAATTTTTCTAATCGGCAATCCAATCAACTAACGTTTCCCAAAGGTCGATGATCTCATGACTTAGAGAAAATTTAATTTTTCCTCTTACCTTGTCTTCCGCGGCATCGGTTCTTCCATCTTCTATTCATTGGCTGCCATAAGTACTAATCATCGTGGCATTGGCAGTTCAAGCCTCTATCCATCGGAAGGATATTTCACTAACTAGCCACAATGGCAGACGTTCAATCCACTAGCTTCCACTGATCCAAACAGCTAACCGTCGTCGATCACCAATGGCCTCAACACTTAGACAATTTTTGAAAATTTCTTCTTCCGTCGGTGAAAACCTTCTCTATATTCCACTGACTCTGTCAGCTCCATAATCCACTAACACCTTGGCATCGGTGAGTGGAATACTAAAGCATCGGCGGGTTAGTTCGTTCAGCAGCCATAACGGTGGCTCATCAGCTTTGATCCTTTCCTGATTGGCGATCCAATCCGCTAATGCTTTCCATTCAGCAAACGGATTTTGACCAGAATCTGTAGTTGAAGCTTCTCCTTATCAGAAGACTAGTGCTTTAGGATTCTGCAATGGCAGACACATGAAGCACTATCTTCTTCCGATAGCCGACGATTTTGGGCCTTCGAAAAAAAATTTTAAACTTTCTTTATGGCGTCAGCGGTTGGAGGCCTTACCTGTCGGGAGCATAGTTGTCTAGCCATCCGCAACGGAAGGTGCTCAATCAACTATTTTTTGTTGATGTCCATCAGCGGTCTCATCAACTAACCTTCTTTGGCACCGAAAGTCAATATCGAGCATTTCTTCCACTACATCGAGACGACATTTCGGCGGCCTTCGGCTCATCTTCGCCGAAACTGCAGCTCTCACATTCACTAAGTTCCATCGATGGCCGACGAAAACTTAGAAATTTTATCGTAATTTTCTTCCAACTGTCCTTCGTCGGGTGTGATTTCTCCTAGCTCTCTACTACATCGAAAGTCATTCCCACTAAGTGTTCCGATGAACTGACAGTTTAGAAACTTAGACCAATTTTGTGAATTTCCCAGTCAGTTACCAATTTCTCCTAGGAAAAAGGCAACATGCCTCTGCTAACTGGTCTTTCATGGCCCATAGAGGCCCATGCTACAACCTGCAAGCTCTGATACCACACTGTAACGTCCCTGACCCTCCGACTAGCAAAGAGGATGCTACCATGGCTTTAACCATCCGGGGAACCAGCCCCATGAACATGTGCATTCATAAAATGTTAAAACAAAATGCATTGAAGTAGAACATACACAGCTACAATTATTTATCATACACATCAGAAGAAACATACATTCATACAAGCATTCAACATGTTCACCATATTCATTAACAGTAAAATGATTGCAGGAGTAAAATAAACAAGATTACTTATCTTAGGAAGAACTCATTCCACAACTAGCTACGTCACTGCAATGTTCCACCCAACCATAGGCTAGCATGATCCTAAATATCTCAACAATGCTGCCACCCTTGAGATGGGTATGATTCCCCAAGGAATAAGGAACAAGCAGGCTTACATATAGCCAAGGATACACAAAACATAGCCAAGCCAACACAATTGGGTTTATCAGGCCATCAAGGAGCTAGAAAAGGCTAAATGCTAAGCTGGTGAGCCCATTACAGAGCTAGGAACACCTACACTAGAACTAGCCTGACTTCTAACACACCCACACACACCCAACACAAGGAATCGGTCCCTTCTCTGCTACACAGTCCCTCAGGCCCTGACTTCCCTTCTAGTGCTATTCAGGGGTTGTGGAGAAGAAAGCCAACCCTTTAGCTCTGTTTGTGTGGTTTCCAAACACACCAGGTTTATCAAGCAAACCAAGCCCCCATCCCTACTCCCAACAAAGTCCAAATACCAACCACTACATACATGCAGTCACACAAGTGATTCACAGCTTGGGAAAGGAAAACAATTCCTGAGTCATTCTTGGCCCTATCATGGCCAAAAAGACACTCAAAACAACTTACAGTAGTCCCAAAACGTATCAATGAACACAGTTCACAATGTGGGAAAAACAACAGTCCGTTCTGGACAACGAAGCCACTGGGGAAAAACTTACACAGACCACACTGGGGAAGAAAAATACAGACTCCCAACCTGTGCATGAGGGAAATTTTACATCAGACCTCTGGAATTCAGATGGAAAACATGCTAGATACCACTCTGTGGAAAAGTGAGTGCCATCCAAAATGGCTCCCCCCTCCTGGCTGTGTGAGACCACACCTGAAAAAGAAGATTGTGCGTGGAAAAATCATCAGACTACCATCCCGGTGTGAGGATGAACAGACAAGCAAAATAGTGGCGTAGTGGAGAGGATGGAATGAGGGGCGTCGTCATTCTTCTGCTCATCGTGAGGTTCAACCTGCTGGTGGAGTGTGCGTATGGGCAAGGGATGACAGTCCTGCCACACTCTGCTCCCAACCATAACTGCCTCAACTAACAACAACAATTTTTAATGGAAATAGTTGGATAAGACAAGGGAAGGTGACACATGGCTTTTTCCCCATTGGTTCATGGTTAAACAATTCCCCCCCCGCCTTATCCTTGTGAGAATCATTCCCCTTCTCAATTTAGTTGCCATGAACATAGCTGGTTGGGGTTCATTTTAATTAAAGATGCATATTTACATGATGACAAAACTTAATATATGCCGTATACCATGATAGACTGTTGGCAACAATTTCGTTTGCCGAAACATAACACAATTATATCGATGGCTGGTCTTTTGCCTTTATCTCCACACCATGATTCATTACAATATATACATCATGTAAGTCTAATGCAACGCAGTCAAAACCGGGGTGTTATAGAAACAATGACTGGGGCAGGCAAGAAAACTGGAGGTCGTATCTAACTCAAAAATAAAAGCTTCACAAAAACAATTTTGACCTCAAATTCTAAAAACCCCCATGAAAATGGGAAAATATAACCCTACCAAAATGATACAACATAAACCGCCAAGCAACCACATGAGTAGTGAGTAAGATCCTACCTGGCTGCTGATATGACTTGGAAAACCGTGATCCCAACTGGCTAGAAAATGCTCAGTTGACTGAGAGCTCCGTAGACTTCAAAAAAACCAACAATAACCTTAGAATAACTTCTTACGGGATTAAATAGGTTTAAAACAAGGGTACGCATAATAAAGGCCTCGAGTGGGAAACCCCGTTGGTGCTAAAATACCTATCCAAACTGATCCTATGAGAGGACGCGAAGGCTTCAGGTGGTAGAAAAGAACAGACCTGATGTTAATCGGGCCACTACGACATAAGCTACCAAAATACAATAAAAGGATTAGAGGTCCATCGATAAAACAAACAACTACCACCCGCACCGGTATTACAAACAACTTTGAGAAGATATCAGTTATGCATCGGGCTATGCATGTGAAGCATTGGCAAGGAAACCATCATTAGGATTTCAGTAATCTCAGAAACAAACAACCGAAACAATGGATAGAGAAAAACAAATTATTCTACAGACATCGAAAAATGAAACGACAAGATGACCCAATGCGTCGGAAAGAATTCTAGTAATCAACTGAGAAGCATCGAAAAATGTTTTTCGATACCATAGATCAAGGTACATTCTATGTATCAAGAGGCTTTTGGAAGAATTTTTGGAAGCATAATACATAGAGAATCAGGTGGCTACAACAATATGCTTCTGATTCATTGGATGGACTTCAAGAGTGCATCCGATACATCAGGTGAAAAAAGAAAGTTTCTTTTGCAAAAAACTTAAGTCATGAAACAACTCTTGCGAGGTAAAGATAGACTTTTAAAGCTTTTCTAAAACACCAAAAATAGTAGGGGGCCCTAAAAATTCAAATATTTTTTGGGATGATAGTTGCAGTAGCAACAACTGGTGACTAACTAACGGACATAGATCTCTGGACAACCAAATTTTAAACAAAGACTACTTTAAAGTATCATGTTAAAACAAACTTTATCATATTTCTTTAAGATACCTAGATTTTCTAGAATGCAAGATTTATAAACTTTAACATTGATTAGGGTACAATAGGATAGGGGAACCAGGATTTAAAATTCTCCACAACTCTTCTAAGGACAAGATATGAAATTCATTTTTCTTCTGCTTTTGGACTGCTTCCAACTTAGAAACCACAGGATTGTAACAGGGTATGAACAGACATATTCATTTGTTCCTCATTCCCATGCCTTTTGAACTCGTTCAATGCTTTTGGAATTTTGTCCTTTTGAGTCTTCCCGAATTGCTTTCTTCATTTGAATTTTGATTTAGGTTCTTCCTTCCATAATGTCCTTTTGTGTGAGAGATATTTTGCTTTTAGCTCACGGACGGAGAAGAACCTTTGGGAAATCTTATCCAACTGATTATATTCAGTATGTCTTTTGATGTATGATTTCTTTCTGGGAGATTTGACTCTTTTGGCCTTTTTGATTTAATTTGTGGCATGGGATTATTTAAACACCATACAATTGTTCACCCTACTACCTTTCCATGGGTCTTTTTCCATTAGCTTCCTAGAACAGACTTTAGTGTGAAGTGAATGGAGTCTCAAAATAACATTCTATACTTTTCCGACCTTAGTTATTTTACAAGGATTAAAGAGGACTTCAATGTGTTCAAAATCTATTCAGATAGTCTACCAATCTTAAAGGATCTTTAATCATGATATATGTGCAGATAGAAAGCAGTCCTCCAGTCAAAATATTTTCAATCTATCTAGAATTCTAACCAGAGCTCCAATGCCAAAGGTTGTGCTAACTTATTGAAAACATAAAGTAAAGCAAACAAACTACAAGAAATCAAACTCTAAGAAATGAAAGTGAAAATAAAGCAGAACTAATCTAAGGAAAACAATATTGAAACAAATAAAAAAGGTTTATTTATGTACAAAGAAAAACTAGACAACATTAAAAAAATTACGGTTTGAGAACTAAACCATTGACTAGCAAGCTATCTTCCCACCCCTGTAAATCTGATAATTTATAGTTTGAGGGGTCTAACTTCTCTGCAATATGAAAAGGGCCTATCGATATTTGCTGAAATTTAGTGTGTTTTATGTTCTCATCATGTGGGTGATCCCATTTAACAACCAAATCACCTACTTCAAATTACTTCTTTTCAGCTTTGTGCTTATGGAACCATCTTTCTACTATTTGTTCTTGGTGCTTAAACCTATCTTTCGACTTGGATCTAAACTCTTCCAACTTTAGCAGAGTGTTGATTCGGATTTGCAGGACCTCATTTTCAAGTCTTATAGAGGCTTGAACTAGTTGAGAGGAAGGCAAGAAAATATTGGGAGGAAGCATAGATTCTTTCTCGTAGACTAGAGTATATGGTAACACACCTAAGGAGTTCTTGGGTGTGACTTTATCAGCCCAGAGTACACTAGGAAGATCTATGTGCCAACCTCTTTGATTTTCTATGACTGTTTTCTTCAAAATACTAATGAGATTTTTATTTCTAGATTCCTGCTAGACCATTACCTTGTGGATAGTAGTTAGTAGAATAATGTAACTTAATCCCTTTCTCATTTTCAAATGCATCCATTCTAATAGATGAAAAATAATAAGCATTATAAAAAACCAAGGAAATTGGAACCCCAAACCTGGTCATAATATGATCTTATAAGAAGTCCATAACTGCATCTTCATTAACTTTTTCGCAACGGGATGGATTCTACCCATATGGTGAAGTAGTTTGGTGTTGTTAGGATGTACTTGTGTTGCAATGAAGAATTTGGATTTATCTCTCCAATAATATCAATTCCCCATTGCTTGAATGGCTCGGAAATAATATTTGGATTTAATGGTCCTGCTTCCTTTGCTTGTCTTCCGTCGCTTCTTTGACAAGTATAACATTTCCTAACATAAGCATGAGAATCCTTAAACAAAGTCAAATAGTAATACCCATATCTAAAAATATTATGTGCTATAGTATCTCCTGAGAAATGACCTCCAACAAGGCCATCATGTAGCTCTATAACAACTTTAGCTACATCTTCGTGTTCCAAGCATCTGAGAAAAACTCCATCATAGTATTTTCTAAACAGAACTCCCTCAATAATCTAATATGAGGCTGAATTTAAGTGTAACACTCTCCTCTTCCTAGAATTTCATTGTTTAGGAAAGTATCCTTGTTGAAGATAATGAACCAGGTCTCTGTACCAGGATTCTAGAGCTATAAATAAAGGACATAAATCAACCATGTGTAACTTAGCCTCATTCTTCCAATCATTATCTTCATTTTCATGACTCTCAGTCATCAATTTGTAGATCCCTTTCCCTTTGAATATGATCATTGGTTTGAATTCTAATTCATATTCTTGTAAGGTTGTTACCCAGTTACCTCTTCTTTCTCCTAACTCTTTCTGTACAAAAAGAGATCAAAATGTCGGGTGTCGAACTATCACTTTGGTACAGTTCTTCAGTATATATGGTCTGAATTTCTTTGCCACCTTAAAAACTGCATAATATTTCTTATCAACTATAGGGTAATTTAATTCATCCCCTTCTAGGCTAGTGCTCATAAACGATATGGGGTACTCATCTCCCCCTTCTTCTTTTTGCATAAGCACCGCTGCTAATGAATTGTCTGAAGCAAAACTGTACAAGATGCAGTCTTTTTCAAAGTTGGGAATTTTAAGGGATGGTGCATGAGCTATTGATGTTTTGATATTGTTAAATGCACCCTTCTCTAAATCATTCCACTTGAATTGGACACTTTGCTTGACCATTTGTTGCAAAATTTTGACTATTTGAGCAAAGTTTGGCACAAACCTTCGCACAAAATTTATTGTCCACATAAAAGACTGCATGCCTTTTTTATTATGGGGTAAAGGGATATATTTTATTGCTTTAGTCCTCTCTAGTTCTATTGAGATCCCTTTCTTTGAAATTATGTGACCCAATAGCTTCCCTTTTGTAACAGCAAACACACATTTCTTTGGATTTAAAAAAATGCCATACTTTCGACAACATTCAAAAATCTATTTTAAATGAAATGCATGCTCTTCTCTTTTCTTATAAAATATCATGACATCATCCAAATAAACCACTACACTCTGGCCAATCAGTCTGCAGAAAGCTATATCCATAGCCCTTTGGAAATTTGTTCCAACATTAATGAGTTCAAATGGCATTCTTCTATATGCAAATGTCCCTCACTTGGTTCTGAAAGTGGCCTTCAGTCTATCTTCTTTCACTACTAACATTTGGTTGTAGCCTGAGAATCCATCTAAAAAAGAAAACAAATCATAGCTTGAGACCATATGTAATATCTTCTCCATTGGTGGGACAGGGTAATTGTCTTTGTCAGATGCACGGTTTAAATTTCTGAAATCAACACAGAGTCTAATCTCTCTAGACTTATTTCATACTGGAACTAAATTTGAAACCCATTCTGAATGTCTAACCTTGAATATGATCTTAGCGTCAAGAATCTTATTCACCTCTCTTTGAATTAGAGGTTCTATTTTGGGGTGCATCTTCCTCAGAGGCTGCTGGAAAGGATTGACTCCAACTTTGATTGGAACGACATGTTGTATAGTTTTGGTGTCATAGGTTTTGAGGTGTTCATATGTCCAAGAAAATACATCTTTGTATTTTTTGAACAAACTGATGAATTTTATCCTTTCCCCGAGTGAACAACACTTCCCCAGGTTCACATATTTAGGTTCAGCCTCCGGTCCCAGATTTATTAGCTCAAATTGCAAGATGAACTACGTGTCTTAAAATTTGCTGGTTTTCTAAACTTGTTGTCTAGATCGAATATTTGTTCCAATGTTCTGACCCCTTTAGGAATGAAATTTCCATTCTGGAGGTTTGCTTGATGTTCTTCATCATCTATTATGGCTCCTTTGAAGGTTTCATCATTTTCTAGACATTCCAAGATTTGTTGACCATCATCAAACACCCTCAGATTGGTGATATTGTCTGGAACGAAATGCCTGAAAAGCAATTCAAATGAACATCTGTTATGTATGGGTACCATACTTGTAGCTGAAGTAGCTAATATGTCAGCTTCTGCATTCTTTAACCTAGGAATTGAAATAATATTGAATGCATCAAAGTTTGTTAGTAAATCCCATACTTCATTTCGATAAGCCTTCAATTGTGGTGATATGCAATGAATTGTATTTCAAACTTGTTTAACAATGATTTCAGAATCTCCATACACTTTTAGATTTTTTACTTTCAATTGAATTTCCTTTTTTAGTCTCTAGACTAATGCTTCGTACTCGAATATATTATTAGTGCACTCAAATTCTAATCTACAGGAAAGAAAATATTTATTTTTTTCAGGATCCATCAAGACACAACCATCTCCTAATCCTTCCAAGGTTTTGGAACCATCAAAATAAAGAATCCAAAATTTCTTTTCTACCCCTACTGAATTAGAACTACTATCTACATATGAGACTAAATCTAATATATTACAATCAATCTTATTAGACTATGAAAACTAAAGAAGATTGGGTTGGGTATCTGACCTGTCATTGGATTCTTCAACTTGATAATTTCCCAGTTCAAGCTCAAGGAAATAGTTCCCCAAAATAGAGTTAACTGGTTCATTCTTCCCCTCCAACTGTGTTACATTGTGTTTCATCTGAGGTTCCCTTAAAACCTTTATCTAATTCTGGAAACCTTTATAGGAAAACCACAAATGTGACCAATCAGAAGCAAAATAACCATCTAATTTCGTCGCCCAGTCCCGGCTCAAAACTAGCCCATAGGCATCTGGGATGTCTGCTACCACAATGTATATATAATGGCAAACCCTCTCATCTATTGACAAATTTCAGGACAACCTCCATTTCTCCTACCACTTTAACTGAAGTCCTATCTAATTGGACAACTTGACCTGCAATCAGCTTAAATTGACCATTTAAATGCTTCTAGACTAAAAGTAGCATAACATTCACTGATGCTCCAGAGTCTAGCAAATATTTATGTACGTTGAAATTGAAAACTTCAAAAGTAAGTAGGAATGCTGGAGTTATATATTTATACTTCCCCCCTATACTTGCTTCACCAATCTCTTCCTTAGACTGGTCATCATTCTGGGATTTCATTATAGGTGTCTCAAGTGCTTTCAACAACTTTTCCTTTTGTTGGGGTAGATTACACATTTCAAACAAAGAGATTTTTACCTTATTCTTTTTAATATCTTCTGTTATGTCGTAACACATTTCATGCTTGATGGAATCTTTCTTGACATTTTCAACTTTGTTTTCTGAAGACTTCACATGCATGGTCAATGCCTTGGGATTATGACTCGTGATGACAAGCTCTGGTATATTAATGGTATGACTATTATTTTTAATCTTTTTAATGTTCTCCCAAAGTTTCTTTATTTTGGGAAGTATCATGTTATCTTCTTTTAATGGGCCCTGACTCCTTGTTGAAACATTTGTTTCTGATATTTTTTATTCCTCAGTGAATCCTTCATCCTCTATACCAAACATGGATACACATTCCCATAAAACTAGAGTATCTTCTTCTTGTGTATATGTTGGTTCTTGAACCTTTTCTCCTTCATCCACAGTTTCTGTTAACTTGGAATCTAGTAACTTATTCAACACTAAAGTCATAGAATTTATCCACTGTGGGAAACTTCTTTCAAAGCGAGGTTACTGATGAAATGTACATAAATTTTCCATTCCCACTTTAGCTAAGTTCATAGTAGAGAGACTATGAGATGGAGGTTTGGATGGACCGATGTCCTCCCTCTTTTTGTAATAAGGTTTTAATCGCTTATTTTCCTCCTTCCTGTTTTCCAGATCAATTATTCTATTTGAAAGTTTCTGCACCATTTTTACCACACCATCTAATTCCTGTAAGCACTCATCTTTAGTCTTAGTTAACAACAAAGGTTTTATGTTTCCAAAAGTATTTTCCTCTGATGGTACAGGATATTTGTCTATACTTTCCATTTTGGCTTCCACTTTCTCAGCTTCCTCATATGTTTCCACTAAGGTGGGATTAACTGTTCTTTTGACAAACATAGCTATTTCAGGACCAAGAGTTGAAGTGTAATACTCAATTAAGGTGTTCTTAGCAGGTTTTATAGTTTCATTGTAATTATTCAAACGGGTAGCAAACCTCTGATTGAAATTATGCACCCTCTCTTTCTTTTACTTTCTAAGGGTAAGCAACACTTTCATGAAAGCAGCAACAGTTCTTGGGGTTCTATACTTGTTTCTAAACAATCTCTCAAAGGTGTTCCAGTTTTGGATTGAGTTTGACTGTAGGGAAAAATACCGTGAGGCTGATTTACCTTTGAGAGTATGTGGGAACAATCTACAGACTATGTCTTCATTCTCTATTGCTTCTAAACCTTCTAAAGCTAGATAAAAAATATGCAAATGATCATCCACAAAAATTCCTTCATTTGGTTCAAACTTGGGCAATGACTTATCAAAATTGTGGTGCATGGCATGTAACGGAGGAGTGAGGTTTAGAGGGGATCTATGTTTCCAAGCAGGTGGTGGAGGAGGCTAATTTGCATTCACATTTTCCATGATCCTAAGTGGAGATTGGACATGGGTTCGAAAAGGTGAGCAGTGAGGGGACTCTAGTCCTAACTGATTTAGAGGTTGCACAATCTATTGCAAGGTGTTTTCTACCAGCTCTTCAAAGTCTTCCACTAACATTGAATCCTCATGGTAAGGACAGTATTTATTACGAACTTCTATTCTAGGCATGGTAGGAATAATGGGAAATCCCCTAATCTTCTTTGCATACGCCCTTGTGATTCTCCTTAAATCATCAACCACGTCGTTGTCAATAGGGTAGAGATACTCTATAACTTTTTCTTCAAGGTTTAGGTCTCTTAGGGAAATTGGTTTCAGAATGTGGGTGCAACCCACCAACAAATCCTTGTCGACATGGGTTCCCACTCTGTCGATGCTAAAGTAGCGATCTCCCTGAGCACCGACCCAGACAGGTTTGACCCTTCCTGGAAACACTCGTAGAGAAAATAAAGTCTCACCTGAGATGTCAAGGGAGAGCTATGATAACCAATTTTTCGATAATAAGAAAGGAGAGAATGGCATCAACAACTTAACTTCATAATCAACAGATACTTCAGAAATAGAATCACATCATTCATCACAGATTAATTAGTATAACCAGTAGATAGCTAATGGATCACATTCCTTCATTCATCGTAGAAGTAATCAATCATTCATATAACCATAAACATCCATCATTATCATCGCAGATCATAAAAACATGAACGAAAATAAGAGACAAAATCATTTTAGGGAAACATCCATCATGTCATATTACTTCCACAGGATAGATTCACAATATGCAGTACATCTCCATAGCAGGAGACTAAAAATAGATTGACACAGACAGAGCCAAAAATCCGCTCACAATAGACACATATGCAAAAAGATACACAAAATACAAGTTTTCCCCATAATTCTCTCTCTCTATTCTTATCAATAGTATCTCTCCAATAGCACGTGTCGCCACTAACAACATCTCTTCAAAGTCTTCCACTAACATTGAATCCTCATGGTAAGGACGGTCTTTATTACGAACTTCTATTCTAGGTATGGTAGGAATAATGGGAAATCCCCTAATATTATTTGCATACGCCCTTGTGATTCTCCTTAAATCATCAACCATGTTGTTGTCAATAGGGTAGAGATACTCTGTAACTTTTTCTTCAAGGTTTAGTTCTCTTAGGGAAATTGGTTTCAGAATGTTGGTGCAACCCACCAATAAAGCCGCGTCAACAAGGGTTCCCACTTTGTAGATGCCAAAGTAGCGTGATCTCCCTAAGCATCGGCCTAGACTGGTTTGACCCTTCCTAGAAACACCCGCAGAGTGGATGAAGTCTCACCCGAGATATCAAGGGAGAGTTGTCAGAACCAAGTTTCCGACAGTAAGAAAGGAGGGCATGGAAGAAACAAATTAACTTCATACTCAACAGATACTTCAGAAATAGAATCACATCATTCATCACAGATTGCTTAATATAGCTAGTATATAGCTAATGGATCGCATTCCTTCATTCATCGCAGCAGTAATCAATCATTCATATAACCATAAACATCCATCATTATCATCGTAGATCATAAAAATAGGAATGAAAATAAGAGACAAAAGCACTTTAGGGAAACATCCATCATGTCATATTACTTCCATAGGATAGATTCACAATATGCAATACATCTCCATAGCAAGAGACTGAAAACAAATCGACGTAGACATAGCCAAAAAACCACTCACAATAGACACAAATGCAAAAAGATACACAAAAATACAATTTCTTCCCCATAATTCTCTCTCTCTGTTCTTATCAATAGTATCTGTCCAAAAGCATGTGTTGCTGAAAAGTATATTTTCTACTATTTAAACCATAGCTGTATATATAGGCTTGCGCCTTTACATCCAAGTTCCAATTCAAACTAACTTCTAACAAACTAGTGACCTATATCCACAAAATGTGGTCAAACGGTACAAAATTGCATAAATAATCCCAAAAATGGTTATTCTTCCATCTATCGCACTAATGTGGTCCTTCGCAATGTCTTGTGAGCATGTGCAGCCTCTGCAGTGCTATGCAACTCACTTACCCATTGCCCCTGCCAATAGGCCCCCGACACAGTCTTATGGCTTGTCCTCGAGCCACGTCAGGTCGATAGGGTGTACTCCATCCTCTTGGTATGAAGTCCTCAAACTACTGGGAGATCTCTCAAACCTAGAGCTGGAAACATTCAACAGTATACTGACAATTCAGCATGTCCTGCTTCAATGGGTTCTCCTCCCCAGCTTTTCAATCCACCATCTTCCTACCTTCTTGTACTAGTTGCAGCGTAGCGACTTCTTTCATGGCCAAATTCCCGCCAATGTCTTGGAATTCGTCAAGATGGGTGTTGTGCTTATGCTGATGTTCCTAGGCTCGAGCGGATCACTACTGTAGGTCCTTCAACCCTTCAGCACGCATAATCTGGACCATGAAAGGCATTATGCCAATGACATCTTCAGCGTTGTCAATTGAGTTTTAGCTTCCGGCGCTTGCTTGGCCAACTATTCCAGTTGGTCATCTTGAATGACACTCTACCAAAAATGATTCATCTCATCCGTGATAATCTTCGCCTCCTGCTCCATAGTCTGCATCAGCCTTTGGTAACCCCGTGATGTCGAAAATTATATCAACTGTGACCAGAATAGGGGTATCTAGCTAAAGCATCCCCCCCATTAAATCACACTAATAGCTATTTGATGCATGCATTTGCTTTGTTCAATATCCCAAAATGAGGCATGTTAATGAGCCCCAACAACCCAGACCCGTCTAAGCCCTGCGCCCACGGGTGAGGGATCCATTGAATAGGAATACTAGGTATCATAGGAATTGACTGATACAGTTCATCTGCGACATCCTTTACCAACATCAAATCATGGTCTTCGTACTTCATCTTAGCCAAAGTAGTTATGATGTCCCTCGGGAAAGTCATCCCTTTGGCAGCGACGACAACTTCAGTGGATACCTATGATTCTTGGTGAGACTCCTTAGCTTCGCCCCTGGTTGCATTGGAATAACATATCCAGGGATATCATTGATAGAGATGCCCCTCAGCACCAGAGAATCAACAGCTCCTGAGCTTGATGGTTAGTTCTATGTTGGTTCTTCCCCTTGTGCCCTAGTAGTCGTGCGTGTGTATCTCTTTTGCGGCAGTGTGGAACTGGGATTCTAGGCCTTCCGCTTCGCTCTAGGGATTGAAGAGGATTGGATTGGCATTCTCATGACTTCTTCTTTAATCCACATGGGACAGATGGGGGATTCCTACTCTCTTGAAATCTCAACTGTCTCGGGAGTGCGCAATATGCCGCACTCTGTAATCCTCACAATGCAGCCGAATTTTCACTCCTTTCCTATCCCACTCAATTCAAATTCTTCCCTGATATCAACACTTCACTAAACTCAATTGAACAATACCTTTTGCTCACATCCCATGTGTTCTTATAACTGCGTGCCAGATCTGACTCATCATCGCCAAATCTATCGTATCCATCATGACTCAATATGACATTAATAACCCTAAATCCCTCATCTATCCCATCTTACTAATGATCGGATCAGTCATAAATGTGCGTCGCTTCATCAAATGCCACTAGATAACTCTATTAACTATCTATATGTATTATTGATTTGACCACCTCATAGTTGTGCAGTTGTCGTCGATGGTCTCCCTCTTAAAAATACTAAGTGCTATTCTTGCACATCATCTCCCTCTATGCAGGCTTCACTACAATCTACCCAATTGTTTAATTCTTATGTAGTGTATCAAGAATTGCACGGCTCAGGCCCTGTTCTATAGGGCTTCAAGCGACTACCATTCACTTGTTTTGGCAGCACCATCCCATCTAATTGCTGTAATTGAAGTGCACCTCTAGAAGTAATTGAATGAATGATATATGGACCTAACCAGTGCATCTGTAACTTACCTGGATGCTTCATGAACTTACTGTCATATAACAGCACCAAATCTCCCTGTGTAAACCACTTGTTCTTGATGTGCTGATTATGCCATGCCTTTTGTCGATCCTTTTCAACATGCTGGTGGAATCCCGCAACAAAGTGGTTCTCTTCTATCCAGACCAACTGTGTGAAGCACTCCTCTAATGCTTCTGCATCATCCATGCCTGTTGCAGAAACAATCCACAAAATAGGAACAATGTACTCCATAGGCATGATTTCCTCTTGCCCATATACCAATTTGAATGGTGTATGTCCCATCAATATTTTACAAGTGGTGCGATATTCCCATAGTACCACTGGAATTTTTAAATCCCAATCATTGCAATTAGTATTTCATACCTTTGTAAGAGAGGTTTCGAATACTTTGTTGAAGGCCTCGATAGTTCCATTTTCCCATGGGTGGTAGGGTGTGCTTTTTTGATGTTGCACCTGCAACTCCTCTGGTAGTGCTTTCACAGTTCGATTGATAAAATGACTTCCTTGGTCACTCATGAATATACTGGGATATACAAGCCTTGTCACAATATTTTTGAATATAAAATTGGCTGTTGTCACCACAGTGTAACCCATGACTGGCACGGCCTCTTCCCACCTTATCAAATTATCAGTTTTTGTAATAATGTACCACACACCAATCCTCTTTCCAGGTGGATTAATTGGACCCACAAAGTCCACGACCCATTTATCAAAAGGTTGTAGAGTTACTTGTGGCACAAGTGGCATCTCATCCCGCTGTGATGGTTTGTCGATGTGCTAATAAACATCACAACTTCATGCATAATCGGCTCCATCATTATGTAAGTTAGGCCACCATAGCCCAATGTGAAACACCTTACGCGTAGTATCCCCACCTCTGTAGTGGATGCCCGCAATTCCTGCATGTGCTTCTACTAGAATCGATCCTTTCTCATGTGGTAGGATTCACCATCACAAGATTTCATCTGGTCCAAGTTTGTATAATTTCCCCTTGATCAGTTGGAAATCTGAATCCTTCACCACCAACTACATCTTCTAATCATTCAACAGGTCTGCTGGAAAAACTCTAGTTGCTGAGAACTGAATGATTGGAGCATAATGGTCATTTGCAATCTCTACCTAGAACAAATGCACATCGAGAAATCCATCATCAATATTGGTAGGTTCTTCACTTGTCTCAATGCGAGACAGATGATTAGGGACAACATTCAACTTTCCTGGCTTCACCATTATCTCAAAGTCAAATTCCTGAAAAACTAATAGCCATCGACAGATATTTCCCCCCAACACAGGCTTATTGACCATGTATTGTAAAGCAGAATGGTCTGCGAGCATTTTAAAGTGACCTCCCAATAGATAGTGCCTAAAATTATGTAGCACATAAACCATGTCTAGGCCCTCTCTCTCAGTGTTGTATAATTTCTTTCTACAAAAGATAGCTTCCTACTTGCAAATGCGATTTGATGATCAAGGTCGCCCTCACCTAGCTGCACAACTACTACCCCCCAGTGTGAAAAAAGAAGCGTCGACATGGACGTGGAACTCCTTATCCCAATCAGGGAATACCGGGATGGGAGCCGATTCCATCTTGGCCTTTAGTGTGTCAAAACTTCCTTGACACTCGTGATTCCACTTGAATCCAGCATCCTTTTTCAGAAGCTTCTCCATAGGGGCCATAATCATGGCATATCCTTTGATGAACTTGTGATAGTACCCAGTGTGTCTCAGTGTCTCTCGAATCATATTCACATTAGTGGGTGGTGGCAGACTAAGGATAAGTGCAATATTCATAAGGTTAACCAATAACCCTTTCTTGCACACAATGTGGCCTACCATCATTCCAAAGGGTGTACAAAAATTGCACTTCTTTGAATTCAATGCAATTTGATGTTGTTGACACCTTTCCAACATCAATCGCCAATTTGCTAAGTGATCCTTCACCAAACCATAAACTGTCCAATCATCCATGTATACCTGTAGGAACTTCTGAATGAAATATTTGAATGCGGCAACAACCACCCAAGAAAATATTGCTGGTGCATTCTTCAATCCAAAAGGCATAAATGTATATTGAAAACAACCCCATTCGGTGGAAAATGTGGTCTTATGCTGATCTTCCTTCGCCATTCGAATCTGGTGATATGCCAAAAATCCATCCATGAAAGAGTACATCTCCTGACCGCCTACCCCTTCAAGGACTTCATCTGTAAAGGGGGTGAGGAACGGATCATGCAAACAAGCGTCGTTCAGTTTCCTCAGGTCAACACAAATGCGAACTTCCCCATTATTTTTGTCCTGAACCACCATAGGGCTTGTCCATTCCAACTCTTCAATAGGCTCAATGATTCCAGTGTCTAACATCCATTCAAGCTCATATTTGACACATTGTTTGTATCACGGGTTCAGTCGATACGGCCTCTGTCGCATAGGTTTCACGTCTAGTTTCAATGGGATCTTCATCTCCCCTATATCCCCTAATATCCCTTTCATTTCCGAGAACCATGTCGAAAATAGATCATGGAACTCATGCAGTAGATATATGATCTCTGCCATTGTTTTATTGTCCTAATAGTCCTCAATAATAGCAAACTTTGAGTTTTCTTTTGTCCCAATGTTAACTTTTTGGATCTTCAGCGACTAAATCATGGGGTTAGTTTGTATGTCCGGTGTTGAAACATTGTGATTGCCTTCTGATTCTGGAATATTAACATTCCTCACGTCGTCATCATCTTGAGGTTCACCATATATATTGTAGCATGTCATTGGGGATTTCATATGGCACCACGCATGTGGATCTACAGGGTATGTGGTTGGAACAACCTTCAATACTACTTCACGAATGAGTTGGAGTGCATTGTGTACCTCATGGTTAGCACCCCTTAAACTAAAAGTCTATGCAAAATGAATTTATAGCTCCTCTCAGAAAGTTATGGTTCTGCATAGCTCTACCGCTAGATACCAGGATCTAGGGATTTCGTCCAAAGTATGAAAAAAATCATTGAACCACTCATCCTTGGGTCACAAGGTCCACAAATCCTGACATTCCATTAAATGACTGGTGGGGTCATTGAGCCCATCATATCTCCCAGTGGGATAAGTCTCTGAATCACTAAAGCACACCAGCATAAATCATCAACATGGTTCCCATTCATGGATTTCCTGCTTGTGAGCCTCCCACCAGCATGTTGGGGTAGCCTTCAATGCTTCCTCCAGTGCCAACAATATCTTTGGTTCAAATAATTTCTCTTCAAATTATTGGAGGAATTTGGTCAACTCTGGTAGCACCTCATAGATCAAAAGCTCGATGATCTCAGTCGCAATAGGGCATAGAGATTGTGTGATCAGTCCAAGTTTTCTAAAAGACACCTCATGAAGCCGATTTTGCCAATTTTCTAGAGCATCATGAGAATCAGAGGACGTAAAGCTAGCACCATGCCATCCAAGTTTTCCATCAGTAGTACGGTGGATGTAGTCCTCGAAGATATTGTAGACATGATCCCAGCCTCTACCATTCTCATCTTTGATAGGTTCAATATACCATCATCCTTCCTGAGGGTCCATGGGAGCAATGACTCTGATATCTTGGTTTTCAAATGTGATAACCCACTTCTTGAAATTAATAAATACCATGCTATAATTAGCCTATCTGATCCCCAACAATGCAAGATAAGATCCCCCATCATAAACTACTTCAATGACGTCGAAATCAACATATGTCTTCATACCTTTGATATCGACGACCAGGTTCGAGATGCGACCAATAGGATGAACCTTGGCCTGATTTGCTAGTCGCAGTTGCACAGGGGACCATAAAAATGTTGGATTTCCCATCAAATACCAAGTTTGTTTGGTCAAAATATTCACATCTGACCCTAGATCCAGAATAACATAATCAACTCCATAGTCCCCTATCTGGATTTTCATTCTCATCTCTTTACCTGTCTTTTGCTTTTGGATGTAATTTACTGCGGAGTCCTTCAATGTCTTATTCCATTGGCATAACAACTTCTCAATTGTTTGGAGAGCATCGGGATATCTAGCTAGTGACAGACAACTCTCAAAGAACTGTTGCAAGGTACCATGTTGTCACGATGGTCCTGCCTGGACAGAAGGATCAAAAGCAGATGGCATTTGAACAACATGCAACTTACTTAGATTCCTCCCAATCGCATGCTTGGATTGAAAGAATGTCTCCTTCTCCATCATAGTATCAAATGCTGCATTTTTCTTCCCTGCAAATTGAATTTGTTGACGGGGTCCATCTTCTTCGGTTGTCGCACCTGCATGAGTGACAACAACAACGTCGACAGCCTGGGTTCTGGGTTTTGCTAGAATTGTCGTAACTGTGGGTCCTTGATTTAGGTACTGAGCTTGGTTTAGAGGTGGATTATAAATTGATGGAAGGTTCATGGGATGATTCATTGGCTGATTATGAGTCTGCAGCGGGATCTGAGGCTAATTCTGCAACGACTACTGGGTTTGCACTTGGTTTTGGTTTTGGAACTGGTTCTGCAATTGAGGGATGTTTTTGACTTGCCACTTCGTAATCAATTGAGGGTAATTTTTGACATTGTGCTCACTTTCCATGCAGTATGTACACTGCGCATTGGGACACTCCCTCTGATGGTGACCAAATATCCCACAATTTTAACACTATATGGATTCTTGGCCTCGTCTTCCTCCTCCTCCCCTAAATCCTCCTTGGAATCCATCTTGAAACCCTCCAATTTGCTGATATTTTAGCTGGGATAATTGTTGTGGGGGATTCGGTTGCTGCTAAATGTAATGTGTTGCTTGAACATACTGTGGTTGCATCTGAACAGCTGGCACTTGATTATATTGCGGACATGGTGCAAACTGTGGTTGCTGTGTGAATTGTGGTTGTGGCTGCAATAGAATAAACTGCATCCGTGGAGGTGGTGTACACCACACTATCAGCTGTACAATCCATGGCTACGACTATTGGAATGCACGGGGATCCTCACCCTTCACAAAATATGAATAATATGTTCTTTCTTGAAGTAGGTCGTAAGCTCAGTAGTATTTTTTGTGCCCTATGGAGCAACAAAAGGAGCAATACAAACTTGCTGCCTTTGTAACCATCTTTTGTATGTAGCTACAGTTTTCATGTCGATGCTTGTATACTTGACATATGGGACACCATGGCACACTAGCACAACTTAATGGGTTTAGTGTTCCTGAGAGAAAATAGTTTCTAAAAGTTGAACAAGTGTCCTTGGTGTGTCTACCTATATGACACTGTGTGCACCAGAGGTCATCATGCTCTTCTTTCACCTTCTTAATATTTGCAGCTAGAGTGTTAAATTTGTTAGCTATGCCTGAATCTCGTTCATGCCAACTACAGTCTCCCCAATAGGTGAAGCTTCCAACTTCATCGCCATCTCTAGAGCCTCATTCTATGTTGCAATATTTTGTTACATTAACAGTTTTTTGATGTGCGAAACTAGTGTAGTAATGAACCATTCCTTGTGCTAAACATCGCTCATTTTGAAGCTGATTTGAGCCATCAATGTCTTAAACCATTGATCAAAATCCCAAATAGTTTCATTCAGAAAGTGCTTGATTTCCTTGAGTTTTGTGATATAAAGGGCCTCAGATTTAGGTTTCTCAAATTCCTGGAATAGTCCTTCCCGGATCTCATTCAATGTTTTCTCTGTTGTCCCTTGAGGAAACTGCATGAATATCATGTACTAGTTAAGTGCACGACCCCTAAGGTTGGTCACCAATTGGATTCTCTTAATATCACTGTCCACACTTTGTTTGGAAGTGCAAAATTCTTCACATAAAAACCAGTACTGCTCTGGGTCATCAATCCCATTTCCATGAAATATAGGTAACTTCATATCGTCACATGCCATTCTGGGACTTCTTCCTACAAATGGTGTTCTACTGCTCGACTACTGCTGGCATGTTAGACAAGGTGATGTAGAATGTTCTTTTCTACCTGTTGGTGGAGTAGTGTGCGGAGGTGTGGACACGTTACTGCTAGGGTTTGAACTTCTTGCTATCCTGAGCGTAGCCTGGGTCTGATCATCCTCGTCATCACTGTAGGGTCGCTTATTCTTATGTGGTTGCTCTTCGTGGTCTTGTGTCTCAATCACAGCAGGAGCTTCCCTTGTCCTCTGCCTCTTGTCTAAACCTTCCTCCTCCCCACATACAACCACTTGTTTCCTTGTCAACCCTCACAAATTCCTTGAAACTCATACCCATCTACTCCTTATCTTGCCATTTTCCTTTTGCCTTTTGTCATAGTGTCCACGACCTCCGCATACCAGAGTTCCACTACTCGAGGTGCATTTTTAGAATACCATTTTTGTAGATAAGAATCTTAATAGATAATTGGAGAGACATCAAGAACCTACCTCATGGCCCATTAAAGAACTATCTTTCTACTTCATTGTATGACTTATTGGTATTGAGTGCAAATTCAGTAATGTATCCTTCCAGAATACTATCCAACCATACTTCGACAGATCGCGATGCTTTGTTATTGGTTTCTTGTAGTGCCTAGAGCAGTCCAGGGGTTCAAGATGTCGTCTCTCCTCCTTGATGGTTATTCTTCTTATAAGTGGACCATGCTAGACACTCATATAGTATGACTGAGAATTCACAAAAGAACTATTCATATGGACCATTGTAGATATATATGTCTAGCCACCTGGTTGTCGATAGCTTCGAGTTTTGATTCTTTGTTTCAACAAACTCTCACAAATTTATGTCAAACTAATCTTCAATCTCCAGTTTTGTTGGATTCCATGACATATCCTCCCTTCATTTGCAACAAGGTCCCAGCAACGAAACTATTTTTTGGTGCAACCAACCAACAAATCCTCATCGACAGGGGTTCCCACTCTGTCGACGCCCAACTAGCACGATCTCCCTAAGCACCGGCCCAGATAGGTTTGACCCTTCCTAGAAACACTCGCATAGTGGATGAAGTATCGATCAAGATGTCGAGGGAGAGCTGTCAGAACCAAGTTTCCAGCAGTAAGAAAGGAGGGCATGGCATCAACAACTTAACTTCATAATCAATAGATACTTCAGAAATAGAATTGCATCATTCATCATAGATTGATTAGTATAACCAGTAGATAGCTAATGGATTGCATTACTTCATTCATCACAACAGTAATCAATCATTCATATAACCGTAAACATCCATCATTATCATCTCAGATCATAAAAATAGGAATGAAAATAAGAGACAAAATCACTTTATGGAAACATTTGTCATGTCATATTAATTTTGTAGAATAGATTCACAATATGCAGTATGTTTCCATAGCAGGAGACTAAAAACAGATCGACACAGATAGAGCCAAAAAACCACTCAAAATAGACACAGATGCAAAAAGATACCCAAAAATACAAGTTCTTCCCCATAATTCTCTCTCTCCATGTTCTTATCAACAATATCTCTCCAAAATCATGTGTCACCAAAAAGTATATTTTCTACTATTGCAACTCTATTTCTATATATAGGCTTGTGCCTTTACATTCAAGGTCCACTTCTAACTAACTTCTAACAAACTAGTGACCTATATCCAAAAAATGTGGTCAATCGGTACAAAATTGCATAAACAATCCCAAAAATGGTTATTCTTCCATCTATTACACTGTTGTGGTCCTTCATTATGGCCCATGAGCTTGTGCAGCCTTTGAGGTTCTGTGCAACTCACTTATCCAATACCCCTACCAACACAAAACTGTGACCAGTGGAGTGTTCTCAAGAAAACGATTTTCCTCGTCCAGCCATGCACTTGCGGCCCTCCTTCTAGCACCAAAAATTTTTGAGGCCTGGAAAATCCTAGGTAACAATAGTAGGGATTCTCCCCAATAATTATTCCCAATTAGATTATTATTGTTTGATATGGGGAATCCATTTGGTTTACGGTTTGACTACCATAGTTTAAGTAACGGTTTAAGCTTGCTTTTACCGGTTGTGGCTCGGTCCATCATTTAAGTATATTTTTTAGTTTTATTTTATATATGATATGCAAGTGCCTAGTCTAAGTGCAAACGATAGAGACAAAAAATATTTCACAATGTGATGCATAGGTTCTTACCTCTCATCTTATTACCCCTTTTACTTCTAAATTACAAACAAATAACAACTATGCCAAGCTAGATAATTATACCTAACCTATCCCTAGGGAACAAGATTGTATTTAATGATGAGTAATGTACTGTAAAAAATGCATAAAGAATATTCAGATAGGTTTTCATAATTCATAATACATGAATGCACATAGAAAGATAAATAGAGAGATAGCTCATTGTTAGTTAAAACATTCATTGCTCAATATGCTGCATAAGTTTCATAAAAATAACAAAAAATCATTCATAACATGGAAGTAATTTATAAGTCAGAACAATCTTAGAGTTTATAGAATAAGCTGAAACATAAATAATTTGACATTCAACCAATCTATAGAATGCATTTGAAACATCACAGCCCCTTCTCCAACAGAAAATTGGCTTTCTTTATTATAAAAGGAAACAATTCTTCTTACAATAAACTTCACAAAATATAGCCTAGAAAAGTCCCTTTCTTTGTCTACTTTACCTATACTTATACAAATTTAAAATAACTCTTAAGTTTCCCCAACCTTTTAGGCTTCCTCGACTCTTCCTTTATAAAACTCTTGTCCTTTATTGCATTACTAAAAAGAATAAATACAAAATTGTATAATATTTAGCTGGGAAATAAGACAAAATTCAAATGGGCCCAGTTGGTGTTTTAATAAAAATGCTCCATGCTTGTGCTTCTTCACTGATAATCTGATATTCTGTAGGCTCCAATACACGTACTGCCACTTCGTTCTTTGAAAGATGAGACATGATTTGCTTTACCTTAGGTACATTCTGCCTCAAAGATTCTTCTAATAGGAGTTTGTGAGATGAAGCTTGGATAATCTAGATCCTGATGTCTTCTTCACTATCAACTTCAAGATTGGATATAGTTTCTTCTCCCTTTTGCAGACTCTTTTGCAATTTCTTTAGATGTTCTTCCCTTACTGGGAAATCTTGATCCAGGGCACCTACTGGAATCATGCACTGATTGTGAACAAGATTTATGTCTTTGTAAAATTCAACACACTTCTCCATAGTTTTCTCAATGGCTGTGTTTAATATGACTATTGGTCTACACCCAAAATTCAGTATGGCTACCTCCATCATAAGACCTCCTATAGATTTCTAAGGCATGTTAGATGAAAAGGTTGAATGGGTTCCTATCCATGTTAACTGATTTTTTACAAGCTCAACCACCTCTGATAATCTTCTCCGGAATTCTGACGAGTTGAGTGCTATCTCTTTCAATTTGACCTCAATCTATTTAACTCTATACATCTCTCCTGCAAGGCTCAACAAAAACTGATTTATCTCCTTTTGCATCATCGAGGCTTGATTCCAGAACAGAGTAATTTTCATCTGCTTCTCCTTCACCACTAGAAGTTGTTCTCATAGTAAAATATTCTGAGCTTCTAGCTCATGTATTCTCTTTTTCGGTGCCTCTCCTTTCTTTTCTGCTTCAACAACTTGCTTCTCAGGATATTTATTTTCTCCTTCAATAATACTTATTGATAACACTAGGGAATCCTTGTTAGATTGTAGAGTTTGGCATGACTCCTTTGAATTCTCAATATCACTGAGAATATCTTCATGTTTCCTCTTTAGAATTTGTCCCTTGTCTCTTTATTTCTTCATAGTTTCCTTCATTTGAACAACCTTATTCTTATATTGTTCTAGATCAGTCATAATTTTATCAGCATTATCTTCATTAGAAAGGGCTGAGGTTACACCTTCCCTTGCCATAATTCTTAGGTCCTTGTCAGTCCCGTGAACAATTGTTTTCTCAATCACCATGACTTCTTTCTTTTCCCCAGTGTCCACTTTCTTCTCAGTTCTCAGGACAATTCTTTTCTTATTCTTGTCATAAAAAATGGTATTTAAATCGGCTACCTCCTGCTCTTGGGATGGGATAAAAGGGATTAGTTCAATCCCTTTTTTTAGAGCTGAATCTCCCATGGCTGTGCTGCTAAATGGAACAGATGATCCCAGCAGATCATCATAATACTGAGTCTACTCCTAATTTGCTCAATCTTGTTCTTCATGTGCTTTTCTCTGTAACTCTTCAGCTACTATTTCTTCCTGGTCCCTTTCTCTATCATCTTCTTCCATTCTTAACCTTTCATCTTCTTCTTACCTTTTCTGGGACTCTTCTTCTCGATTCTTTTTCTCAGCTTCTTCTTTGGATCTGCTTTTCTTAGCTTCTTTTTTTGCTAACCATCGTTCCAGTTTTTGTGATAGTATGAGTGCCTCCTCTTCCATTTTCTTAGCAGCTTCCTCCTCTTGTTTCTTCTACCACTCAATAGCTTTTCCCTTTCCACCTATGGTCATTATCTTTTGCTTAAATATTTTCCCAAGGGCTGTCATATTTCGGGCATTGTGGAATATTTCCTCGTTTTTATCCCAGTAGTTTGCGTACTCAAAATGTACTCCTGCTGTTGCACAATAATTAGCAACCTTATCCTTAGAATCATTCCTATGAAAACTTATCTCTCCAAAATGGAAGTACTCTAACTCCTTTACAAAATCTGGTGCTCTCTTCACTTTGGAGAACTTATAACCTCATATATAAAATGAGAATGGAGTGTATACAACCTTCTTCTATTCAAACAGGAAATCACCATGAGAATGGAGTGTATACAGCCTTCTTCTATTCAAACAGGAAATCACCAACCCCATCAATTGAAAGTTGCCTCACTAATTCCTTATGAATAACATAATCTATACTATATTTTGGCAAAAGAGAAGGGGCCCTCATTCTGGAAAACATACTCAGATATAGGCCTTCCTGTGTCAGGTAATAATGACCATTATCTTATACAATCTTCAACATTTCTTCAAACATGCAATCACACTCAACAAGGAAGATTAATCTGTATAGTGGTATTATGAAGTATTCACAAATAATCTTATAGTTATTGAAATATTTGTGTGCCCACAACAACTGATATGTGACACAGACATGAGTTTTGACCTTATCCCATTGGCACTTCAAAGATGGGAATGACTATGTGCATAGAATACAATCAATCAGAAATGAGCTCATATAGAACTATGACTTATTTTGTGATACTCCTCTCAGCGATGCACTTATGCATGAGGAAAAACTTTTAGACACTATATTGGCCCAGTTAAAAATGGTGCCTTGAGAGGCCACAAAGAAAATTACTGGTACCTAGCTCAGTTTGTAATTCGTTCCATTTTCTCTTTCAAACATCCTGTTCAACATTAATGCTATCAATCTATAAGGAGTGTGAAGGTTTATAGTTTCATATTCCCTGGAAGGCTTTGTACGAATTTTTTTTCTGGGAACCATAATTATTTTGACATTGTCCAAAACATCTAGATTAAGGTCCTTTAACCATCCTTCAGTTATGTAAGTCTGGGGCATGGGTAGATTATAGGCCTGAGCTACATAAGCTGGGATATAAGAAGCATAACCCTTTCCTTCAGTATTATACATAATCCTTTTTGTTACATTGACCCTGGGGAGGATCTATCCTATTACTTTTGCACATGGAAAAAGTTTTGGTTGTGTGGCAACCTTCATGATTGCTGGCCTCTCTATATCGGCATATATTGGTAAATCCTCTAATCATGAATATGGGATGCCTCAATCAGTGATGATTCGGTAGATATCCCCCCACTTTTACTCAGGTTCGATTCCTGTGATAGCCTTGGTATCTTCATATATAACTTCAACTCGCATTATAATCTATATCTCTAGATCCTCATCTGCGGATTGCACCTGTTTCTTCTGTTTCCAAGGTGTTGGGCCCATAAATGGCCCCATTTTGACCACTTTTACCTACCCCTTTTTGCCTCATATTATTTCATTATGTACACCAAACATATGCTTTCCTTCACTTGATCCCTCAATTCATACAGGTATGATTAATTATTGTCTTAGCTTATTAATACTTATGATTGTTGTAATCAGGACTCTATACCTTGAATTATGCTAACATATGGTGGTTTTATAAAGATAATTTGAGATGTAAAGGATACAGGTGTAGCAGGATGAACATGACAAGAGGGGGATGGACATTCATTGCCGAGATAATCGCCATCCTTTCCATCATTTCCCAAAGAAAATAGTCAAAGGTTACTATTCCACGCAAGCTGTACAAAGGTGGCTATAATAGGCTGCAACAGATTCATATGCAACAGTGCGATGCTTCTCAAGGATAGCTACAATCAACGAAGTATATTCTATATTGATCATGATTTTCATCACTGGCTCGAGTAACAAAATTCTTATATTTCTTGCTTCTATCTTGCCACAGCTGTAACAACTTATCGTAATTGAGGCAGCCTGAAGATCATAGATCTTCATGGCTTCCCAATATCAGTGGGTAGAATTTATGATTGTAATTGTATAAATACTGGGAACTATTTTGAGCCAGGGGTTGGAAAATTAATTGAATATATTGTATAAGCTATGATAGGGGTTGTAAATTCATCTTACCATTTTAATACAAGGAGTTTGATTCTTCAGATCTCGACGTTCTAATGTGTGCTATTTCCAGCATCTCTGTGCGAAGGCTGGGCCTGCCTTTCCACAGGGATTGCTGAGTTAATTAGGTATTTTATTTATTCTATTTTGTTGTTTGAATCTTATGGTAAATTCATTTATTTATAGTAAGCTGCAATAGTCATGGATTTATCATGTGTTCCTTTGAATGATCAGTAATTGCATCCCCTGTATACTGCAGTGGTGTGGTGTGACAGTCGACTATGTAGGTTAACTTTCTCTTATGCAACTGTTTGATAGCTGTGACAACCTTTTTCATCCCTAGTTATTTCAATTGTTGTTTTATTTAGATATTTGCAGTTCATCCCTTTACATTTATAATTGTAGAACTTAATTCCCGCACTTTGAATTCCTAGATTAAGTTGAATTAAGATAGTTGAGATGGATCTTTAGATGGCTTGGTAATTGAGGATTTAACTTTCTGCAAAAGTAATCTATATGTCTATTTCATGAATCTTTTAATTATAGATTAAGGATTGTAAGAAGGTATTTGGGATTGCATTCTTAAGAAGGTAAGCTAGATTAAGTAGATCATGGGATGAGTTTGGGCTGAGCAGGAAAGTAGGGTAATTCATTTGCAGCATCAACTACTTATTGTTTAAAGCATATACAATGCACATTATGCTTGAAATAAAAGACTTCCCTGGGTTGACAATTTATATCGAACACTTTGTATGTTGGATTTAATTAACTTGCATATAGGGTCCCCAACATTTTGGCGTCGTTTCTAGGGAGGATAATTATTAGACACTGTTTGTGCCAGAAATTGTTTCCAGACTACAAAGAAACAAGCCAACACAATATCAAATATTCAATCAAGCAAAACTAGGTTTTTAGGGTTTCTGAAAGGTTTTTTCTGGTTGTGAAGTTTGGTGACAAAAAGGGAATACATTCATGAGCCAAATAGGAACTGAATCACAAGTAAATAAGAACACAGATGCATAATATTATAACCATGTACCAACAGAACATAACTTTGAATTTCATCAACAACTGGAAAGCATTACAAGCATAAAGACTATAAACCAGCAATGAAATTATCAATTATGTAACTAAACAAGTTAGAAATGAAGCCAAAACACAGACTGAAGGGTAATATGGATCATATATTTCATAATTTTGTTCATCAAATACACATGAGAGTTAAATACTTATCTCATAAACAAGTCAAGAGACCTCCTGAAGCCATCCAAAAATTGAACCTCTTGTTCTCTTTTTGATCTTCCTAAATACTGTTTTTCAAAATTCAGTAACCCTAACTATTTTTAGCCTACTCATCGATAGGATAATGTCAAAATTATAATTTACAAAATAAAGTATTTCTCAAAAACATAACAAGTAACTACTTAACTAACAATACTCAAAGGTCTTTAGCAGCTTCTGCCAATAAAGCTATCTCATCTAAGGCTTGGGCCCTTTTCCTAGATTTCTGCTGCTCAGCTTCCATATCTGTCATCCTTCTTGTAAGCTCCTTATTCTGCTGCTGTAGGTTTTTAATGGTTAGTTTCAATTTTGCACACTGTAAATCTATGCTTCTTTTCCTTTTTAGGGCCTCCTTGGAGACTGCAGTAAGCTCTTGATAATGATCATTCACTTCTTCTAAGTCTTCCCCGAGTCTTCTATTAGCTAGGTTCAAACCATCATTTCTTTCTTGCATGTACTCCATTTTATGCTTATACTGCTTGATGGTGCTTTGCAAATTTTCCTTTTCTGAGTCAAAAGCCTTGCTTACTGTTGTATTTTGTAGCTCACTAGGAATCCATGGGATATTCAGCTTTTTGAAGATGTCCTCATCCTCAGGCAGTAGCTCTGTAGAAACACCATGAACACTTGGGTTTTCTTGAATAACTGTTTCAGTAGGTGCAATTTCATCCATCAACAGCTTGTTTTCAGAATAAGAAACTTCTATTTCTTGTTTCTATTGTTCCTTCAACATTTCACCTCTTAATTCCAAAAACACAGCAGATAGTTTGGTTTCGGTGAGACTTGCTATTCTACTATCTTCAATGGTTTATTTCTTTTGCTTTTACCTTTGCTAGATTCTATCTTTTCATCTGAAGAAGAAGTATCAATCATAGTTACCTCTTCTGTGTTTAACTTAGGGTTTAGCAGCTTTTTCATGTTCAGCCTCAATTTGTTTTTGGATCTAGTTTTGGGTCTCTAGCCTGGGGAAAACTCTCCCATCATTTCTAAACTCTTTCTTTGATGCATGATAGAGGAAAATTCTTTACCCTTGATCTTCTTTTTCTTTGGCATGACTCTCTTATCTTCTTGATTGGAGAATTCCCTGTGTGCCAACCCTAGACTTAGCACTGACAGTCACATCATCTCCTTCCAACAAGTATCCTTCATCTTCAGATAAAATGGTAATTGGGATTCGTTGTTGAACCTTAGTATTATCTTCACCTTCTGCAACCTTCTCTGTGAAAACAAATTTTTCATCTATGAGTGCTTCTACTGGTGCTTTATTTTGCACAGGATGGGTTTCCTTTTTAATAAACAACAAGATTTTTCCCTTACTGTCAGCTGAAGGCTACTGAGATTCATAATCTCCCTTTGAAGGTTCTGTCACTTCCTCAAGTTTGACACATTTTTTATCTTCAGCCTTGACTTTTTTCCCTAATTTTCTAATTAGGGTTTGTTCCTTATCAACATGCTTTTTGGTACGCTGTCCTTCCTGGTTAATTTTGAACCTATACCAAAAGAGAAAGTAGTCCCAAGTCTTTCCTTCTCTTTGCAGAACAGTGCTGATAATAAGCTTGATCAATCCATGATGAAAAATGGGTTGTGCAGTGTGGTCATGATGCTCTTTAATCCTGCTTGACATTTTCTGCAAACTCTTTAACAGGAAGAAATGGAGATTCATCCTTGATTCACTAGCAAGGTGCTGTAGGAACCTGAAATGATACTTGAATACAAAACCATACCTCCCTTCACAAGTAATGTAGCTTTGTAGAATCTTGATGGGCTCTACCCATTCAGCTTTAAAATTCTGGATGAGCACTCCCTTACTCCAGTCTGGAATAATGCCAGGCAAAAGATACCTTTGGGCATTGAAGGTAAATGGCACCTTTTTGAACCAAAGCTCTCCTTCATTCCTGACTCCTATTGCTTCAGCCACCAACTCTACAGTTAATTTGAATTTTAGAGTGTCAAATGATACTGTATCTTAGTTATAACATTGAGCAAATTTATGAGAAACTTCGGTGTTATATCCATCAATCTTCTTAAAGAAGTCCAACCATCTAGCATTCTCAAAGAGTTTTGCACATCCAGGAAACTTGTCTATCCAATTCAGTTCAGTGGGTTTAGCCCTATTGGTCTTCCCACTTTTCTTCATCTACTTTTCCATGGCTTAATGATGTTTCTGTGTAATTTTAAGAACCTGTTAGTGACTTAACAACCCTTTTTTCCTCCAGTTTTTAGAGTTTTGATAGTCAGCTCTCCTTTGGATTTTCCCTGGCTGATTTTCCTTGATTTTATACAGTTTGTTCTATTGTCAATGCAGGGAATGTTTTATACCGAGCTTGGGTAACTTAGGTCAAACAGAGCACCAAAAATATATAATAAAGCTGCTGCTGAACTTAACTAACATCCAAGATGTTCATTTTGACCTTTTAGACTGATCTCTCATCGTTGGGAGTTTGTTAAAAACATGAATTTATGTTTTCTTTAATCAATTTAACATAACAAGCCTTACAAGAAAAACCCCCAATTTAGCAGGCCATGACCAAAGTCACGCGGAATACCTGGCTCTCGGCTTGCTATAGGTGTTTAAAATTTATCCTTTGACTATCTGAATGTCGAATTTAGCCATCCAGGTGTCCTCAAGTCTTCAGCTTACTTCCAACTGTCGCGCCGAGAAAACCCTAAATTCCTTCTTCAACTGCAAATTTCAAATTCTAAGCAATTTGTATTCATTCCTTTTCTCCACCAGCTTCGTAATGCCTATGTGGAGAACCTATTTCCCGTCAATATCGCCTCATTCCTCTGTCTGTCATGATTGGCCAAGCCCTAACTTCTAACTGCTACAATCTTCCTCACGTCATAGACCACACCTGTTTGCATGATTATCTTTGGTGAAACACATATCAAACCTGTTTACACATGTGATTAGTCATCCAGGAGTGAAATCATGGGAGAATTTGGTGCAAAAACCGACAAATTTAGCACTCGTGATATTCTTGTAGCGCCTCAGTGTAAAATTTTAACCGTTGCGCTACAAGAAAGTTTAAAACTCAAATTTGGTGCTTTTTTACCATTAATTCAATTTTAAATGAGGTTTATATGGTAAACCTTGCTCTTAATGTTTATTTGTGAAACCTTTAATCAACATATATCCTATAGAACCCTTCAAAACATAAGAAAAACAAAAAAATGGTGGAACCTTAAAGGAAAAAAAATAAAATTTCACTCTAGACCAAAATTTCCTAAAAGTAAGCAAATGAGCAAGCTTAGAACAAAAAATCACAAGAAAAATATAAGACTGCAGAAAAAAAATTCATGACTTAACATCTGGCTCCAGTTGTGGGATGAAGTCCTCCCTGTCATGGCTTCAAGAACCTGTAGACCAGTGCCTTCTCTTCTGCTACCTACTAGTATGCAAAATTTCCATTGGGTTATGGAGTCCTTATTATGCTTTACTCACACCGGTATATACAATGAAAAGTAAAAATCTCCTCAAAGACTGTAAAAATGCTTGAGGAATTGTCCATTGACTGGACTTGACAATTCCTCACCTTCCAAAGACTGCAGGACAAAAGTGTTATTTTCCAGAATTTTAGACACTAGGAAAGGGCCAAACCAAAGGTTGTCAAATTTACCATGCTTCCCTTTTTTCTCTTTCCTTGCATCCCACCTCAAAACCATATCACCAACTGAGAAAGTGTTTTCTTTGATTTTCCTGTCAAATCTGCTTTTAATCTTCAATCTATATAACTACTCCCTTTCTTCCACTTTTTCCCTGTTCTGCTGCAATTCTATCATCTCACAAATTCTTCTCTACATATCATTTGGTTCTTCCTGGAAATTATGAAGAAACTTCATCATTGGGATTCCCAATTGAACAGGAAAAAATGCATCTATGCCATACACTAATTGGAAAGGAGAAGTTCCAATTGCTTGGTTGACTGTTATCCTATCAGCCCACAATGCATATTTTAGCATAGAATCCCATGATCTCTTATTATGTTTAAGCAACTTTTTTATACTCTGAATGATGTTTTTATTTGAGGATTCAACTAAACCATTACCCTAGGGATAGTAAGGAGTTGAATGCTTCAGCAAGATACAGCTCTTTTCACAAAATGCTTCCATTTCCTTTGACTTGAAAGCCTTTGCATTATCTATTACTATTTTCTGAGGACAACCAAACCTACTAAGGATATTTTCTTCAATGAATTCCATAATTACTTTGTCTGTGGCATTCCTAGTAGGGATGGCTTCCACCCATTTGGTAAAGAAGTCTGTTGCAGTTAGAATCCACCTGTGTTGTCCTGAGGAAGATGTATTTATCTCCCCTATAAAATCCAGACGCCATTGCTGGAAAGGAGCACTTACTACAATAGGTTTTAGGGGCAATGACAACAATTTTTGTTTGCCAGCAAAATTCTGACAAGGAATACAGGCTCTTACTTGCTGATATACATCTGCAAACAAAGAGGGCCAATAGTACCTAGCTCTTAAAATCTTGTATGTTTTTGTCTTCCAGTACTTGTGACCTTCACAAGCACCCTCATGAGATTCAAAAATCACTCCTTCAATTTCAGATTTATCCAAGCATCTGAGTAGAATACCACCTGGGTCCTTCCAGAATAACTGCTCTTCTACTAGACAATACTTAGTAGCTTTAAGATTTAAATATCTAGCATCTTTTCTATCTAAATGCTCAGGACATTGCAAAAACAACAGAAAATACACAATGTCTGCATACCATGTGGATGCTGAATAATAGTCCATGATCTTCTCTTTTTCTAAGATTGCTTGATCTTCTTCCTGAGCTAACTCTTCAGCCATGACATGCAATCCCAGAGCTTGAAAATTTGATTCAGCCAGCAACTTGGCTAAACCTTGTCCCTTGAATAGTTTGGTAGGTCTGATATCTACATCATACTCCATGATTTTAGCAATCCACCTGCCTCTTTTCCCCTCACTATCAGGCTGTGTTAAAACATCTTTTACAGCAGCATTAGGCACAAATGAAATAACTTTAGAATGCAGAACATATATTTTGAAAAACTTTAAAGCTTTTACCAAAGCATAGGCCTATTTTTCTAAGATACTGTATTTTAGTTCAGAATCCCTAAGAGTTTTGCTGAAGAATGCAATAGGCTTCTCCATGCCTTCCTTATTCTTCTACAACAAAACAACTGCTATTGTATCCTCTGATGCAAATGAGAATGTAAGAAATTCTCTAGTAAAATCTGGGCTTACTAATACAGGAGCTTCAGTAAGATCCATTTTGATCTTCTCAAATGCATTCTTTGCCTCAGTGGTCCACCTGACTTCCTGATCCTTTTTCAGCATGACTGTAATCTGTTTGATAGTCTTAGCAAAGTTTGGTATAAACCAACGCAGAAAGTTGATTTTACCAATCAAAGGTTGGACATCCTTTTTACTCCTCAGTAAACTTATTTTCAATATAGCTTTTACCCTTTCAGGATCTATCCTTATACCATCAGTAGACACTAAATGACCAAGCAATTTACCTTCATGTACAACAAAGTGTGACTTCTTTGGATTCAAGGACAAGCCAAATTTTCTACATTTCAGGAAAGTCTGCTTCAAATGCTTCAAATGTTCATCATCTAATTGTGAGAAAACAGTAATATCATCTAAGTAGATTACCACAAACTTGTCCTTTTCTCCAACAAAAGGAATATCCATAGCCCTCTAAAAAGTGGCTCCAGCATTCATTAGACCAAAAGGAATATTATCATACATGAAAGTTCCCCAAGGAGTAGTGAAAGCTGTCTTATCCTTATCATCAATATACATAGAAATCTGTTTGTACCCTGAGAAACCATCAACCATAGAGATCCTCTGTGCCCCAACTACTTTCTGCAATATTTGCTCAATTTTAGGTAGAGGATAATTATCCTTTAGTGAAGATCTGTTCAGATTTCTAAAGTCAACACGCAACCTGATTTCTCCATTCTTTTTCCTAACAGGGATTAGATTAGCCACCCATGAAGAATACTTGAGGGGCACTATGATATTGGCATCCAACAATTTCTTCACTTCTTTTTCAATAACTGGAAACAAGGTTGGATTAATCCTCCTTAATTTCTGACGAAAAGGTTTGACATTTGGTTTTAAAGGAACTTTATGCTATATAATTCTAGTGTCATATGTTCTCAATTCCTCATAAGACCATGCAAAAACATCAACATGTACTTTTAACAATTTAATGTACCTGTTCCTTTGTTCAGTTGTAAGTGCTTTAGAAATTTTTACCATTCTAGGCTATTCTATAGAGCCAATGTTACAATCCACCACATTCTCTTCCAAGGACTGTACAACAAGTTTTAAAAGTGTATCATCTTTTGAAAAAATCCTTTCCAAAGGTACCAAACCCTTTGGAATGAAATTACTTTTTAATTCAATGATTTTATGTCCAGCTATTTCATTTTCAGCAATCTCTTCCACCTGTCCATCCTCTTCATCTTCCTCTTGATCAATCATGGAATTTGAAAACTCATGGGTAAGCTCTAGAAACCTTTTAATCTCAATTTCATCTTCGAACACTCTCCACTGCTTTATATTATCAGGTACAGATGGTTTGTACCTAACTTCAATGGGATATCTCAAATGAGTGGTCTTGGGTATTCTAAAGTGTGTAGCATCCAAGGCCAATGAATCTACAGTCTGATTATGGTCTCTTGGAATATAGGTAATGTTAATAGCTACAAAATAATTTTCAATCATGTCCCATACCTCATTTCGATAGACTTTCAGTAAACCCTGCTTCACTTGATAGTTGTTCTTCACCTGCTAAACAACTAATCCGGAGTCGCCAAATGCAGAAATCTGCTGAATGCCCAAATATTTAGCAGATTTTAATCCTAACATCAAAGCTTCATATTCAGCAGTATTGTTTGTAGTAATAAACTCTAATTTATACATCAGCTTTACTGTTTCACCTCCAGTGGATATAAGAAGAACCCCTGCTCCAGCACCTTCTTTGCAAGAAGATCCATCAAAGTATAATTTCCACAGCTTGTCTTCCTGTTCTCTGCTGCATTTTACTGGCTGTTCCCTTTCAACTTGTAACAAACTAGTAGTATTGTCTTCCTCACTAAAATGTAACATGCAAGTACCCAGGTCTTTATCAACAGCATACAGTAGGTGATTGGTAGGGTTCTTGTCATCTGTCACAATATAGGCAAATTGAAGCTCTCTGTACAGCCTTCTATTTTCTCCTCCAAACACATGAATAATAGCATATGATAAATCCATTTGTATGGTCCCACCAACTTTCTTTTCCCAATACCTAGAGAGAAGTAATCCAAATTTAGGTGTAATATCAGCTACCACTACATCCATGATCACACTTTTCATGAGTAACTGAGCCAAACTGAAAACCATGTCCTTTATTACCCCTAAACACTTCACTGCTCAGGAATCAAATGCATACAGATCATGATAGGGTTTGGTGATACTTAGACCTAAAGCCTCCATAACAGCCTTTGGCATTAAATTGTGTGAGCCTCCCGAATCTAACAAGCAATTATGTATCATTTGTTCATGAACTGTCAGAGTAATATAAAATGGAGGTGAAGCACCTGCTTCATTTTCAGTCTTTTCAGCCAAGGCTGATCCAATGAAAATCCTAGGGTTTTCTTCTTGCAAATTCACTGTATCAGAAATAGGCTGATTACTTGCTGAAGTAATCATCTTAAGAATTGATTCTTTATATGAAGGGTTTTTCATTAATTCAGTTAAAGGTGCAGGAATATTTAACTTTCCTAATTCATTTTCGAGGCTGAAATTCTGCACAGTTTTGTTTACCTCTTCAACCTCCATGTTCTTCTTTTGTTTTTCTGAAACTTGTCTTTTCTTTGTCACAGGATCAGAAGACTGCTTAGCAGGGAAAAGTACCTTCTTCTTCAGGATTTGTACTACCTGTTTTGGACCTGACCTCATATTCACAGTCTTCTTGAGTTCATTTTGACAGACATCAGCAATTACAACAGTCATTTTCAGACCTAAATCATCCTCTGTTTCGAACATATCAACATCATAGCATTCTGCATTTAGAAAATCTTCTTCAGTGATGAAACCCCCAGACAATATTTCTCCAAAATGGTTCATATATTGGTCAGTATATTCAAATATTACTTCATCATCAACCTCTTCTTCATCAACAACATTGTACTGAAGAGGTGGTGGCACTCTTTGGTCCTCATTTTCTCTCCTTTCTCGCTGGATATCATTGTTCCTTCGTTCTCTAGGCATGAAACGGGGAGCAAATTGTCTTCTGAACTAGTTCTGATTGTTAGGATTTCGTTCACCTTCTGGAACAGGCTTGCTAGAATTTTTCTCAAGCTCTAATTTGTTTAATTTTGCAGTTAAAATTTTCACCAACTTAGCCATTTCATCAATTTTCCCTTCAGCAGAATGAGAAGCAGAACTTCCTGGAGCTGCTTCCTTCTTTCCTTTTCTATCATAAAGCTGTTGAGCTGTTTCCTTCTTCAATCTATTGGAAGCCAGTATGTTTGATTCTACCTCCAATGCTGCATCCTGCATATTTAGTAAAGAAATAGGTCTCGTTTCTCTTAGTAGTAAGGAAAATTCATGATCGAAAGCATTTGCATATGTAAGTTTTGCAGATGTTTCTGTAGGCTTTATTTTTGCAGGAATTTTACTCTACATTTTGTTAAACCTATTTGAAAAGTTTGCAATAGTTTCATCCTTTTTCCTCGTCAGGGCTCCAAACTCAGTTATGTAGTATGTATGGTCTTTGGTATCAACCCATTGTCTCATGAAGAGATCACAAAGTTCTTCAATGATAGTGATTGAGTTAGCAGGAAACTCCCTGAACCATTTCCTGACATCTCCATCAAGGCTTTGCATGAACATTCTCATCCATACATCCTTGGCTTCAATGTTTTGGTTATCAGCATAACTAAGGAAAGATTCCTAGTGTTCTTCAGCTGTAGTTTCCCCCTATCCATTAAACCTAGGAAAATATTTATGATAGTCACCTCCAGGCAGTGCATTTAAAGGATGAGGCAAAACCAATGGTGCATATTTGGCTGCAACCATTTGGTCCATCATGTCTATAGGCTGATTTTGGGCTGCCATTTTAAGACTGACTGACTTTGGTGATGAAGAGGTTTGAAGGGAACTTTTCTGAAAGGGTTTTTTACCTAATTTCAATTGAAAAAGAGGTATCTTACCAGGAGAGGCTGTTTTAGCTTTTCTGAAAGATTGTGGATCAGTGAAAACTTGGAAACTACTGTCAGGGAATATAGGCTTTAACCAAGGTGAAGTTTCTTCTTCTTTTCTCAACTCAGTTGAATGTGATGAACCAACCAACTGGTCAGGGTCACATATGGATGGTAATGAATGATACCTTCTAATATTCCTTGCTGTCTTCAATATCTATTCAGGATCTGTAACACCCAACTGCAATGGTGAAGTAGGTCTGTTTCTAGTTCCAACTCCCCTAGTAGCCACTGTGACAAATTGGTGAAAAGTAGCCTTAAAGATGTGCTGGTGTAAGTTCACCTCTTAAAACCAATGAAATGATAAGTATCCCAGGGAGAAATTTGTTTTCAATTCCGTTCCCCAGCAATGGGGCCAAAGATGTTTGTGCCAGAAATTGTTTCCTACAAAGCAACAAGCCAACACAATCTCAAATATTCAATCAGGCAAAACTAGGTTTTTAGGGTTTTTGAAAGGTTTTTCTGGTTGTGAAGTTTGGTGACAAAAAGGGAATACATTCATGAGCCAAATAGGAACTGAATCACAAGTAAAGAAGAACAGAGATGCATGATATAATAACCATGTACCAACAGAACCTAAATTTGAAGTTCATCCACAACTAACAAGCATTACAAGCATAAAGACTATAAACGAGCAATGAAATTTTCAATTATGTAACTAAACAAGTTAGAAATGAAGCCAAAACACAGACTAAAGGGTAATATGGATCATATATTTCATAATTTTGTTCATCAAATACACATGAGAGTTAAATACTTAGCTCATAAACAAGTCAAGAGACCTCCTGAAGCCATCCAAAAATTGAACCTCTTGTTCTCTTTCTGATCTTCCTAAATACTGTTTTTCAAAATTTAGTTAGGGTCTAAACCCTAACTGTTTTTAGCCTGCTCATCGATAGGATAATGTCAAAATTATAATTTACAAAATAAAGTATTTCTCAAAAAAATAACAAGTAACTGCTTAACTAACAATACTCAAAGGTATTTAGCAGCTTCTGCCAATAAAGCTATCCCATCTAATGCTTGGGCCTTTTTCCTAGCTTTCTGCTGCTCAGCTTCCATATCTGTCATCCTTCTTGTAAGCTCCTTATTCTTTTGCTGTAGGCTTTTAATGGTTAGTTTCAATTCTGCACACTGTAAATCTGTGCTTCTTTTCCTTTTTAGGGCCTCCTTGGAGACTGCAGTAAGCTCTTGGTAATGATCATTCACTTCTTCTAAGTCTTCCCTGAGTCTTATATTAGCTAGGTTCAAAGCATCATTTGTTTCTTGCATGTACTCCATTTGATGCTTATACTGCTTTATGGTTCTTTGCAAATTTTCCTTTTCTGAGTCAAAAACCTTGCCCACTGTTGTATTCTATACCTCACTAGGCAACCATGGGTTATTTAGCTTTCTGAAGATGTCCTCATCCTCAGGCAGTAGCTCTATAGAAACACCATGAACACTTAGGTTTTCTTGATTAACTGTTTCAGTAGGTACAATTTCATCCATCAACAGCTTGTTTTCAGAATAAGAAACTTCTATGTCTTGTTTCTATTGTTCCTTCAACATTTCACCTCTTAATTCCAAAAACATAGCAGATAGTTTGGTTTCGGTGAGACTGGAATCTTCTACTGTCTTCAATGGTTTATTTCCTTTTCTTTTACCTTTGCTAGATTCTAGCTTTTCATCTGAAGAAGAAGTATCAATCATAGTTACCTCTTCTGTGTTTAACTTAGGGTTTAGCAGCTTTTTCATGTTCAGCCTCAATTTGTTTTTGGATCTAGTTTTGGGTCTCTAGCCTAGGGAAAACTCTCCCATCATTTTTAAACTCTTTCTTTGATGCATGATAGAGGCAAATTCTTTAACCTTGATCTTCTTTTTCTTTGGCACGACTCTCTTATCTTCTTGATTGGAGAATTCCCTATGTGTGCCAACCCTAGACTTAGCATTGATAGTCACCTCATCTCCTTCCAACAAGTATCCTTCATCTTTAGATAAAATGGTAATTGGGCTTCGTTGTTGAAACTTAGTATTATCTTCACCTTCTGCAACCTTCTCTGTGAATTTTTTTTTTCATCTATGAATGCTTCTACTGGTGCTTTATTTTGACAAGATGGGTTTCCTTTTTAACAAACAACAAACTTTTTCCCTTACTGTCAGCTGAAGGCTGCTGAGATTCATAATCTCCCTTTGAAGGTTCTGTCACTTCCTCAAGTTTGACACATTTTTTATCTTCAACCTTCACTTTTTTCCCTAATTTTCTAATTAGGGTTTGTTTCTTATCAACATGCTTTTTGGTAGGCTGTCCTTCCTGGTTAATTTGGAACCCAGACCAAAAGAGAAAGTAGTCCCAAGTCTTTCCTGCTCTTTGTAGAATAGTGCTGATAATAAGCTTGATCAATCCATGATAAAAAATGGACTGTGTAGTGTGGTCATGATGCTCTTTAATCCTGCTTGACATTTTCTGCAAACTCTTTAACAGGAAGAAAGGGAGATTCATCCTTGATTCACTAGCAAGGTGCTATAGGAACCTGAAGTGATACTTGAAGACAAAAGCATACCTCCCTTCACAAGTAATGTAGCTTTGTAGAATCTTGATGGGCTCTACCCATTCATCTCTAAAATTTTGGATGAGCACTCCCTTACTCCAGTCTGGAATAATGCCAGGCAAAAGATACCTTTGGGCATTGAAGGTAAATGGCACCTTTTTGAACCAAAGCTCTCCTTCATTCCTGACTCCTATTGCTTTAGCCACCAACTCTACAGCTAATTTAAATTTTAGAGTGTCAAATGATACTGTATCTTGGTTATAACATTGAGCAAATTTATGAGAAACTTCGGTGTTATATCCATCAATCTTCTTAAAGAAGTCCAACCATCCAGCATTCTCAAAGAGTTCTGCACATCCAGGAAACTTGTCTATCCAATTCAGTTCAGTGGGTTCAGCCCTGTTTGTCTTCCCACCTTTCTTCATATGCTTTCCCATGGCTTAATGATGTTTCTGTGTAATTTTAAGAACCTGTTAGTGACTTAATAGCCCTTTTTCCCTCCAGTCTTCAGAGTTTTGACAGTCAGCTCTCCTTTGGATTTTCCCTGGCTGATTGTCCTTGATTTTATACAGTTTGTTCTATTGTCAATGGAGAGAATGTTTTATACCGAGCTTGGGTAACTTAGGTCAAACAGAGCACCAAAAATCTATAATAAAGCTACTGTTGAACTTAACTAACATCCAAGATGTTCATTTCAACCTTTTAGACTGATCTCTCGCCGTTGGGAGTTTGTTAAAAACATGAATTTATGTTTTCTTTAATCAATTTAACATAACAAGCCTTAATAGAAAAACCCCCAATTTAGCAGGCCATGACCAAAGTCACGTGGAATACCTGACTTCTGGCTTGCTGTAGGTGTTTAAAATTGATCCTTGGACTATCTGAATGTCAAATTTAGCTGTCCAGGTGTCCCCAAGCCTTCAACTTACTTCCAACTATCGCGCTGAGAAAACCCTAAATTCCTTCTTCAAGTGCAAATTCCGAATTCTAAGCAATTTGTCTTCATTCCACTTCTCCACCAGCTTCGTAATGCCTATGTGGAGAACCTCTTTCCCATCAATCTTGCCTTGTTCCTCTGTCTGTCATGATTGGCCGAGCCCTAAATTCTAATTGCCATGATCTTCCTCACGTCATAGACCACACCTGTTTGCATGATTGTCTTTGGTGAAACACGTATCAAACTTGTCAACACATGTGATTAGTCATCCAGGAGCGAAATCATGGGAGAATTTGGCACAAAAACCAACAAATTTATCACCCGTGATATTCTTGTAGCACCTCAGTGTAAAATTTTAATCATTGCACTACAAGAAATTTTTAAACTTAAATTTGGTGCTTTTTTACCATTAATTCAATTTTAAATGAGGTTTATATGGTAAACCTTGTTCTTAGTGTTTATTTGTGAAACCTTTAATCAACATATATCCTATAGAACCCTTCAGAACATAAGAAAAAAAATGGTGGAACCTTAAAGGCAAAAAATTAAAATTTCACTCTAGACCAAAATTTCCTAAAAGTAAGCAAATGAGCAAGCTTAGAACAAAAAATCACAAGCAAAATATAAGACTGAAGAAAACAAATTCATGACTTACCAGACACCATAGTAGTTGTATTGAGTAATTATATTTATTCATTTTTCTTCAATTTTTACGTTTGCATGTTTTGGGTTGCATGAATATGAGAAGGGTACAACGTTCCATTCCTATAAATTCCAGAACCCCACAGAACACTAACATTGTAGGTGGTCAAGGCCGTGGGCGAAATCCAACATTGGGAAGAAGGACATTCATTGATGATCTGGTTGATAGGACCAATTCTTCTACTGGGGATCGCCATTAAGAAACACCTATTAGAAGAATCTCAGTCACCCCTAGAGTTGCAGCATCAGTTTCCATAGCGGAGAACACAGGAGGAGCTACAACACCCTTAGGTTCCCCTGCGGAGGAAGACATAGTTAGTACTATGGGATCAGGTGACCGAGATTTGATCTATCACATATTTGGGAAGGTTGTGACAAAAGAGGAGTGGACACAGTTCCATATCAAATTTAACGATCAGTGGAAGCATGAAGAGGATAAAGGAGAAGAATACATGAGCAACAGACGTGATCCTGAAGATCATGAAGAAGCAATGGGTGAAAATCAACATCACGAGGGTAACTCCCCACTTAAAGGGATGGTTGCTCCACTTCAATTCCCAATTCAACAGCCAGAGGGGATAGCCCCCCTTGAAAAATATATCGCTATCGGTGTTGCCTCATTTTTATGGAAAACTGGCAAAGGATCCAGATGAATTTCTTTTTGAATTTGACATCCTCTGTCACAGCTATGACTACACCACCAATGCACAGAAGTTGAAACTTTTTCCCGCCACTCTGAAGGACAATGCATTATGTTGGTTCATGAGCCTGGGTGGGGGAAATTTCACTACCTGTGACCAGATGAAACAGTTGTTCCTGGAGAAATATCAGGAGTATTGCAATACCAAGGATAAGAGAGAAGAACTATTTAAAATGTTGCAAAGGGACGATGAAATTTTGGAATACTTTGTTGAAAGGATTTTATATAATGTGCAGAGAGGGTGACAGACTAATATGGGGTTAGATGTGCTCAAAATAATCCTACTTCGTGGAATTAGGGATGACTACCTAGACATGTTGAACCTGTTAGGAAAGGGGGATATCTCAAAGGAGTCTTTTGAAAAGATCATTGAATTATGCAAAATGTATTCCAGGGGATCTTCCAGGAACAACAAACTGAACAAACGGGACAAATTATAACATAATGTCTTTGACAGAACACAAAATTCATCTAATGGAGGAGCCACCCAGGCAGAAAAAGGGAATCTCCTTGAAAATTTCAAGACAGAAATGATGAGCTCCATCTCCTCAGAAATAGATGTCCTAAGGGAAAAGTAGAAACAAGCAGTAGAGGATCTCACACTTGGTATATTCTACCCTAAATGTAGGAAGAACCACCCTATGAAGGAGTTCCCGATCAACAAGGTAGAAGAGGGTCAGCTGTGCAAGCTAAACAATGACACAAAATAATTCCCTTCACTGCCTCAAGATGTGGAACGAGGCTACTTTATTGCATAGAAAAATCCATGGCAACCTTGGAATCAATGTACGACTCTAGAATTGTTTTCATTTTAGAATAACATGAATAATTGGAATAATATGCATCACATGAATACACAATTCCCTTCATCTTATTCTAACCATCAATGATATCCCTCTCCACCTCCAATGCAAAATTTTAACTCCTGGAACTCTTGGACACAACCACCAAACCAACAAAATTCTTGGTCTTTTGGATGGAGGAACTTCCATCCAAGGAACCAGTTTCCCCATAACCAACCTCCTCAACAGCTTCCACATCAAATGTTTCCTCATCAACCGTACCCTCCTCAACAATATCCTCATCCTTATCAGCAGTCACAGTTGCAACTCTAGAATAATGTTGTCCCCAATATGTTGATATGACCACAGCTGCTTGCTCAACCTAATCCCAACCCAAATAATAAAGCATTCCATCAGTTTGAGACTGCCAACATGCCCTCTTATTCCATTACTCCAGTTCCCTACAACGACATCCGCGTATGATCAGGGATGGTAGTGGAGCCTTTGGTCATTGAGGATGTTCCATCCTCTGTGCTTGAAGAAAGGATGAGCCAATACTATTTATCCAATATATTGATACCCATTATTGAGGATGCTAGACATCCTACGAATATGCCAGCTGAAACAAAAGAAGATACATTTATCGACACACAACCTACATAATTGATTAGGGAACCCCCATACCCTGAAAGATTAATACTACTGAAGGCAATGGGACAACCTCTATTTAACCTCTTAGGAGAGTTAAAAATCTCTACGTAAAAATTCCACTCCTTCAGGTCCTTCATGATGTACATATCTATTCCATAACCGTTTGGGATATGTGTACAAGGAATCTAGGAAGAAAACCCAGGGATCCTCCCATTGTTCATGTCATACAAAAATTATCTGAATTAATAATTGGAAAATCCCTCTTGGTCAAATATGATGATCCTGGGAATCCCATTGTCACTGTTAAGATTGGGAGCATGCATATACCCAATGTACTGGTAGATTTAGGCACACAAATTAACGTCATGACCATTGAAACTGTAAGGAAACTTGAGCTCACTATTCTTAGGCCAACTCCTACCGTTTTAGAACTGGAATATAGATCCACTATTAAACCTGAAGGAATATTGGATGACCTCGTTATCTGAGTTGATTCATGAGAATATCTTGCTGACTTCTTGGTTTTACAACTTGTTGGTCGGATTTTTTGAACTAGGCCAACTTAAGGAGATTAAGCACACACAAGTCATTTAGAGCATCTCCCGGTGTGTTTGGAATGGGAAAACCTCACAGGTTATGGTCCTGCTACCAACTGAATTTATCCTCTTAAGGAGAACGTAAAAAAAATTTAGTAAAAATTTATCCTAAATTAAATTATTGCTTAAAATAAATCCTAGAGTTAGTTTTCTAAGTTTAAGTTATCCTAAAGTGCTTTATTAAGGAAAGTATCTTGTTTTGGGGTTTTGTTTTAAATGTTTTGACTAAAAAAATAACTATTTTAAAATTTTAACAAAATAATCTAACTCTATTTAACAGCTATTGAAATAAACTAAGCTAAAATATGAATTAAAATTAACTAGCTACCCTATCTCAGCTGAGAGAAAATTTTTAGATTACTATATCAACTATCAATTAACAATTATAAATAACAAAGTGAAATAAATCATACAATTCCAGATAAAGAAACTATCAAAACTGTTATCACCAATAACACTTTGTTTAATAAAATTTACAAAACACAAAGAATAAAATAAGAAATTATTCTATTCACTCTATATATGTATTTGTCAACAGATAATCGAAATTCAACATTAAAATCTGTATATAAAAGATATAATAACTTATCATTCAAAACAACTATCAAAATATAGATGTAATCAAAATAAGCTATGAAAATATATTACTATTCGATCACAATCATCAACAACATTTGAATAATCATGACATTGATAGTATCAATAATAGATATCAATATTGAGTGATAAGAGTAATTGAAACAATGTTAATGCAATGAAAACTAAGTTCAATTGCACATAGATTTAAAGTAAGAAAATTGCCTTTGAAATATATATATATATATATATATATATATAAGAACTGGAAAAAAAAATCGGTACCAGTCTTTGATGTCCCAGTGGTAATCATCCACGAAGAAAACTTCAGTAGATTAATCAAAACTAGAAATGTATTATATGTTTTACAAGTATTTTCTCTCATACTCCTATCGAACCCCACTACAACGAGCCTCCTAGCTTATATAATAAGACTAGTAACTCCTTCCAACTTTTGTGTAACAACTATTCTAAAAATATTGATTTAGCTTCTAATAGTTATTACATAATAAAGACAGAATATTCATCATCGTTCTGTTGCATTCCTCAAAGAAGGGCACCTGGCAATCTCGATTAAAACTTCCATAACTATGAAATGCAACTCATCTATGTTGAAAGCATCCATATCAGTTGAATTTGTAATAGCCTCAGCCTCCGTTGAAAAATATTAATGAAGTTGAACAGCATCAAGATCAAAAGTCTATCCAACAACGACACCTGCAAGAATCGAAACCATGCATGAGTTTTATAATTAATGTAATAGATACAAAACATAAATAATAATAAAGTCTAATTTAATGATGAGTAATTCCCGTAGAATCTATGATTCTATGGGAAAGTTAATTACTTGATTTTGTTATTTTCCCAAAATTGTAGCAACTAACATAATTTTCAAGAAGAGACTCGGAATTTGGTATCCTGATGAGCTTCTGACAATTTAGCTTTGAGTTCTAGAATTTTGAGCTTTTTATGCTCTGTTTACTCAAGCAACCACTGATTCATTATTGCCATGGATGTTAGAAAACAGGACCATAGAGCAATAACAGATATACAGTTAAATCAATAAACAAGATGCAAAACACATTAAAAAATTATAGAGAGAGACAGATATAACGTGGTTCACCCAAACGATGGGTTGCATCCACAAAGAAATTGCCAGTCCTTTTATTACAGTCCAGAAAGATGAAGGGATACACCCTACAACAAAATTGTTGCATTTCCTCTTCACACTTTCACAGTCTCTCTTCCAATACAATACAATACCATACACAGTCATTTTACAATGCTTTCTTTTATAGGGGAAATATAATGGGAAAATTCTAGGGTTAACCCAATACCATGGGTCCGCAATATTGTTGTCCATTACACATCCCAAGGTAAGGGGAATGACTGTATAGTACTCCTGGGTTACAATCACAATTGAATAATATATCTAGATCTGGAAGATTAGGCTCCACAACCAACAATCTCCCACTTGGTGACTAATCACAGCAAATCCATCGCTGCTACACTTTCTAGACTATGCTTTGGACCTTGGACTTGGAAAATATCTTACTTTCACCTTCATGCTTGAAGGCCAACAGAAACCTTGTGGGAACGCAGTTTCTCTTTGGTTACTCCCTTTTTCAACATGTCTGTAGGTTCTAGCTAGTGTGTATCTTTTCCAGTTTTAACAGTTCTTCATCTAGAACAAATCTTATGAAGTGGTACTTGAGTTGTATATGTTTAGTCCTAGAATGAAAGGCTTAGTTATTTGCAAGATGAATGGCACTCTGGCTGTCACTGTACAACCTACTATTCTCCTTCTTCTTACCCAATTCTTCCATGAACCTCTGCAACCAAATCATCTCCTTACTAGACTTTGTAGCAGCAACATACTCTGCTTCCATTGTTGAAAGTGCAACAACCTGTCGTAGCTTTGAAATCCAACTTACTGCTATTCCACCCACTGTAAACACATACCCTATGCTGCTCCTCTTGCTGTCTTTATCACCATCCATATATGCATCAACATATCCCTATAGAATAGTGTCTGAACCTCCAAAACATAATGCATGTGAAGTGGTCCCTCTCAAATACCTGAGAATCCATTGTACTGCTTTCCAATTCTCCTTACCTGGATTATTCATATACCTGCTTACAACTCCCACTACATGTTCAATATTTGGTTTTCTGCACACCATGGAATACATAAAGCTCCCAATCACTGATGAATAGGGAATCTTGGACATGTAATCTATCTCTTCCTGTGTCTCTGGACACGTATCCTTGCTTAGTTTGAAATGGCTGGCCAAAGGTGTACTGACTGGTTTTGCATTCTGCATTCTAAACCTCTACAACACCTTTTCTATGTACTCACCTTGAGACAACATCAATTTGCAATTTTTCCTGTCTCTTGTTATTCTCATACCAAGGATTTGCTTTGCAGCACCCAAATCCTTCATCACAAATGATTTAGCTAGTTTTCATTTAAGCACATTTATATCCTGCATGTTATACCTTGCAACAAGTATGCCATCCACATACAATAACAAGATAATATATCTTCTGTTATCTAGCCTCTTGAAATAAAAAACAGTGGTTAGAATGACATCTATCATAACCTTATTCTGTCATAAACTTATCAAATTTTAAATACCACTACCTTGGAGCTTGCTTCAGGACATAGAAGCTCTTATTCAACCTGCAAACCAAATTCTCCTTCCCTTTGACCTCATACCCTTGTGGCTGCTGCATATAAATCTATTCCTCCAAATCCCCATGGAGAAAGGCCATTTTTACATCTAACTATTCAAGATTCAAATATTCTACTGCCACTAGACTTAAAATAGTTCTAATTGAAGTCATTTTAACAATAACGGAAAATATTTCATCAAAGTCTATACCTTTCTTTTGTGCAAACCCCTTTACAACAAGTCTATCCTTGTACTGATTCTTTGCTCCATCTTCTTCCTTCAACTTGTAAACCCATTTATTCTGCAATGCCCTTTTTTCTGCAGGAAACTTAACTAGATCCCAAGTCTAGATTCTTACCAATGATTCCATCTCCTCATCCATGCCTCGCTCCCACTTCTTTCTAGTTTCTACCTGTAGTGCTTCAACATAACATTCTGGTTCACTAGAAACAGTCATCAATAAATAATACAGTGAAGGAGAGAATCGTTCAGGGGGTCTACTTAACCTGGTAGACTTTCTTACAGTTGCAGGAGTTTCAGGAACCTGCTACTACTCTTGATTTTCTGGTGCCTTTGGAACTTCATTTTCTTTGATATCATCAAGCACAATGTACTCTGTGTTTTCTTTTTCTTCTTTATTTCCCTGCAACTGATCTTTGTACATGACCTTTTCATTGAATACTACATCTCTACGCCTAATGATTTTGCTATTTTTAAGATCCCATAAACGATAACCAAAATCATCAACCCCGTATCCAATAAAGGTACATTTCTTGGATTTAGCCTCAAGCTTTGTTCTATCATCTTTATCAATATGGACAAATGCTTCACAACCAAAAGTTCTCAGAAATGAGTATTTTACCTGTTTACCAGTCCATGCCTCCTCTGGAATGCCACCATCCAAAGCGCTTGAAGGCCCTTTGTTTATTACATAAACAGCAGTGTTTACAGCATCAACCCAAAACTGTAAAGGAAACCCTGCATGCAATCTCATGCACCTTGCACGCTCCATGATCGTTCTGTTCATCCTTTCTTACACACCATTTTCTTGTGGTGTTCCATGGAATATCTTCTTTCTACGAATACCATTGTGTGAATAGCAATTGTCAAACTCCTTACTGTAGTACTCGCCTCCACTATCAGATCTGAGACATTTCAACCTTTTTCCTGTCTCATTCTCAGCCAAAGCTTTCCACTTCTTAAAAGTACCAAACACATCAGATTTTTGTCTAATGCAATAAACCCAAGTTTTTCTAGTTTCATCATCAATAAAAGTAACATAATAACGAAATCCATCAAGAGATTGTACCTGAGCTGGTCCCCATACATATGTATGGACAAGCTCTAACTTTTCACTCTTTTTTTGTTTCCTAACCCTAAGAAATATAGCTCTCTTCTGTTTTCCATAAACACAGTTCTCATAGAATTCCAAACTTACCTGCTTCAGATCAAGAAGCAGTTTCCTTGAGTGGAGAATCTGCATCCCCTTCTCACTCATGTGGCCAAGCCCATGATGCCAAAACGCCGCAACCATTTCTATGGAATCTACAGAGATAGAATAATCAGTATTATGAGGACATAAATATAACATACCTATCCTATCTCCGTTTGCAATTACCATTGATCCTTTAGTGATCTTCCACCACGTTTCTCCAAACATAGACAAATAGTCGCTATCTCCCAACTGCTCTGTTGAGATATTTCTTTTCATAGCAGGAATGTGCCTTACATCCTTTAGCAGTCATTCACTTCCTTTATTTAACTTAATCCGTACCTTACCCTTTCCAACAATTTTACATGGTTCATCATCCCCCAATAGCACATGCCCAAAATCACCTTGAACATAATCATGAAAGAATTTCCTATGGGGTGTAGCATGACATGAAGCCCTTGAATCTACTACCCAGTAATCACTAGTATTATCTAATGCAAGAATCAAATCATCTTGTAACACATCACCTTCTACATTCGCTTCCTGAGTAGTCTCTTGCTATCTATCTCCTTTTTCCTTTGGAGCTCTGCAGTCTTTCTTCAGATGTCCTTTCTTGCCATAGTTCTAGCACTCTATTTTTCTGAATCTAGACTTGGATCTTCCCTTTTTAGACTTGTTGCAATTTCCTGGGCTCCTTGCTCTCTCGTGTTGTCTCCCTCTTCTCTCCATGGTCAACGCATTACCTGATGTCTCACCTATCCTTTTTCTTCACATTTCCTTGCTAAGAATAACACCAACAACATCATCAAACTTAAGAGTGTTTGAACTAGGGACAGAGTTACTTACAGCCATGGCCAAGCTATTCCATCTTTATAGAAATGATCACAAGATTAGAAGAGCCCTAACCTCATCATCAATGTTCACTTTTACAGAACTTAACTGACTAGTAAGTGTATTAAACTCATTTAAATGGTCAACAACATATCCACCTTCCGACATATTCATATTAAATAAATGCTTCATTAAAAATACCTTGTTAGAAGCCGAGGGTTTTTCATAGATCTTACTCAATGCACTCATCACACCCTAGTGTTGTTTTTTCTTTTGAAATATTGAAGGCCTTCGACGAAGCTAGGCACAGCCGTATTGTTCCCATTGCCTTTCTGTCAAGAACCTCCCATTCTTCATCTTTCATAGCCTCCAACTATTTTTCTTTTCTGCCCAATGGAAGGTACAGATCCTTCTGGTATAGATAGTCCTCCATTTGCATCTTCCATAACTGATAGTTTTTGCCATTAAATTTCTCGACCCTAAACTTTCCTTCTTCCTCCATTTCTCCCACTCGAACCAGGAACCCTTCTTTCCTACGAGTTCACCAACCAAATAGACCTTTTGTCTCTGATACCAATTGTTAGAAAATAGGACCACAGAGAAATAATAGATATACATTTAAATCAATAAACAAGATGCAAAAAATATTAAAACATTACAGAGAGACACAGATATAACATGGTTCACCCAAATGATGGGATACATCCACAAAGAAATTGCCAGTACTTTTATTACATTGCAAAAAGATGAAGGGATACACCCTGCAGCAAAACCGTTGCACTTCCTCTTCACGATCTCATAGTATCTCTTCCAATACAATACAATACCATACACAGTCGTTTTGCAATGCTTTCTTTTATAGGTGAAATACAATGGGAAAATTCTAGGTTTAACCCAATACCATGGGTCCGCAATACTGTTGGCCAACAAACATCCCAATTTTTTTTCTTGGGGGCTCTACCCCTGAACCCCAAGGAAGGGGGAATGAGTGTACAGTACTCCTGACTTACCATCACAACTGAATAATAAATCTGGATCTGGAAGATTAGGCTTCACAACCAACAATGGATTTCTTAGTGGCTTTGTATCTATCTTTTTTCATTTTCATTTCTTTCCATTTACTAATTCATGACAATAATTAATTTTTAATAGATTTGATTTCCTCTTTCATATCCGATTCATTTGAATATAATTCCCTTGACTCTTTTTTCAACTCGGTAATTTTGTCCTTTAATATCTGTTTAAGAGTTAATCAATTTTCTTCATTGCTTCTAACAGGTAAAGAATCATCAGTAAAAGAAGTTTTATGTTCAGACTTATAGGGAGAAAACTGATCAGCGAATTCATTTATCATTGACACAATGGGATGAATCATTTCAACATGATGTTCATCATTGCCAAGAGAAATCCCATGAACTGGGGATAAATAATCATCTTCACTATCAATTTTGACCAGAGGAGACTCTTTATGCTGCTGAGTAGTAACTGGAATGGAAGCTGTAGTCATACTTCGATTAAATAATTTTGTACCAACATAAATAGAACCCATTGGCTTAGAATATTTTCTATCACAACATAATTCTGCTATCTGTTCAAGTTTTCGTGTAGATTCATCACAAGGTTTTTTAAGAGTGCACAGATCAGAAAGGAATTCATGAGTAACAGGATCATATTTTCTAACATTCATTGATTTTCTATCCACCTTTGTAGATGCACCATAATGTTTGACAGATGAATATGGGTCCATATTAGTTCCATCATTTAATGGATCAATTTTATTTGGAACATCATTACCAATATGGGTATCTAAAGGCGGATTTGCTTCCTGTAACTTACTAACCCCTGGCTCAGCTTTATGAACATCATCGACTTCAGATTTTAATGGAGCCTTATGCTTTCTGCAAGTTTTAGGAGGATGATTAGGCCAATATTGTGTTGACCCTAGCTTGTTTAAAGCCAATAATTCAACCCAGGATCTACCAATAATGGATACCTCGTGCTGAACCAGAATCTTAATCAAACCATGGTGGAACAAGCTTCTATCAGGATTTCCTACAGTATTTTGCATAGAGTGTGCCATTTTCTTCAAGCTTTGAAGCAAGTAGAAAGGGAGATTAAGTTTACAACCCTTCAAAGCTAATAATAATATCAAATGATAATAATGGATATGAGAGAGGCGACTGTCATAGGAAACATACCTGACTAAAACTTCATAAGACGCTTGCCATTCTTGTTTTAGGAATTTAACAGAAACCCCAAACTTTAGATTTGCATTAGTAGGTAAGCGTAAAAGCAATGACTTGTACCTTTTTTTATCAACCCTTCCTCCTTTAAACCAATGCTCTCCAGTCTAGGGAAGCTTTGTTTCTTTTGCAATTTTGTCTTCATCAATTATAACTTGAAATCCCCCATTTTGAGCTACATTCTCCTTCAAGCTTAGAGCGAATTGTCTGGTGACTTTGATATTATGACCATTAAAACGTCTAAATAATGAACCCCAACCTATATTTTCAAATAATGCAGCAAATTCCTCATTATATTCCACCAGTTCAGGCCCTAAGATCTCGAATCAACTAAGAGGAGCCATTTTCTCATCACTACAACTCTGGTCTCTGTTTGGAATGAATGTCGTTGTGAATATGGAAGGAATAGGGATCCAAGTGAAAGGCATCATGTGAACCATCAAATCACTAATTGATTCATATGTGACAAGAAATAAAACCCCAAATTCGGTCATGGTAACCAAAATTTTGAAACAATGAAGACAAGTGCCAATGTTTTGCGCTATGAGTAATAGATAGACTAGTCGTAACCAACAGAACTTTCAAAAATCATTATGTTAACACTTCCAATTTTAACTGAACTTTGACATTCGAAATAATCTAATTCAGGGTTTGATAACCATATAACAAAAAGAACGACGCTTTGATAATACAAAGAACGGATTGATAGCTTCGTACAAGCATCATAAATGGTAATGGTTATCAGTAATTATGGAATCGAATTACAATGAAACGACTCCAACATTAAACCAACAAATGTCAGTTGTATTTATTGGTGTCATAAAATCAAAGACAAGATAAGCTAGATGTTAATATGATCTCAATATTCATGTAGGTGATTCAGTAAAATATCATTAATCATTAAAACCCCTTGATTGTCTTTCTTTTAAACTTGAGGTTTATTACACCAAGGAAAACATCAAAGATTGATCAAATGTATTATAACAAAAACTTATTAAAGATTAAGTGTTTAAATAATAATCACTCCTTACAAATATAACACAAGAAATCTTGCTAAAATTCAAAGTGGTATATAAAGGTAAACTTTAGCTATGTTAAAAGCATATATAAAAACTCTCATAGCTATGTATTTACAAATAAAATGACATAGTATTTAAATGATAAAATTTTCTATAAAAACATATCATTAGGGTTAAATAAGATGTTTAACTTAATTCATTAACCCTAACCATATAAATTGCAAAAACTAATGATGAATACTTTGTCAAAAGGTCTAAATAAAATCAATAAAACCTAACTACAACAAGTTTAGAATGCATTTTCAATTATCTTTAATTTAATCCAAAGAACTATTTAGCAGGTTGTAATATAAATATCTTGAATCAATATATAATCAAATATATTGATAATAATGAAAATTGATTTATATAAAATTAAAAGATTAACAACTGCTAAATTATTAAATTTAAGAAAATTATTCCTAAACTTCCAGTATAATCATTAACTCTTCTTTAATTGAGAGTACCTTCATAATCGAAGATTCTGAAGGCACTCTTATATAATTTTGTGATAAATTATAGAAGAGAACTGATCAATTTTATTCATCAAAGTAGAAAAATTGAGAGGGTTGTTTCCTACCAACACAACCTAAGTTGCAGCTAGGAGGACACCCATTGATCCTGGGAAGGCCCTGGTTAGCTACAACTGATTCTTGCATCAGCTGTTGATCTGGGTCTATGACCATATCAAATGGAACCAAGATAAAGAACCTCACTCTCTGTCCTCCAACTCAGCCGATCCTAGAAGCTGAAACTTCGTTATGGATGGAGCCAGAGGAAGAGGAGGGCGTTCAACCATTATTAACGATAGGGAAGGCCTTGACTTTTAAATATGAGAATGAAGATGATGCCATTAATAATTTCATCAGTGAACCCACTTCTATCAATACATAAATTTATTAGATCCCGAATGCTACTCTAGGTGAAGAAGAATAACAAAATCTCACATAGGAGACAGTAGTCAGTGATACTCACATAGTTCCAGTGTTGAAAAATTCAAAAAGTGTTCCTGTCGATGTAGAGTCTGGAAAAACCATGAATATCAATCCTAGTCTTGATCCAGATGAACAAGAATTCCTAATCACTCTCTTAAAAAAACATAAGTGGGAATTTTCCTGGTAGTACACAGACATGAAGGGCATCCCTTCTAATATGTGCACCCACCACATTTATATCAAAAGTGACTCCCAGCCTGTGTGCCAGCCTCAACGAAGAATGAATCCCAATCTTAGGGACATAATTAAGGAAGAAATTCAGAAACTCTTGGAAGCAGGATTTATATATCCCATTTTAGACAATGAGTGGGTGTCTCCACTCATGATAGTACCCAAGAAGAATGGTAAATGGAGAGTCTGTGTGGACTATAGAGAGATGAACAAGGCAACACAGAAAGATCACTTTCCCCTGCCTTTCATCGATCAAGTAATTTACACCTTATTCAGGAAGAATTTTTTCTCCTTCTTGGATGGGTTTAGCGGGTACAATCAAATCCATATTGCTCCTGAAGACTAGGAAAAAAATACCTTCACCTGTCCCTAGGGAACTTTTGGATACAAAGTACTTCCCTTTGGTTTATGCAATGCACCAGCCACATTTCAAAGAGATGTGATTGGCATATTTTCAGAATTGGTTAATGATAGTATGGAAATTTTCATGGATGATTTTACTCCTTGTGGAAAAGACTTTGAAGAAGCATTGAAAATTTTGGAAAAGGTTTTAACATGCTGCGAGCAGACCTAGCTATCTTTGAGCACTGAAAAGTGCCATATGATGATGAGTGAAGGGGTAGTGTTGGGGACTTTTATCTCTGCCGATGGCATCCAATTAGACCCCTCTAAAATCAGGGTAGTAAAAAATATACCTACTCCTGGAACTCGAAAAGAAATGCATAGTTTCTTAGGGAATTCTGGTTATTACAGAAGATTTATAGAAAAATTTTCCAAAATTGCCTCTCATTTGTTTTTATTGTTAATGAAGGATGTGCAATTTACTTGGAATGAGGCATGCCAGGCAACATTTGTTAAACTTAAGGAGAATCTATCCAGAACTCCCATCCTAAGGGGGCCCAATTGGGCCCTTCCCTTCCACATTTCTTCAGATGCCTCTGATACTTCCATTGGAGCAGTTTTAGGACAGTAGGATGGTCAAGCACCTTATGTAGTTTATTATATTAGCAAAAACTTAGCCCTTGTTGAAATTAATTATACTATTACCGAGAAGGAGTTTTTATCCATTGTTTACTCCATTAACAAATTTTGACATTATATCACTGTATATCCTACCTTTGTACACACTAACCACTCAGCCATCAAGTATCTAATGAATAAACCTATTACAAATGCTCGGGTAACTAGATGGATGTTATTATTATAGGAATTTGATATCACTATTATAGATAGACATGGAAAATAAAATGTTGTCAATGTTTTCTTATCTCGTTTTACTAACAGTGATGATAATCTGCCCCTTGAGGACTCTTTTCCAGATGAACACTTTTTTACAGTTTCAGCTCATTACCCTTGGTATGCAGATGTCGTTAACTACTTGGTTGCAGGGAAGATTTCAGCACATTTGTCAAAAAGAGAAAAGAGGAAAATCATTCAACAAATTTCTAGGTATTGTTGGATAGATGGTCATCTCTTCTACACAAGCCCTGATCTTGAGATCAGAAGATGTGTAAGAGAACATGAAATATTACATATTCTGAAGGCCTGCCATGACGAGCCTTATGGGGGGCTTTTTGCAGATAGGAGGAAAGAACACAAAGTGCTGAAATGGGCTACTATTGGCTGACACTTTTCAGGGATGCAAAAAAATATGTCTAGTCTTGTGACAGCTGCCAGAGGATGGGCCAACCTAACAGATTGGATCAAATACCTCTTCAACCACAACTTCTAGTTGAACCTTTTGAAAGATGGGCCTTATATTTTGTTCACCCTATTAACCCTCATTTTAGATAAAAATCCTACATCTTATTTTCTACCGACTACATGACAAAATGGGTAGAAGCTGCGGATTTGGTGAAAGCCACTGACCAGGATGTAATCGATTTCCTGTATGGTGAAATATTTACCCATTTTGGCATACCCAAGGAAGTGGTTACAGATGGAGGACCCCATTTTGTGTCACATAAATTTAAATATTTGCTAAAGAAGTACCATATTCAGCACCGGATGGCTTCACCATAGCATCCCCAGGCCAATGGCCAAGTGGAAATCACTAACAAGGTTATTGAAGCCATCCTTACCAAAATAGTCAGGAGCCATCATAGTGACTATGCTGATAGACTTTAGGAAGCATTGTGGGCATATCATACTACTTGGCGCAATACTACAGGTTTCTCTCCTTATGACTTGGTGTATGGAAAAAATGTTGTCTTCCCCATTGAATTCGAAATCAAGACCCTGAAGATAGCTATGGAGGTAAAATTAGATGTGACTGAAGCTTAGAGGAGTAGATTGAATCAATTGAATGAACTTGATGAGAAATGATTAGCTGCTGTGGATCAGACAGTATTAATTCAACAACAGAGATCCAATTGGCACGATCGATTCATCAAAAAGAAAGTCTTCTATGAAGGAGACTAGGCATTATTATACGATTCAAGATTCAAAAGTGGCTTCAATGGTAAGTTATGCACAAGATGGTTGGGACCATACCTAGTAGACAAAGTATTTGATAATGGTACAGTCCACCTGGTAACCATTGATGAGAATTGTGCACCATTATTTGCTAATGGTCATAGGTTGCGACTGTACCATAAGCCCATTTTGAAGGACGCATTCATTTCACTGTAAATATTTAGATAATCACTGTAAATCTTACATAATTTTTTGTACATAAATAAATTGATATTTTTACTATTATTTTTATCTTTTTCCTTTGCACTTGATCCATTTTTTTTTTTTAAGAATATGTGTAGGGATGTTCCTAAGGAGCAATGGCCAAGATTGCGCCTAACGACTAGGGTCATCCTTTTGTAACTTCTTGCATCAAAAGAAAACTCTTTGACTAGTTAATTGCAGCTGCAACACCATAAAACTTTGCCTATTTTTCTGATTTTCTATAGCTGCAACACTGTAAAATACCTCCCTTTACCCCATTCGTGCAGCTGCAACACCGTAAAACTTTGCCTATTTTTTCAGTTTTTCTGCAGCTGCAACATCGTAAAACTTTGCCTATTTTTCCATTTTTCTGCAGCTGCAACACCATAAAATATTTCCCTTTGTCCCATTCCGCATAGTTGCAACACCATAACTTAATGCCTTTTTCCATCCTGCGTGGTTGTGACTCCATTTAAATTCTGCTCATTTTTTTACCTTTTTCGGCAGCTGTGACACCGTTTCAATCTTGCCCATTTTTACCTCTTCAATTTTTACAATTTTTACCTTTTCTGGTGGCTGAGGCTACGCCAAAAATGGCTGATTTTTCTATGATTCACGACTGCGACTCCACCAAACTACTTGATTTCTCTATGGCCCGTGGCTATGACTCCAATATTTGAAGAACTCTTTGAAACCTTGGTTCGTGACTCCTCTAGACCTGGCCCCAATTCCTGATACTAGCAATTATGACTTACTTCACAACATTCATTATGTTTCCAGCAAGATTGACAATATGGTTTTTATCAACCGAGAGAAAAAGTCATTACAGTATGCCTGCAATAATGATAAAATTTAAATGGATGCACTTCACACTGTTTTCTATTCTCAAAGGTCATTGTTCATCACATATTTATGAAGACATGGTTTTGATTATTTACTTGATTAAGCATTAACTAGATTTGATAGCATTAATCATACCTTCTTTTCTGCGCCCATTATTACACTCGCATACCATTAACCTTCCACTCGTACGACTTAATGACCATTTAAGCTTATCCGATAACTGCCACCTTTCCTAATTTGGGATAAATTTCCAAACATTTCCATGCTCTTAACTTTTCGAATTTACCCAACTCCACTCTTAGCTGTTCACCCATACTCTGTGCTTTAACCTCCATTGTTGGGACCTATAATCTGTGGCACTAATAAATAATTCTGAAGTCAAACAAACATGGGTATCCTAGCTCGATATGAACCTACAAATACGAGAGAACTGAGAAGAAATGCTGAAGTTTTCACTATTTTTGAAGCTGTGGGTTGGACTAAATTCTTCCAACACCTGAATGGGTTTCATTGAGAGACAGCTCTACAATTTGCCTTAAATATTACAAAATCCCACTTAGAGTTTAGGGGGTTATGTATAGAAGTCTTTGAAGCAATAGTGGCTGAAGTCACCGTCCTTCCTCAGGTGGTAAGAGCCAGGTTTGGTCGAAGAATCCCCAATGTTGCTGCAGTACAGGATTTTCTGATAGAGGGGGAGAAAATTCGTCAATCAAGTAGAGGGATAGCATTACAGTCACTACCTCGGCCATAGGATCAAGTAGCAATATTCCTCAATAAGTATATCACCTGTGAAGGTAGGTATCAAACTATTGATTATTATAAACTTCCTCTATTATCTCATCTACACCATAGGGCCTTACTGAACATTCCATTTTATATATTTAATGACCTACACCATATGGAGGGGTTTGTTAGAACAACCAAGCATCCAAAATCATCCCTTACCCACCACAGCCTAATCAAATTAATAATCTAAAGGGCCTTAACTCAAAGGAACCAAACTTGGGAGAAATTCATAGGTCAAATTCAGATAAATTAGGAACCTGCCCTTTTGCCTTGCGTTCCAATAGACACAGAAGTAGAAGTACCTGTACTCTTGGGGGTTGTTCAAAACAAAGAGGAGCATGCAAATGTATAGTTGGGGGGAGATGAGGAGAAACAGGAGGATCAGAGTCCCTCCAATTTAGTTGGGGGGATATGAGACTGGATTGGATGATCAGTTAGATGACTAAGCAGATGAATTGGAGGAAAATGAAAGAGAAAACCTTGTGGAACGATTAAATAATATGGGAGCTATGACAGCAAAGGCTGAAGCTGGAGCAGCATTGGATGCTGCGACAACTGATGCCAAGGATGTTAGAGCTATGATAATAGAAGGAAACATAGAGGTATTGACAATTGAATATTCCCCTGAATGGGGGGGAACTTTGATTGAAGAAGAACAGGAAAACCCTAAGATAGAAGATATCCCCTCCACATCAGCTGCAAATCTGGAGATTCCTGCACCACGAAAGTAAAGAAGGAGATTAAAAGAAGAGATACAGGCATCACCACCAATAACAAGAGAAAGAACCAAGTCAATTACAATAGCTGAAGCAACATGGTCAAGATGGGAAACCCTAGAAGCATAGATTGAATTTCCCATTCTGAGACCCAAAGCAAATGATGCCCCACAGGAATCACCTACAAAAGAACCTCAAATTGAGGGACTTTTATATGAAAATGGTCTATTAAAAGAAGAAGTACAGTCACTTTGGAAAGAACTAGGAAATTGGAAGGAAGCATGCATGAAGTAGGTAAAAAGGAAGCTGCACACACTTGTTGAAGCTGCAGACCGATTAGAAGGATCACCTCCTGTTGAGGATGGTGAGGAGGAAGAAAGAGTGGTCTTCCCTATGTGTGGAGAAATCTTCAACCAATCAGGCTACAAAGTTATAGTTCGTGCCTTTGTAACATAACAACCCGTACTAGCAGCTGTGGAAGAACAAAGACAAGAAGTGGAAGTGAGGGATGCAGAAATTATCCTTGGTACAGAAAAGGGGGAAAATGAACAATTACAGTCACAACCAACAAAAGAAGGCCAATCTGATTGGAAGGATGGTGAAGCTCCCCAAGAGAAACTTCAGGAAAGGGAAGTAGTAGATAAATAGGGTGTTGATACACAAGAACCAACATTTCCGAATATTCCTATTGAAGTTGCCACCCAAATTGGGGTAGATGAACGAGAAGCTGAAATTATTCCTGATTTTAGCGAAAAATTCTATGCTGTGACTCTTGAACCATCTCAGGGAACAAAAATAATAGAAATGGAACCCTAGTAGTAGGATGATGATGAAGTTGAACAGGGTGCTGATACACAAGAACCAACATCCCAGAATATTCTTGTTGAAGTTACCACCCAAATTGGGGTAGATGAACCAGAGGCTGAAAATATTCCCAATTTTAACGAAGAAGTTTGTGTTGTGACTCCTAAATCATCTCAGGACATAGAATTAATAGAAATGGAACCCCAGTAGTAGAATGTACTCGCATGTCCCATCTAAACTCAGCAGATTATGGAACTTCAAGAAAAGGTTATCTCTACTTGTGTCAACCATATTTCCAAGCATCAACAATTGGATTTAGAAGGTAGCTAGCACAGATGGCAGGATGCCTCTTAAACCTTGAGAAATAGAGATCCCTACTGTTACAGGAATTTTAAACATGCACTTTCTAGAGTTGACGGATATGTAGGATTTATGAAGGAATGTGGATTTAATTGGCCGGGACTCAAATTCAAATTCCCTCTCATCTGGTGGCCAACAAAACTATACAGGGAATACTTCTCATTAACAAAGGCAGAAGAGAATATGTGTTGGAGATATTGGGTTGTACATAAGGGATTCTTGGAAAAATAGGGAACGCTTGAATTCCCATATAAATTTTCTTCTCTCCATGAATGAAGTACAATGCCAGATTTAGATTTAGACTAATGGAGGTTGTTGCATGGGGACATGCAACAGGACAGTTGGGGGGAGATGTTGGGCCCAAAAATGACCCCTTTTTGACCACATTTACCTACCCCTTTTTTCCTCATCTTATTTCATTATGTACACAAAACATATGTTTTCCTTCACTTGATCCCTCAATTCATACATGTATGATTAATTATTGTCTTATCTTATTAATACTTATGATTGTTGTAATCAGGAATCTATATCTTGAATTATTCTAGCATATGGTGGTTTTATAAAGATAATTCTTGATGTAAAGGATACATGTGTAGTAGGATAAACATGACAAGAGAGGGATGGACATTCATTGCTGAGATAATATCCATCCATTCCATCGTTTCCCAAAGAAAGCGGTCAAAGGTTACTATTCCATGCATGCTATACAAAGGTGGCTGCAATAGGATGCAATAGTGTGACACTGCTTAAGGATAGCTACAATCAATAGATTATCTTCTATATTGATCATGATTGTCATCACTAGCTCGAGTAACATCATTCCTATATTTTCTACTTCTATCTTGCTACAGCTATAATAAATTATCATAATTGGGGCATCCTGAAGATTGTAGATCTTCATGGATTCCTGATATCAGTGGGTAGAATTTATGATTGTAATTGTATAAATACTGGGAACTATTCTAAGCCATGGGTTGGAAAATTAATTGAGTATATTTTATAAGATGTGACAGGGGTTGTGTGTTCATCTTGCCATTTTAATACAAGGAGTTTTATTCTTCAGATCTCGACGTTCTAATGTGTGCTACCTCCAGGATCTCTGTGCGAAGGCTGGGTTTGCCTTCCCATAGGGATTGATGAGTTGATTAGGTATTTTATTTATTCTATTGTGTGGTTTGAATCTTATGATAAATTCATTTATTTATAGTAGGCTGCAACAGTCATCGATTTATCATGTGTTCCTTTGAATGATCAGTAATTGCATCCCCTGTAAACTACAGTGGTGCGGTGTGATAGTCGACTATGTAGGTTAAATTTATCTTATGCAACTATGTGATAGCTGTGATAGCCTTTTTCATCACTATTTCTTTCAATTGTTGTTTTCTTTAGATATTTTCAGTTCATCTCTTTACAGCTATAATTGTAGAACTTAATTCCCGCACTTTGAATTCCTAGATTAAGTTGAATTAAGATAGTTGAGATGGATCTTCAGATGGATTGGTAATTGAGGATTTAACTTTCTACAAAATTAATCTAGATGTCTATTTCCTGAATCTTTTAATTCTAGATTAAGGATTGTAAGAAGGTATTTGGGATTGCATTCTTAAGAAGGTAAGCTAGATTAAGTAGATCATGGGATGAATTGGGTTGAAAAGGAAAGTAAGGTAATTCATTTACAGCATCAACTACTTAGTGTTTAAAGCATATACAGTGCACATTATCCTTGAAATAAAAGACTTCCATGCATTGACAATTTATATTGAACACCCTGTATGTTGGCTTGAATTAACTTGCATATAGGTTGCCCAACACGAGGCATATTGCTATATGAATGGCAAGACTATTTTGATCATACGAAAACATGTTAGATTCAATCTATTCCAAACATATAACTGCATTTTGATAAATTCTACACTAAACAAAACTGATTTTAACCATAAATTTATTTATTGAATCATCATAATGCATATTGACCAAAACTTTGTTTACACCCTAAGCCGCACTATCTTGAAGTGAAAAATAAACAATAGGTTCAAATATTTTAAGAGGCAGGATGAACTAGAGTCACAAGAAAGCATTCTACTACATGGAACCTAAGGCTCCCACCATGGCACCACAGCTCACAGAGCCTACCAATGTTAACACCATCAGTGAGAAAGGAAAACTCAAGATTCCCGGGAGGGAAACCTTCATGAATAACCAGGGTTTTCATCCTCAATATAAATTTCCTCCCATGGTAGTCCAAAAATGCTAATTCTAATCGGCCAATGTCCACAAATTCACCACATTCTGATTGAAGGAATAAAGGAGTGGTGCAGACGATGAAACACTCATCTACCCACTTCCCTCCTACCATGAACAACTGTTAGGGAAAACCCCATGGATGGAGCTGGGAAATACTAGCTGAGGTAGGAAACAAAATCGGAGGCCATAGCTAACTCAAAAATAAAATTTTCACAAAAAAAGTTCTGACCTCAAAGTCTAAAAACGCCCCACAAAAATGGGAAAACTTGACCCTACCAAAACACTACAACATAAACCACCAAGTAACCAGACGAGTAGTGAGTAAGATCCTACCTGGCTGGTGATACGACCTAGAAAAGCATGATCGCCACTAGCTAGAAAATGATCAATTGACTGATAGCTCCGCATACTTCAAAACAACCAACAATAACCTTATAATAACTTTTTACAAGCTTAAATAGGTTTAAACTAGGGTACGCATAATAAAGGCCTCGGGGGAGAAACCCCATTGGTGCTAAAAGACCTATCGAAACTGATCCTGCGATGCGAAGGCTTCAAGTGGTAGAAAATAAAAGGCCTGATGTTAATCGACCTACTACAACATAATCTGCTGAAACAGGATAAAAGGATTAGAGGTCCATCGATAAAACAAACAACTACCACTCGCACCAGTATTGCAAACAACTTTGAGAAGATATCAGTTATGCATCGGACTATACATCCAAAGCATTAGCAAGGAAACCATCATTAGGCTTTCATTAAACTTAGAAACAAATAACCGAAACGATAGATAGAGAAAAACAAATTCTTTCATGGACATCGGAAAATGAAACGACAAGACGACCCAATGCGTCAGAAAGACTTCTGATAATCAACAAGGTAGCATCGGAATTTTTTTTCTCGATACCATAGACCAAGGTACATCCAATGTATCGAGCGGATTTTGGAAGACTTTTCGGAAGCATAAGATAGAAAGAATTAGGTGGCTACAACAATATGCTTCCGATACGTCGGATGGACTTCAAGAGTGCATTCGATACATTGGGTGAAAAAAGAAAGTTTCTTTTGCAAAAAACTTAAGTCATGAAATAACTCTTGCAAGTAAAAGATAGTCTTTTAAATATTTTCTAAAAATCTAAAAATAGTAGGGGGGCCTAAAAAGTCAAAAAACATTTGGCATTATAGCTGCAGCAACAACAACTTTTCATACCTAACTTCGGCCTTGTTATTGCAGACCTAAAAACTAAGGACCTAGAACTAACTAGACACCTAACCTAAGACCATATCTTTCTACCCTTCCAAACCCTTCCTCCATTCTCGATCTCTTAACCTAATAGATTACCTTTCCACCTCTCCTCTCTCACTTCATAACCCTAATATTGAAATCTCATACTCCTATCCTTGGCCTATAGGATCATTCCTTGGCCCCCTTTCAAAACCCCTTCTCTAGCCTTAGCATCCCTCCTAGGACTCTACAATTCAAGCTCTCTGAAACCCTAGCTACCAACAACTCCTAGACAAGAATATATTCTAACTAAATTTGGTCACTTATTCCACGAGTGTGTAATATTGTTTCCTTCTCTCTCCTCCACAACAAGAACACCAAGTAACCTTAGGGTTTCTCAAATGCCACAATCCATAGCCTTCTTCTCTCAAAGAAGATACAAAGTTAAATAATTTCTTTGCTCTTAAAGGTAAATTTCATGAAGAATTCCATCTAGACCTTTTTGAACCCTAAATCCTATTAAACCAACATACTAACACCTACCCTCTCCCTTCTCAATGTTACCTTCCTTTGTGATAGATACACAGTCGTAGAGGACTATGTATACCATTGACATTTGCAGCGATACATAAGAAGTTTTGACAGTGATCTACAAGTACATTTTAACTACTAAAATACCAAAAAAACCTCTAAAAAACGATGTACAATTCACCATCTTTGTTGAGGACTATCATATAGGTACTTGTTGGAAGTCTTGGCTTGGCTAGAAATTACTATTTGTGACAGTCATAGTAAAATTAGTCTTGGATGGAAAATAAATTTAGTTTGATAGTTCCATTCATTGACCAAGTTGGAAGTGAAAATACTTGTAGTCCACTTGCATTTACCTAACAATTGTCTTCCTGAGTGCAAACTTGAAACCGACATAGCTATTGCATCTTTACTTTGACTAGAGGTAACATTTTCGGACAATCATACTTGGCTGAAAGTTATCATTGGTTTGGCAGTCTTATTCATTGCCCAAATTGGAATACAAAGAACCTATTTTCCTTTGGTATTTACATAGTAATTATTGTCTCATTTTGCAAGATAGAAATTGATATTGGACTGATCTTCTCTTACCATTTGATTGACTGGAAATTTCATAGTATTGATGAGCTGAGAATCATATTTAACATGGTTGTTGTTGACTTGAATTTGTTACATCTACTTGGAAAACATTGATTTTGATAAATTTGGCAAATCATATCATTTGAAGAAGAAGTTGACATTGATTACTCTAATTGAATACATACATATTTGTTATGCTATTGTTGAGCACTTGCAATTTTAACAATCTCTTGTACTTGTTTCTTTGGCATAGGCTAACTGAAGTTTAAGGGTTAGCATGCATAACATAGGGTTTAGAATCAATGAGGAAACCCTAAACCTAGGAGAGAAACCCTAACACCAACCCTACCTAACCATCTCTTGTGGCCTCTTATAAAGTAACCTTTTGTTTGCATATGAGAATGCCTAGGATTGTAGTAATATGTTACATCTTGTTTATAGACTAATCAAATTAAACACTCTTTGATATTTATCATGCACAAATTGCACAAGTTGATGTTAATCAATGGGGAAAATTTAACCCTAACAAGAAAACCATTTTGACTTGGCTGGAAATCATTCTTAGTTTTACAATCCTATCTTCCTGAAAATTGGATTGATTTGGCTTTATATCAATGTATTTCGGTTGCAAAAGAGGTTGAATTTGTATGATATGATGATAACGTCCCATCAACACCATTAACATGCTTCAACCACATGCATAACTGAAAGGAAAATTACATCCAATGTTATTCTCAATCACCCAACCAACCATTAAATAAAATATTGAATCATCCTATAGTGTTCGACCCCACTCTTTCACAAGAAATATTCATACATAGCAAAGAGAGAAGGTTTGATCTCCTTATCCTTGCGGGGGCATCGATAACCTTCACTTTCATTATAGATATTGGATTGCAAGCATATATTATAGTTATATGGTCTATTCTAGCTACATATATTCTAGGTATATGGTTTAATGGTTTCTAGTTAAGTGAGACCAACAAATCTAATTATCTAAACCTAATGAGTTCATAAAACTCTAATTTGTAGTTGTATGTGTAAATGTGTAAACACTATTTTTTAGGTTTGTGGTTTGTAGTTCATGAAACACTATATTTTTTTCTATTTGTTCATGTTGATTAGGCATATGGTCTGAGTGTATATAAACAAGTGAGACAAACATAGAATTTTATTTCTATGTATTTCAATTTCTTTCAATTCATGAAACCCTGGTTGGCTTGATACTTGTAATCCATGTATGTCTCTCTACTTCTATTTCATACAATTATTTGTTTATACTTGTAATTCATAAATACTTTCTTTCTTTGTTCTAGTGAAGGTACATATATTCTAGGTAAATTGTATATTGGTTTCTAGTTGAGTGACACTAACAAATCTAATTATCGAAACCTAATGAGTTCATAAACCTTGGTTTTTAGTTCTATGTCTAAAATGTGTGAACCATAGTTTTTAGGTTTGTGGTTTGTAGTTCATGAAACCATAGCTATGTTTTAGTGTAGGTACATATATTTTAGGTATATGGTCTACTAGTTTCTAGTTGAGTGAGACTAACAAATATAATGATATAAACCTAATGAGTTCATAAACCCTAGTTTGTAGCTCTATGTCTGAATTTGTGAACCATTACTTTTAAGTTTGTGGATTGTAATTCAAGACACCCTAAATTTATTTAAATTTGTTCTTATAGAGTAGGTATATGGTCTAAGTTTATTTACATAAGTATATGGTCCTATTTTTGTAGATGTATGTGTAAATTTGTAATCCTTATTTTTTAGGTTTGTGGTTTGTAGTTCATGAAATCCTAGTTTTTTTTCTTGTTTGTGCATGTAGCTTAGGTATATGGTTTAAGTATTTCTACAATAGTGAGGCTAACATATCACATGATCTCTATGTATATGAATTTCTACTTCATAAAACCCTAGTTTGTAGTTATATGTGTAAATTTATAAACCCTATTTTTTAGGTTTATGGTTTGTAGTTTGTGAAACCCTAGTTTTTTTGTTATTTTCTCTTGTATCTTAGGTATATCTTCTAGGTGGTTATACATAAGAGAGACTAAAATAACAAATCATCTGTATGTATGGGAATTTATTTCAATCCACGAAACCCTAATTGGCTATATAATTATAACTCATGTATGAGTTTTTACTTCTAATTCATACAATTATGTGTTTTTACTTGTAATTCACGAAACTCTAGTTTCTTTGTTGTAGTGTAGGTACACAGATTCTAGGTATATGGTGTATTGGTTTCTAGGTAATGGCATGCCAGGAGACCAACATAGTCGATGGATCATCAATCCGAACTCTATTTTCCAAATTATATCGAGTTGAAAGTCACATAAAAATGTCGTTCAGGGACACTTCGTGACTCTCGGTTCATGATTGAAAAACCAAACGGAGCAACAATATTTCATGTCATTGGCTACAAAAGGTGTGTCTTACGCATTGACGTATGAGTATGCATAGCATCCTAGATGATTTGCAACTCAATTATCTCCAACCCATTTCCAATAGGCCCCCAAAACAGTCCTGTGGCTCGTCCCAGAGCCACGTCAGATGGGGCATGNCGTATGAGTATGCATAGCATCCTAGATGATTTGCAACTCAATTATCTCCAACCCATTTCCAATAGGCCCCCAAAACAGTCCTGTGGCTCGTCCCAGAGCCACGTCAGATGGTGCATGTAGCAACTTGAAAGCAGAAAATCAGTATACTATTCTTTTGAACTTGTTGAAGTGTATAGTTAGCAGCAACTACTTCCTCTTAGGGCGATTTTTGCTCACCGGGGTACTTCTGCAGCTTTGTGTCTTTCAGTGCCATTGTGCTTCATCATCCATGAATACTACGTCATTCTCCATTTGTTGTTGTTCTTCAGGAATTGTCCTGCTGGTCGACGATTGTCTGGAGCTAGTCCTGCTTCCGCACCCTTGTCCTTCCTTGCATTTAGGCTCAACTCAGATAACCTAAGGTCGGACTGGTTCCATTTTCTTATGGAATTAGTCAAGTGGGAGAAGAAATATGACCCCATATAGATTCCTTGTGGTTATCTTAGTCTACATCTCAACCCGGCTGGGAGAACTATAGAGAAGGATGAATTTTCCATACTCCTTCCTTCTCGGGAAACCTAACCTACACACTTGAAACTTCTTCATCACTTTCTACTGATATATAATTCTCGCTCACAGTCGGCCCCATATTCATGGTAGCCTACATTTCCCCTTAGATGGCCACTTCCTTACGCAGTGGAGCTCCTTGCAACTAACTAGCCCAACCTCCTGCAACTTTTCTTAGTGTAGCACTGGTTAATGGTGTTCACTTGTCTGCCAACCCTCGACTTATAAGATAATCTTCACCTCATATTCCATCATGAATCAATTGGGTGCATCATTATGACTAAATCATTCCTTTATGTGCCAAATACGTCGCCTATTCTTCCACCCCTCCTTCTGGATATGCTATCATTAGACATGATGTCAACCTTGCTATCATTTACTTCTTTGACAGTTGTTATTCTAGATTGATGTGATGTCCTGTGACCATCACGGTTTCTTCTGTACAATGTGAGCCACTTATTCCTACCTAGTGACCTCTTGTCATGTGACCTTTTCCATTCTTGAGCACAATCCCTTTCTCTTAGCGCAGCGCAACCTCATCCTCTTGTTGCAACCTTTCCCTAGTGCTCAACCTCTTACTAGACAATTAACTAATTATTCTTGAGTCAAATACCCCATAATCCTGTTAGAATAATCAACCCATAGTTAGCTACCTTAGACATTAATTAATCCATTTTTGTCTTATTTTCCTAGTTTCCATATTCCACCTTATGCAAGTTGTCATCTACACATCCATAGTGGTCAAAATTGCTAATTTTGAGTCATGGAGCACTTGGAAAACCTCCTAGAATCAAATCTGCTTTATTCCTGGCCTCCCTAACGCCTGTCTGCTTTTTCTGCTTTATTGCCTGCTTTTTCAGTGCCTTAAGGCAATTGGGAAAGTTTGACTAGGTGAAGTTAACTTGTTTTTTGTCCTCCACATCCTCCACTCTTTTCTCCTATAAAAAGCATGTATGAGTTTTCCTTCCATTACCTTTTAGCTTTCCTAATTGATTTTGCCAATTCGTGAGCTCCTTGACAGTTTTGGAAACTGCTTTATGCACCTATGGGGGATTTGATTAGATTTAGTAAGCCTGCTTTTGACTAGATTCGAATGGAAACTTCATGCATTCAAATCCCTCATGTAATTATTTATTGTGGCAGCCTATGACTTCACAGGGTTGGCTATTGTACACTTATTCAATACAGTTTAGTGTTCAGCTCCATATTCAGTCTCTTTTGTGAGTAATTTTGCATGTGTAATTGGCAATTGATGTGAGTGTAATTGTTCTAACACTGTGTTGGGATCTAGGGCAGACCTGGAGTTTATAATTTAACTTCGCACCAACAAAAAGACCCACAGTGTTGGCCCTTTCGGCAACAACATGCGAACAGGAAGCAATCTCACCCGAAATAGCTATGGGGTGCCGCAGAATCAGGTTTCTGCAAGAAGAAGAGGGATATTACTGTACCTTTAGCCTTAAAAACAAGTACTTATACAAAATAGAGCTTCGACAATTACTTAAATAGCCTCATAGTTTAGATAAAAGAACGTTTCTTGCTTAACCCTTAACTGGGAATTCAAAGCGAAGTTAATATTTAATAGTTATATTACTTTAGCATTCACCTACTTATCAAAAGCATAAAATTATAACAACACGAAAATAAAACAACACAAGATATAACGTGGTTCACCCTCAGGGTAGGGGCTATGTCCACAGAACTGCTTTTATTCAACTCTTTACAAAACAACAGTTCTGATCTGTGCACTCAGCTGCAGACCCATCCTTCAAGTCTAACTGCGCACTTAGCTGCAGTTCCTTTCTTACAAAACCGAAGCTACGCACTTAGCTGTAGTTCCTTTCCTTACAAAAACCCTCTGCGCACACAGCTGCAGAGGTCTTCCATGCACACAGCTGGGACTTGACCTTAAAACCCAAAAATAGATCTAACTTCTTCGCATCATATGATCCTGATCTCATCAGATAATTTTGACATCTTTACATGAGTGCCTATTTATACAATTGCACTATTACAAACTCATGGGCTTACATTCGAAAATTCTGGACAATTACAAAAAGAGGGCTTTGACTCAAACCCGACACCCCTAATACTATTTTGAGTCACAACTTTGCTTACAAGCTTCCACAAAAACCGTGGAGTTACCAAAATTAAGGACCGTTAAGGTGCGCGCCCCAACAGGCCCCTAAGACTCACCAGTGTCCCATCCTGGGACACTCTGCTACTTGTCTGGAGGGAGAATCTTGTTGGTGAAGATAGTAAACTACTTTTTGAGGCTGCGCATGATATCTTCAGTTGCTTTCTCCTTCTCTACTAAATCCTTTTACACTCTGTTGAGTTCTGTATTCGTCTGCATCTCTGTAGCATGATCTTTAATCCTCCGGCCGTCTTTCTCCCTTATATTCCTGTCATCATCGCCATTCCTTCTGCTACTTCTACCACTGCCATGGATTGCTTTATCCGTTCATCCTTAGCAGACTGCCTGTGTTCCCTATGACCGCCTCTCATTCTGCTATCTTCCTTCTCAAAATATCTTTTGGCGTCATCTTTCTCTTCGTGTTGCTTAGAGCGAACTTCTGCCTTGAACTTCTTCCTAGTTGATCGTTTCTTCATTGGTTGATTTGGAACTGGAGAAGTCTCTTTACGAGGTGCAACTGTAGGTGGATTTCTCATAAGGTTCTGCAAACCCCTCTGTTTGAGACCTCTCCATACTTCCTGGTCTTCGCAATCAGCTGTCATGGACTGAACTGTAAAACTCAAAACAAAGTGAAATGCAAAATGCACAAAAGCTGGGTGGCTTCTTAAAGAATTCAATGGTCAAATTTGTCATAATTTTGCACCAAATATGACCGAACAATGGTACATCTTGTCCACACGGTGTTAGATTTCCTGAAATCTCATCATTACAGGCAGTTAAGGTAGCTCACGTGCCGGTGCCACCAAATCTAGTTTGTCCCAACGGTCACATTTTAGGCTGTGACACACCTTTCTTCTTCGACACAACCACTAACTTTAACTTCACCACAATAAGGACCTTCAACACAATGTTGACCTTTGACCCATCCTGACACAAGCTCCAACAGAACTTCGACCTTCAAACTTTGACAGCCTTCGACACTTCATATCTTTGAGAACAACTTCATTATAGTCTAGTACCCAATTTCAACTGTTCTTGGTACTTAGACTCTCTCTCTTGTTGTTACTTCTGATTAGGGGGTCCAGGCTTGTCCCTATACTTCTTTAATCTACTTCCATTCACCATGGAAGGAAAAATTTCTCCATTCAATTTAGTTAACTGGACTGCACCACCGTCGGTAACTTCCTGAACTATGTATGGTCCTTTCCAATGTGTCTTGAACTTACCTGGAACTTCATGAATTTACTGTCGTGCAAGAGCACAAGATCACCAATCTATAATTGATTATTCTTAATGTGTCTATCATGCCATGCTTTTTCTCTAGCTTTCTGTACTTGCTATTGGAACCCTGCAATGAATCTGTCTTCTTCTAGTTCTACTATCTTTTCCAACCTTTCTTTCAACATAGCTGGGTCATCCATCTCTATGAAGGAAGATATTCTGAGGCTAGGAACAATGTACTCCATGGGCATAACTGCTTCTTGTCCATATACCAGCCTAAAAGGTGTATGACCTATCAACTTCTTGCAAGTGGTTCTATAATCCCATAGTATTGCTGGAATTCTAAGATCCCAATCATTTCTGTTAACATTACAAACCTTTGTCAGAGCATGCTCAAGGATCTTGTTAAAGGATTCGACAGTTCCATTTTCTTGAGGATGGTAGGTAGTACTCTTCTGATGATATACTTGAAATTATTCGGTCAATGCTTCAATAGTCTTATTTAGGAAATGTGATCCTTGATCACTCATAATAATTCTAGGACACCCAAATCTTGACAAGATATTATCGAAGATGAACTTCGCAGCTGTAACAACGCTACAATTCTTGACTAGTTGAGCTTCGGCCTAATGAGTAAGGTAATCAGTTGCTGTAATAATGTATCTTGCTCCAGATTTCTTTGCAAGGGGGTTGATTGGTCCAACAAAATCAATAGCCCACTTGTCAAATGCTTGTAAAGTTACCTGTGGCATCAGAGGCATCTCATCCCTTCTAGACGGTTTGCCTATCCTATGACACATATCGCAGTTGTGGCAATACTCTCTTGCATCCTTATGAATCGTAGGCCACCACAATCTAGCTGATAGAATCTTCTAAGCTATAGCTTTTCCTGCATAATGACCTCCTGCTGCTCCAGAATGTGCCTCAATTAAAACCAATGGATTTTCATGCTCCAGGACACATCTGTGCAGTATTTCATCTGGTCCCATCTTATATAGCTGTCCTGCTATCAAAGTAAATTTAGCTTCTCTAACCACCAACTGCTTCTTTTGCTATGTTGTCATCTCAACAGGTGCAAAACCTGTAGACAAGTAATGAACAATATCTTGAAAATAGTCATCAACCATCTGAATGGAAAACAACTGGGCATCAGGAAGACCTTCGTCCAAACTAGTGGGCTCTTCTCCTGACTCGAGCCTCGACAAGTGGTCAGGCCCTAGGTTAAGTCTTCTAGGATTAACTATGATCTCAAAGTCATATTCCTGAAACAGAATCAACCATCTGCATATCCTTCCACCTAACACAGGCTTGTTAACCAAATACTTCAAAGTAGAATGGTCAGTGAACATCTTAAAATGAGATCCTAACAAATAATGTCAAAATTTCTGCAAGGCATAAACCATAGCTAGACCTTCTCGTTCTGTTGTAGTATAATTCTTTTCTGCTGTGGAAAATTTTCTACTGGCAAAATCAATAGGGTGATCAATATTACTGTTACCTGACTGAGCAAATACTATACCCAAAGCGATGGAGGATGCATTGACATGCACATGAAACTCCTTATTCCAGTCCAGGAATACTAAGATAGGGGCAGTTACGATCTTTTCTTTCAAAATATCCAAGCTTTCCTGACACTGAGGTGTCCACTCAAACTTAATATCTTTCTTCAACTTCTTTTCCATAGGGGCTATAATATGAGCATATCCTTTAATGAATTTCCTGTAATATCTAGTATGACCAAGCGTAGTGTGAAGTTGCTTAATAGACTTCGGAGGTGGCAAGCTCACAATGATAGCTATCTTCGTAGGATCCATCATCAATCCTTGCTTACATACAATGTGACCTAGCAGAATTCCAAAAGGTGCACAAAAGATACACTTCTTTAGGTTAAATGAAATCTGATGCTGTCTACACTTGTCCAGCATAAGTCTTAAACTGGCTATATGATCTTTCAATAAACCAAAGATAGTCCAATCATGAAAGCAAACTTCCAAGAATTTATGTATAAATTCCTTAAATGTAGATATGACTACTCTGGAAAACATAGCAGGTGCATTCTTCAATCCAAAGGGCATCACTGTATACTGAAAAGATCCCATTTCTGTAGCAAAGGTAGTTTTATGTTGATCCTCTAGAGCAATTCTAATCTGATGGTAGCCTGAAAATCCATCAGTAAAAGAGTACACTTCTTGACCTCTGACATTTTCTAAAACTTCATCTATAAAGGGAGTAGGAAAAGGATCATGTAAACAGGCATCATTCAACTTCCTCAGATCGACACAGATTCTGATTTCTCCTTTGGTCTTCTTTTCTTGTATGACCATAGGGCTGACCCATTCAGACTCTTCGACAGGTTTAATGATTCCTGCAGCGAGCATCTTATATAGCTCTATCCTGACTTTTTCTTTATTCTTAGGGTTCAGCCTATAAGGGTGCTGCTTCACAGGCTTCGCATCAGGTTTCAAAGGAATTTTTATCACTCCTATATCACCAAGGATACCTTTCATTTCGGAGAACTTAGTCGAAAATAAGTCCTGATAGTCATGGAGAAGTTGGGTCACTTTGCTCACCATTTTTTCATCACAATAATCTCCAATGGTAGCGTACTTAGGATTTTCTTATGATCTAATGTTTACTTGCCTTGTCTTCAAGGGCTGAGTTACTTCAGGTGCTTCGACTGCTGGTCCATGTACTTCGCAGTGTCCTTCTCACTCAGGAATGTTAATGTTGCGCGGGTCATCATCCTCGCCAATTGCGAGGTTATAACATTCTACTGCATTAGCTTCTTCTTCCTTCCAATCAGGTTGGTACTTAACTATTTCTTTATCATCAAACACCTTAGTATGGATAAACCTAATAGCTGCGTCTAAAGTAGGACAAACCTCATTAATAGAAAATGTGAGCACAAAACTATCAACAAGACTATCCCAACTTACAATACCATGGCGAAGCTCGACCTCCTTATACCAATTCTTTGCCATAGGTTCCAGAGTGTGCACAAACCTATGTACCCATTCTTCACGAGGTACATGCTTCCATGCTTCGTAGCACTACTCCAAATATTCTTGAGGGCTAGACTTACCATTAAACCTGCTTCGCACCTCCTGAGGTTGATCCATGAATCTCAGGCAAAGGAGCTTTTGGCAAGCTCCCCAACTAGGGATATACTTTTTATGACTATTCCACCATCTAGCAGCTATGGCTCTAAATACTGAATCTAGAGTCTCCATTTTCTGTGAGTCTGGTACTTGCTCTAAGAATTGGAAAATAAAGTATTATGGGTCTGTGAAGCCATCAAAAGTAGGTAAGAATCTTGTCTGTGAGCCAAGCCATCTGAGAGACTTGGTAATTCTTGCACATTGATGTCCATGTAGCTCATAAAGTATACTCTGCCAATTCTCTAAGCCTTCATTTGAATCAGTCATACAAGAACTATCACACTTCCAATCCATTATACCTTTAGCAGTGGGGTTAACATAGTCTTCTTCTTTAGCTGTGATGTTGTAGATATGATCAAGAACATCCTGATCTTCGTCTTTGATGGGCTATGTGTACCTTTCTCCTTGAGAAGGGTCCAATGGTACTATGATTCTTCAGCCTTTTCCTTCAAAAGTCATCTGTCTTTTCTTAAGGTTGATTACTACAGAATTTCCTATTGCCCATTCAATGCCTAGTAGTACTGGATAGGGGTTTCTATCATCAATTATTTCAATGACTTCAAAATATGCTAAGGTACTGACTCCATCAATGTCCACTGGTACACTAGGGAATCTTCCCAAGGGCACAATATTCCGCTGATTGGATAATCTCAACTGTATAGGGGACCATTCAAGCATAGGTTTTCCCATTTGTTCCCATGTCTGCTTAGTTAGGACGTTCACTTCTGATCCCAATGATATTAGTCATGTCATACTCTCCTATCTGAGCATGCAATCTCATTTCTCTTCCAATTCTTCTAACTCGATTAACAGTTTTTTCTTTACTAGAGCTTTGCTGAGGTTCGTAAGAAGCAATAAGTTTCTGTAACTCATTTAAAGCATTCTGATTCCTTAAGAGCTTCATACAACTCTGTAAAAATGATGACAGTGTACTTACTTTATCCGTCGATGCTTCTTGAGACTGTAACTGTTGTGGATGCTATTGCATAGGTGCTACTGATGGTCCTGGATCAGTAAAGTCTTTTTTGGCTTCCATAAATGTTTCTTTTTCTCTTCCCACATCGAAGGTTGGAATTTTATTTGGGGTATTACGAACCCAAGCCTCGTCAGGCTGTTTCTCCTTATTCTGCACTTGTGTCGTAGATCCACTCCTTGTAACAACGTTAATGGCCGGGACAGGCCTTTGTTCTACAGTAATCATCTGAATGTTCTGAGTGGGAGGGGAATTTCTTTCTTGTATCTTGGCTATCAACTATGGGCATTGCTCGATCACATGATCAATTGCTCTACAATATCGACATGTCGTATTTGGGTTCCGATAGTATCTAGCTACATGTATTGCCTAATTACAGTTATAGCAAACAACCTGGCCTCGACCTCTTCCAGGCATACCACCACGACCACGACCTCTAAAAATTCCTTGACCATGGTAACCATATCCATCATTTTGTACCCTATAGGCATCATAGGTTCGCTCTCTCATAAGGTCAAAGCTATGACACTCATCTTCATTGTGTCCAACTGACTTATAGAACTTGCAATAGGGATTCTTAGGTACTTGCACATATCTCTGCAACAGATAGCAGTCTTCAGGTCGATGCTGGCCAGTTGTTTTACAGATCTCACAATATAGAACATTAGGGTTAAACGGGTTTGTCGCACCAATATTTAGGTAATTTCTTAACATAGGACACTATTCCTTGTCATGACCTTCTGTCCTACATCGTGTACACCAAAACTCTTCGTGAATAGATTTCTCCTTCTTCATGTCATGAAGATCCAAAGCCATTTCTGCCAACTGCGCTTGTATTTGGGCTATGCCAGAGTTATCTTCGACAGGAGTTGTCTCCAATTTCATGGCAATCTCCAAATCCTCTTGCTAATCAGCAACCTTCTGTTGCATGAGTGGAGTTCTGATATGAGGTAATAATGCTGCAATGAACCATTCTTTATGTTGTTCTGGTCCAATAGTGAAGCTAACTTTATCTAGCAGAACTTTGAACCTCTGATCAAAATCCCAGACTGATTCACCTCGCCTCTGCTGAATCTCTTTCAGTTCAGTTATACACTGTGACTCTGATTTAGGCTTCTTGAACTCTTTGATCATTGCTGTTTTAATATCAGCCAAGACATGGTTCTGAGTACTGGAAAAATTCATAAACCAGGTCAAAGCTTGGTCTCTAAAAGAAGTGATCAGCTGCGCTCTTCTTATATCTTGATCCATAATGTTCTTAGCAGTCCAAACAACTTTGCATAAGAACCAAAACTGTTCTGGATCCTCTGATCCAGTTCCTTTGAAGACTGGGAGCTTGATATCATCAGTCATATGGGCCATAGTGGATTGAGGGGGGGGAGAACTTACTGGGGTAGACTGACCTGCGACAGGAATACTCGGGCTAGGGTTACTTTCAGACTGCGATGGGTTCTCAGGGGCAATAGATCTGCGCTGCGGAGTTATAGGAGGGTTTCTAACAAAAGGGGTTTCTTCAGATTCAAGATCTTCTGGACTTAATGGCGTATACTCTGTATTCTGGCCTAGGGTATAGGATTCTAGGTTTCTCTTGTATCTTTTACCGCTTCGTAGCAAACCACTTTTCTCATAGAAGTTACTTTCACTTCCAAACATAGGTTAGTAAAAATAAATCTAGCAATCTGATTCTATAAGCAATATTCCTTTCTCATCCAGAAGCATTTTAATTTGCAGACTAAATGAATTCAAATACTTACCCCTTGGTCCTTTGAAAAACTATCTTTCAGCTTCACTAAAAGAGGTACTTGTGTTGGTGGCAAACTCTATCACAAATGCTTCAAGAGTTCGCGTTGTCTAGAAATTAATATCTCATGATATCGCGTTGTTCACTCTTTTCAATATGTTAATTCTTGTGGGGGTCCAGTCAAAAAACTGATCTTCCTTGAAGTTGGTCTTTCTTTTTTCAACCTAGATAACCACTGGTGCAATTCTATGTGGATACTACAAAAGAAAATTTTGTAAATATTAGTGAAAATGTACCTTTGCAAGAAGTCCTCTGAGATACGACGAGGATCCTTAGTTTCTTGTTCAGCAAATTTTTGATAGGTAGCTTCAACCCAATCACCGATTTCTTTTACGGAGGGCCTCCAAAACATAGCCCTCCAGGTATGATGTAGATCCCTCTTGAAGCAGATATGTTCAACCGGCAACGGAACCAATTTGTTTGGCTCTAGGGCAGACCCGGGGTTTATACTTTCACTTTGCACCAACAAAAAGACCCACAGTGTTGGCCCTTTCGGCAACAACCTACGAACAGGTTGCAGTCTCACCCGAAACAGCTATGGGGTGCCGCAGAATCAGGTTTCTGCAAGCATAAGAGGGATATTACTGTACCTTTAGCCTTAACAAAAAGTACTTACACAAAATAGAGGTTCGACAATTACTTAAATAGCCTCACAGTTTAGATAAAAGAACGTTTGTTGCTTAACCCTTAACTGGGAATTCACAACGAAGTTAATATTTAACAGTTATCTTACTTTAGAATTCACCTACTTATCAAAAGCATAAAAACATAACAGCACAAAAATAACACAACACAAGATATAACGTGGTTCACCCCCAGGGTAGGGGCTACGTCCACAGAACTGCTTTTATTCAACTCTTTACAAAACAACAGTTCTGATCTGCGCACTCAGCTGCAGATCCATCCTTCAAGTCTAACTGCGCACTTAGCTGCAGTTCCTTTCTTACAAACCCTAAGTTGTGCACTTAGCTTCAATTCCTTTCCTTACAAAAACCCTCTGCGTACACAGCTACAGAGGTCGTCCATGCACACAGCTGGGACTTGACCTTAAAATCCAAAAATAGATGTAACTTCTTCACATCATATGATTGTCATCTCATTAGATAATTTTGACATCTTTACATGAGTGCCTATTTATACAAATGCACTAATACAAACTCATGGGCTTACATCTGAAAATTCTAGACAATTACAAAAAGAGGTCTTTAACTCAACCCCGACACCCCTAAGACTATTTTGAGTCGCAACTCCGCTTACAAGCTTCCACAAAAACCACGGAGTTACCAAAATTAATGGCCGTTAAGGTGCATGCCCCAACACACTGGGTTCAATTTCCACATGGTATCAGAGCCTTTGTAGATCGATTTCTCTCCTTCCAATTTGTTTTACAGGTTCGACATCATTGACTGGGAGCATTCTACTACCTGTCGGGACAATTTCTGAGCTATGGATCAATCTCAGAAGGTCATCTTGAATCCATTTAACTCCTTTGAATGGAAAGTAGAGATGGAGATACTGTTGAGAGTGAAAGGCCTCTATAGAGTGACTATGGCAATAGAAGCAGATCCCAATGTAGCTGCAGAGAAGATAAAATGGCACAATAGGAGGGATGAGGCCTATGGTCTCCTATGTCTGAGCATATCCAGAGACATCCTTTTCTATCTTGATGGATTGACATCACTGAATGAAGTATGGGAGAAGCTTGTTGATCTTTTTGGAAAGACAGATGAGATGAGGGGACATCAAATCGAAAATGAACTGATCTCCCTGAGTCCAAATAGCTTTGAATCCCTACAACTCTATTTATCCAAGTTCAAAGTACTTTTTTTGTAGCTAAAACAATGTGGGATTGAAAATAAGGATGATCAGATGGTCTTGGCCATACTCTCGAAGCTTGGCCTTGACTATTCAGTGTTTGTTTCGACCTTCTATGCCACAAAGTTGACAGCTCAAACCTGGAAGATGCCTAGCCTTGCATATTTCATGGAATCTCTCACACAAGAACAAGATAAACTGGTGATGATGGGCACCATCAAACCATCCAAATACCAAGCTTTGGTTGATGGAGATTCGAGGGTGGATTCAAAAAGAAAAAAGAAAGCTAAAAAGCCACCTGAGCAAAAGAGAGACAAGAACAAGTCTCCGGAGGAGCCTCAAGGTTCCAAGAAGAACTACCAGAAGAAGAAGAACAAAGGAGAAATGAGCAAGTGCGCATACTGCAATAAGGGAAATCATTCTGAGAGCTCCTGTAGGAAGAAGCAAATAGACATGCTGACCCAACTCCTGGAGAAGAATGGCATCTCCCTTCCAGACAACTCAAAGAAGAGGGAAGGAGGATCAAGTTCAGAAGACAGAGAGAGAGTTCATGCATTGGTTTCTGGCACATCAAGCTCACCTAGTTTCATCATTGATTCTGGAGCTTCAAGACATATGGTTTCGACCAAGGAGGCATTCACCTCACTTGACATGTCAAAAGGTCCACCAATAGTACCGGGAGATGACTCTCTCACTGAAAGTTTGGGCAAAGGGAGGATTGATCTTGATCATGGTAAGTTCAGCAATGTGTTGTATGTTCCAAGTCTTGCCTCTAACCTCTTATCAGTGTATTAGATGACCCACACAGGGTCTCCAAAGAAGGTCATATTCTCCCCTGATGAAGTTGAGATCACAAAGATCTCAAGTGGTAAAGTCATTGCAAAAGGAGTTGCAAATCATACTTCAAAGGTATACATGTTCTCACACTTCCTACCCTACTCAAACCCCTCTGCTCTTTTGATTCATGCTAATAAGGCAAGCAAGATTTGGCATGAAATATTTGGCCACCTAAATTACAAGTATATTTCTGATCTTAGTGAAAAAGAGATGGTCATAGGTTTACCAAAGATAAAATTTTCCAAAGGATTCTGTCAAGGTTGCATCCTAGGAAAACACCCAAAGCATAAATTTGAGAGAGCTAGTCATGAGAGAACCTCTGCACCCCTTCAGTTGATCCATAGTGATGTTGCTGGCCCATTCCCTCATATGTCCATGAGTCAAGCCAAATATGCATTGAATTTCATAGATGACTTTTCCAGGTATTGCTGGGTTTACTTCCTGAAACACAAGTCTGAAGTTTTTGGCCTCTTCAAAGTCTTTAAGGCTTTGGTTGAAAACCAGTCTGGGAGGAAAATCAAGGTCCTCAGATCTGACAATGGTGGTGAGTATTTCAAGTCTAAGTTTATTCAATATTGTGCAGATGCAGGTATTCAGATGCAACATTCTATCCCTTACACACCACATCAGAATGGTGTTGCAGAGAGGAAGAACAGATCACTGAAAGAGATGGAAACCTGCATGATGGAGGCTAAGACTTTGCCACCAAAGTACTGGGCCGAAGCTATAAACTGTGCAGCCTATATCCAGAATATGGTGCCTCATAAACAGCTTGATGGTATGACTCATTTTGAAGCATGGAGTGGGCACAAGCCAGATGTGACCCATTTCAAGATTTTTGGCTCAAGGGCTTGGGTTGGAATTCCAACAGAAAAGAGGAAGGATTTGCAGCCCCAAAGCCAAGAGTGTCTATTTGTTGGGTACTCTGAAGATTCAAAAGGGTACAAGATAATAAATTTGAGCACAAACAAAGCCTTCATTGAAAGGTGTGTTCAGTTTCAAGAAGAACCCCTAGCAGTAGTGGAAGTTGGAGAAGCCTCTTCACCACCAGAACTTCTGAATGTAAGTGAAGAGATAGTTGAACATGCTGATTATGATATGTCTGATAGTGATGAATTTATTGCATATCCTAACATCCCTACAAGGCCAAAATTGGCAGCCAATACCACTCATGCAGCTGGAGAGCTAGCTGGAAATCCTAATGACCCTAGGAGGACTAGATCTCAATTTGAGAGTGCTCTGTGCATGAAGGATCCTATGTTTGCTGAGAAATGCTATCTGATGGTGAAATCATATCCTTATACATATGAATATGCAGTAGAAGATCCAAGATGGCAAGCAACCATGAAGGAAGAGTTCAACTCACTCCATAAGAGCAACACTTAGGAGTTGGTTGATCTTCCCCCAGGGAGGAAGCTAGTTCAGTGTAAGTGGGTGTACAAGACCAAATTTGCTGCTCATGGTTCACCTCTGAAGTACAAGGTCAGATTTGTATCCAAGGGCTACTCATAGGTTCATGGCATAGACTACAATGAGACCTTTGCACCAGTGGTAAAGATGGACTCCATCAGGCTAGCCTTAGCCATTGCAGCTTCAAAGCAATGGGAGGTACATCACATGGATGTAAAGTGTTCCTTCCTGAAAGGATATCTCACTGAAGAGATATACATGCATCAGCCTCAAGGATTTTCTACTAACCCATCTCTTGTGTGAAGGCTAAAGAAGTCATTGTATGGGCTTAAGCAAGCCCCCAGGGCTTGGTATGCCAAGATTGATAGCTTTCTGCTATCATTGAATTTTGTTCGATGCAAATCAGATAAAAATATCTATTTTAAGTTGATTAATGGTTCATTAATTATCATTGTGTTATATGTTGATGACCTTCTCATTACAGGAAGCTCAAAGGATGAAATTGCTTCCTTGAAGGGTGCAATGAACCAAGCCTTCTCCATGACAGATTTGGGGCTATTGAGCCAATTCTTGGGGCTTGAGATTGATCAAACCAAAGCTGAAATCAAGGTGTACCAGTCCAAGTATGCCTTGGATTTGCTGAACAAATTGAGAATCAAGGATTGCAAGCCAAGCAAGACTCCTTTCCTTTCAGGAGTGAAGCTTGAAGAAGTTGATTCTTCACCTATGGTAAAAAATACACTGTATAGGCAATTGATTGGATGTTTGTTGTATCTTACACATACTAGACCTGATCTTTATTATGCAGTAAGTGTGGCTTCTAGATACATGAATCAGCCTCATGAGATCCATTGGAAAGCAGCCAAAAGGATCCTTAACTTTGTTCAGGGAACAAGGACACATGGGATCTTCTATAAAGCTAAATCTGATCTTGATTTGATTGGATTTACTGATAGTGATTGGGTAGGTGAGAGCATAGATAGAAATTCAACATCAGGATATGTGTTCATGCTTGCAGAAGGGCCAATCAGCTAGTCAAGCAAGAAACAGAGTTCCATTGCACTCTCATCTATAGAAGCAGAGTACAGAGGAGTTGTAAATGCAATAACTCAATGTTTATGGTTGCAGGGGTTACTTGGAGAGTGTGGCTTCGAATCAAAATAATCAACTACTATCTACTGTGATAATTAGAGTACCATTCGAATATGCAATGATCCAATTCAGAAGTAGAGAACCAAACACATTGAGATCCATATGCACTACATCAGAGAGCTTGTGCATGATGGCACCATTCACCTACTCTTCTGTTCATCTTCAGAACAAGTAGCTGATATCTTCACCAAATAATTTTGTGAGAAGACATTCAGAAATCTCAAATCACTATTGGGGATTGTTGATTATGCTGTGAAGCATGAGTGATGAAAAGATTTCCAAATTTTGTTTTACAGTCCATGTTTAAGGGAGGATTTTCCCACTGGGTTTTTGCCTCTTTCCTTGGTTAAATGGACATGCAGTATGTAAAGGGTGACTAAGCCTTGTTGCTATGCCCTATAATTTTCTAATATATTACTCATAAGTCAGGATTAAGGGGGGGTGTTAGAATAATCAACCCATATTTAGCTACCTTAGACATTAATTAATCCATTTTTGTCTTATTTGCCTAGTTTCCATATTCCACCTTATGCAAGTTGTCATCTACACATCCATAGTGGTAAAACTTGCTAATTTTGAGTCATGGAGCACTTGGGAAACCTCCTGGAATCAAATCTGCTTTATTCCTGGCCTCCCTAGCGCCTATCTGCTTTTTCTGCTTTATTGCCTGCTTTTTTAGTGCTTTAAGGCAATTGGGAAAGTTTGACTAGGTGAAGTTAACTTGTTTTTTGTCCTCCACATCCTCCACTCTTTTCTCCTATGAAAATCATGTATGAGTTGTCCTTCCATTACCTTTTAGCTTGCCTAATTTATTTTTCCAATTCGTGAGCTCCTTGACAGTTTTGGAAACTGCTTTATGCACCTATGGGGGATTTGCTTAGATTTAGTAAGCCTTCTTTTGACTAGATTTGAATGGAAAATTCATGCATTCAAATACCTCATGTAATTATTTATTGTGGCAGCCTATGAATTCACAGGCTTGGCTATTGTACACTTATTCAATACAGTTTAGTGTTCAGCTCCATATTCAGTCTCTTTTGTGAGTAATTTTGCATGTGTAATTGGCAATTGATGTGAGTGTAATTGTTCTAACACTGGGTTCAATTTCCACAAATCCTACAAGGTCCTTACTTCCATGCACATACTTCCTTATCTATCTTTCTCTCTATCTTTTTTTTTTAACAGATGTGTTGCCCTAGCGAAACTCCCCACCTGACAATGTATTCCGCCCGGATCAACCTTACCAACATTGGGCCATGAAAACAAGGTGGATACTAGACATGATGTGGAATTTTGTAACGATACTTCATATTTTGTATAGGGAACGAGTTTCCATTGTATAGATGTTGGGAACGATGTTCCATTTTTCCAAAAAGTGTATATGATTGGAGCAATCACAATAGAAATTGAGCCCAAAATTCGACGGCTGCCATGTCTGAAATTCAACAATGCCCTATCGGTTATTCGACATATGCATTTTTTTTCGTCGGTGGTATAACATCAAATATTTGATGACATGCCAATACCAATCGAAGATCTGACTACACCATCGTCGAATGTTAGCCAGTTATGCTGCAAAAAATTATGATTATGCCGTCAAAATTTTGACAGCTGAGCGTCAAAATTTATACTTGATATTGTCATAAATCCAATGGCACCTTGTCGAATGTCACCCATATCTATTACAAAAAAATTTCATATACCATCGAATTTTCAACGGCGAGACATCGAATTTTCGACACATGTACGTAAGTTTTGCAATAAATATGGTGTCGGATTTCCAACATGGGGCCGTAGGTTTTGCGATGGCTATGTCCACTTGCCAGTCTTGGACATCCGACAAGCTCAGATGTCAGAGCTATGGCAGTCCCGTCAGACGCCATTGGGAGGATGTTGAATATGCAACGGGGACGTTTCAACTGACTGACGACTGATAGTGTCGGGTATTCAGCAACCTCTTTTGACATCCTCCATTTTCCATCAGAAGTGCGATGGGAAATTGTGTAATTTAAAAAAATATATTTTGAAATGTTTCCATTCACCAATTAGTTTACCCTTTTATTTCAATTTTTTTTGGCTAAAAAGTTCATGACTGCATAACTAAAATCACCAAAAGGAAGCAATGTGTATAGGATTAAAAAAGTAACGTAAATTTTTTTGTTTGTGACAATATAAATGGAAATCAATTAACCATTACATTTCCAAAATTACATTGTAAAGAATAATATTGAAACATATTTATGTGTGAATTTGTATGCAACTCAACCTAGTTTGGAGGAAGGATGTTTAGTTCCTAATATGGATGAAAACTTGAATCCTTCACAAATCAAAATAACTCCATTATCTGGTGTTAGTTTCTTGGAAGGATCAAATACTCCAAGTCTTTCCAAGCGAACTTGTTCAGGGTCTATTCTCGATGATTTGAGGCATCTGAGGGATGTCCTTGGTGGTGATTTTGATAGTCACTCCAAAAATATCGCATATGCAAAGGTGAGCCAAGAGTCAAGATCACATGGTTCTAGTCCACCTTATCCATGGTGTCTACATATATGTAAGAGATTACACTTTATCAATAGTTATGAACACAAATCACCAAGTAATTAATGTATTTTGGGTGGGTTAGTGTGGGAAACAAACAATTTTAATCAAATCTAGAAGTGTCGTTTATGAAGGGTACCACCTTGGAGTTAGTGTGCAATAAATTTAAAGTGGAAGGCTACAATTTATTAGAAAAATTGGATGATGCTTTGTACTTTGACATATATTTTTTGTTCATTTAATTAAATTTGTATACACTTTTCGTCTTAACTCATCCTTGCATTTCCAAAAACCATACATAGTAAATTTCAATACACAAACATACACTATATATTTGATATAACACATAAGGACTACATACAACAATGATAGAAATAAACATATCAAAAAAATTACAAACTATGATTTCCACTATGAAACAGACAATACCTTATCACCTTTAACACAATAGAATTTGAGAAATCCAAAAAAAACTGAATCTTTTGGGTGAACATTTACATGCTTATAAGGGAAATTCTCCTTGGCGTAATAACATGTCAAAATAAAAAAACAATGGATTATATAGGGTACCAAGATTCAAGAAATTCTGATAGTGTAATACAAAAAATGTCAGATTAACTCACCCTATAGAAAATATGAGCAATATTACATGCACCCTAGAGTAATTTTTGTACAAAAATAAACAGAACAAGTAAGATAAAACATAATCAATCCTACCATAAGATCCTGGAAACTGCATCATTTTTCTTTTATCTAGACATCTCCGTGTCTAGTGTATGGAGTTAATGTTTTACTGTACCTTGTGATTCAACTCACAATCGACATTGGAGCATATACCCATCAAGAACTTAGTGTATATATCTTCCTTTTCTCAATCATTAATGTAAGGACATTTACCCCCCTCCTTATTGCATTTACCAAATCTTGTAAAAAACTGGAAATACTGTTGGTTTTTATCCAAACAACATCTGGTAGTCTATAAACTCCATTGAACTTTCTCACTAGCTAGGGCACGACTTATTGTCTTTGGATCCCTAACAAGTTGGTTTCCATTTCTAAACCTTAAATATCTGTTCAAATCCCATGCACAGAACTTATTATTCAAGTCCAAAATACAGTAGTAGGTTCATGATTTAAACCCTAACATTATATAAACAAACCCTCAAATTTGTTCTAATTGCAAGCAAAAAATTTCACTCTATCTTGAAAATCAAACATAGATCCATTTTAGATCATTGTGTATTATACAACTCCAAATGGGAGCAAGAGAAAGTCCACTTACTGATTTCCACCAATGGATACCCACAAAGATTGCAAAACACAATGTTTCTTCTACTTCAAAACTGCAGTTATGCAAATTATCTTTAGGATTAGTTTATGATAATCAAAACCTCATCTGAAAACAATGGATCACATGACAACTTAAATTAGGTTTAAAATTAATTTGAAACCTATTAACAACCTCTTCTCATGTTATTATGTTTTTTTCATGTCTTTTCCATTTGGGTGAGTTATAATTATAAATACAAGTTTATCACATAATAAGCATGTAAGTTCCAACTATAGAATGCTTACTATTTTTCTTTTGATCCTCATTCATATGGCACTAAAGAAGGTATCCGTTCTATAAATGATTCAATTAAATTTTGCATTGACTAAATTATACTAAGAAATTATGAATGCTAAAATATGAAAGAAGCTAATCCTCTCATGGAAGTTCAACCAATACATAGATCTAAATAAAGAAATCACGGCTTAGTAATAGTGAGCACCCTGCTTGAATCCCCAACGATTGGGTCAATATGAGAAAAAAAATCAAGGATGAAAATTATGGACTCAATGAAGTGCCACCTAATCCCTCATATTGTAGGAAAATAGGCTAACAAAATGTATGAAGCAATGACTACTCTATTCTAGAGTGTCAACAATTCCCAAAAGATTCTGTTGAAGAACAAACTGAATAATACATGCATCATTGACTACTCTAGAGTCTGTACTAGAGTGTGAAAATCTCCTAGAAGGTGCTCTTGAATAACAACCTCACCAATGCATGCATGAGTGACATAAGAATAGTGTTGAGATACCTTATGACACATATCTAAGAGATCAATTCTTTCTAAGAGAATTTTTTAGTGCACATTGCACTAATTGGTTTGTTTGCACCCTAGGGAGATTTAAAAAGGTGTATATTCCCATGAGCATGTTCCAAACCTAACAGTTTTGATATCCCTATTCATACCAAAAAAATATTTCGATTGATATAATGAATGACCTATTCAAAACTCAGTAGTCATGCTCTCCAATGTATTTCAAAAAAATATTTCAATTGAAAGGTTTCCATTCACCAATTAGTTTACCCTTTGATTTCAAATGTTTTTGGCTAATAAGTTCAATGTCTTATTGCAAGGCTCTCACAAAATGTGATATTCAACCTTAGATAACCTAAGTTTTAACTAGTACATTATTGAATCTCTTATAATGTTAGGTTTTTTACTATGTCAATATTTAAATAGACTAACTTGATGAATGAATTGAATGATCTTAACTCAAACAACTCAAATAACTCAACACTAACTTGAACATGATTTCCAAGTTCTAAAATGGTAGTTCAAAAGGTCTTAGGACTAGGAATTAAATAATATCATAATTTTTAAATGTTATGCATGATTGCTAACCATTCTCATTCAGTGACTATGTAGTTACGGCTTTTGTGGATGTTAAATTGCAACTTGAAAAATACACGTGATTACTGATATTATCATCTCTAAGTAGATCACAACCAATGACATAACATTAGAGTAATCTAGGGTAGGAGCATGGTTTACCTCTTGTTCTTAGGATTTCAACACAAATTATAAGGTGTTGAAAATTATGAAATCCCTTTCTTTACCTAATACCAACATTTAGAATAATCATGAAATTATACACAAAGGAAAAACATTGGCTAAGATAGCTTGCTTCTCGGCATTATTGTAATGTAAACTGACTGGATGTTACTCTAGGTTACAAGTATATAATGTTACCAGACATTCATAAACAAGAAGCCTAAACTTGCAAAATATATTTTGGCAACATGAATGCTATCAAATTCAAACCATATTTCAACTATCAACAATGCCACTACCAGTGACATATGCTATTAATAAATGTTGTATATGAAAAACAATTGTGAATTATTTTCATGCACAGGACAAGTTAAGATAAACATAATACTGCAATTCAGATGTAGAGGCACACCAAAGTCTTCCAAAAATTAACCCTTACTTGTTAGTTTAATTTCCTTTGTTGATTTCTTTAAAAAAATTGATTTGAAATGCAAGTGAAGTACCTTTATAATCTACAACCGTAGGTTAATGTATTTAAGATCTGAAACTCTAATTACCCTAGTGGCCCTTTGTCTTTTTTTAATCCTTTCTTTCTTTTCCCTAGGATTTATTGCCTTTGTCCTAAATCCAAGTAGTGACTCCACTCTCTCTTTTGTCTTGAATAGACCAATATCCTTTATCAATCAAAACTTGAGATTCTATTTAAAAAACAGAGACAATTCATTGTTGAATCTTCCATGGCTTGTAAATAATGTCATTAAGGTTAAAATCCACCATGATAGAATACTCATAACACTTGACCATAATCCCATTTATTTCATACAAGTGTTGCGTAATAAACCATCAAATTACCTTGAATAAAGAATCACCCAAAACATATGAAACCAATGCCACTAGGGTTGGATCAAGCTAAACAAATGCTCATTAATGAAATTAAACATAACGTAATTGGGACATTTCATTTCCCCTTGAACTAGAACAACTAAAATGAAGGTTTGATAACAGTCAAAGCCAAAAACCAAGCTAAGGAGAATCATATCTCTTTTTTATGCATGGTTGGGGGATCTTGCCTCAAAATTTCAAGGATAAACCATAATAGTTGTAAGGTCACAAAATTAAGTATATAAATAAAATACTTGAGGCATAAATGTATTGATACTCATAAGTACATTGATTGGATACCTATGCCTGCCATTTTATCAAATATGCATCACAGAAAGCTATGAGTTAAGACGAACTATATTGCTTGATCTATTATTTTTCTGTTAAAAAAAGCGATCATATGAGAAACTATACAAAATGAATCCCTCCCACAATCTAGTAGACCTATGATTGAAAAAATCTCATGGAAAGGTTAACTTATACAGTTTGAGCTGCGTGAAAGTATCTCAACTCAGACAAATTCTTATCATTAGAAATGTGAAGTGAAAGTAACCTCTATGAGTTTCAGTTTTGAAGGAACATAAAACTCAAAGAATGGATCTTATATGTATTTTTCATATCTCAATAATCTCTATGAGTTTCACCATATGAAATTTTAAATTTCACTTTACAATTTAAAATTAAAATTGTCTGGAAGGTGTCTATACTATATAATACAAATAACCAATAATAGGGTTGTACTTCTACATGTATACAAGATTTTCTTCTTCAATAATGTTCAGCGGTGCTTTTTGCTCATAAATCTCAACTTTTGGAGAAATCTCCAGTTTAATAGGATTTTCATCCCATAACTTTGTTTGGTTCAAACTAATGTTTAACGACAATTATAAAACCAAACATTGTTTCTTTTAATGTCAAACATACAGTTTCTTCAATGAGCTCTTAATGAAAATTCTAAAAAGCCACTATTTCTAATGTTCCAAAGTCACATAAAAACCATATATTTTGAAAATATATAAGATCTATGAGTACTGTATTGAATGCACATAAAACCCAAAGAATTCATTCTATATGTAATATGCATGTCACAATAACCTCTATGGGTTTTACGGGATAGAATTTTAAAACTCACTTTACAACCTAACCTGAGATATCTTTGAAAGGTGTCTCTAGAATCTAGTACAATTCATCATGGTGTGACTTCTAATGTGAGTAAAATAAACCAATTTCAACATCAGTCAAATCTAAATGGAAAAATACAAAATGTCACATAAAATAATTCAAAAAATTGCAAGACCTAAACAATTTCATAATAACGACTTTGCAATATCCTTATAGAAAAAAACAATGATAACAATGCCTTCTAGAACCAAGATTATGTCTTTAATATACTACTATAAAATAGAACCTGTTAGTGCTTCCCATATTTGATAAAAACTAAGTTTCTCTAGCTGACGGTTGAAGAAAAATGAAAAGGTGATCATGACAAAATGAGCCTATAATTGTCAATTTATATCAATATTAGGGTGGTCCTCTTAGTAATTAAATATATTTTAACAATATCAATAAAATTGGGACAACTTAAACTTTTAGGACGTTCTCACATATTAAGCCCTCTTCTGGTCTTCCACCACTGGATACAATATAAAATGGTAGCAGAAATGAGACTAGCAATAATATCACACATAAAATTGAAAAGGATTCTTCCTTATATGCATCCAACTTAGAGAAGCCTTCCAAATCCTAGATCCAAAAGAAATAACAAACAACTAATAAGTTGCAACACTAAGACCTCCTAAGAATAAAACCATCTATTCTACCCGGTTTTAACTAACCCCACTTGGGATTGTCATACAATTATAATACCTCCTCTATTTGATTTACATGAATCATAGATAGTGCAGAAGTAGAGAGTCGCCTATAGACATAAGGAAAAATATGAAAGACAAATTTTTGTCACAACCTATGAGTGCAAATTCATCCATATAATTGTGTCATAGAACAACACACAAGCTATGGATGCTCATCCCCATAATGATTTTGAAGTAAGATAGCATAGACTACGTCTACCATACATAAAATATAAATCATAGCCTAGAAATATATTTGTCATATCCCATGAATCCATGTGTTTGCACACATTGGAAACAAAGGAATCATGAATGAATCATGATAGATCACATTTCATTCACAGAGATTGGTTTAGTCCATCATTTGTCACTGCTATCATAATATGTGCAATGTTAGAGAAAGAGATATACTTGTCAAGTTTTCTTGAATCCATTTTGAATTTTTAGGGCTCAAATGGCTATCACACCACCAAAATAAGAACACTAAGATTCCTATTGTAACATAGTTGGTTTTATTGGGCCACACTGTACAATAGGCTAAGGTTGTACTTGTAAGGTTGCTTCTTGAGGACAGTTCATTTGATCCTTTCCTCATTTCATCTTATCCCAGTTATGTATAATGTTTAGAACTCTATCACATACCAGACACCACGTGGCTCTTCTTTATTGAGTACATAACAAGATTATTGGTCCTTATTTGTGAATACCCAGTCTTGAACCATATGCAGGAGGGACAACAAAATGGCCAATTTATCATTCAATTTGGTTGAAATTACTGAAGCTCGTAGTTAATTTTAATTGTAGATCATGTCCCCTACAAATAATAGCATGGAATTTTGTGGCTGATGGACTTTTATTATTGATGTTGACAGACATTTTACTTCTAAACTGTATGATGCTGAAGGAAATTCCTTCAACATCCCTCAGATCATAGAATATTTGGCATAGACTTAACTGAAAAACTTGGCATTGGTATAGGAACTTGTTTAGTGCTTGTGTAACAATTAAATAAGATTATGTTGGAATATTTATCAAAGGCATTGTATGTATTAGACATCATTTCCTTAGTAACAATTCTCCCAAATTTTGTAAGGATTATTTTGAAGGATTGGGTATCTTTCCTACATGTAAGGGGTCCTCTAAAGAATTGATGAGAAAGATAACATTATCTAGGTGGGTTTCATATTTCCAAGATCATTAATAAAATCCATTGATATATATTCCCATGGACTAATAGGAATAAGTAATGGCTGTGAGAGGCCAATCTCATTATTGATGTATTAATTTGTCGCAGTGGTCTATGGACTGAAAACACAGTCTCACAAGGAATACAGACAAATATGCATAAAATTGACAAAATGGTGTTGCAATGGAAGTAGAAGCTCTGTATAATCAAATGAGTAATGAATAATACAATACAATGATAATGCAAGATGCATGAATTCCAATACAATTCGAATTCCCAAAGAGGTCATTCAAATTGAATGAGTCAGTGTAGCTTAACAGACTATAATCCACAGTAAACACACTAGTTAACCAACTGATCAAGTGTCGATTGACTCAACTGAGTCCTAACTGAAGTTGGAGTGCAATGAATGACTAAGTCTAACTAAAAGTATCTCAGACACATGTCACGACATGCCAACCAACAAGTGGTAGCGCATCAATAACTCCAATGAACCCCAATGAGGTTAACTGAAGTCAAACTGGCCATCAGAGGTGGTTGGAGGAGCCCTTGTTGACTCCAGTTCATTAAATATTAATAAAATGATCAATGTAATGAATGGAGGCACCTTCACCACTCAGCTTAATTTATTGTAACCATCAGTTAGTAGTTAGATGCCTTTATGACACTCGGATCACCCCTAGAGTGCTCCAGTTAGCCTCCCTGAATGAAGGAGAAGGCTCAGTTGGCCTCCTTGAATGACGGGAGGCATGGGTGTGCTCATGATGATGTCATATAGTGCTCCTCTGATGTAAATTATGTCAATAAAACTTAGGATAGTGGTTTAACAAGGCCAAATTGACCAAATTAAGTGTGCATGGTGGGTAATTGTCTCCAACGCCCGCCCTTAAGCTATACACATGAGAAATATAAAAATAAAGTTCATAAAATGCTAGGGCCCTGGAAACTAAGGTCATAGGTCACCCTGTACAATAATGAAACTCAAACAATGCTCAAAAACAAATCTAAGTGAGGAAAAGAGGGAAAACCCAGTGGGAAACCCCCCCCTCAAGCTGAACACTGAAAGTAGTCTGATCATCTTGATGAAATCACCCCCAATAGTGAACGAGGGTAAGTGAACTTCTTTTCTAAAAATCTCTTGGTGAAGATGTTTGCAATCTTCTCATCAATCGGGCAGTATTATAGAATGATGGTCTTGTCATGCACTAATTCCCTGATATAGTGCATGTGTATCTCTACATGCTTGGTCCTCTGCCTAGTAACTGTATCTGTGGATATCCTAATAGCACTTTGATTCTCACAAAAGAGGACAGTGGAAAAAGTACTACCAAGATCAAACTCTGAAAGAATTCCTTGCAACCAAACATCTTGGATGCAAGCATTCACCACTCCTCGGTACTCTGCCTCTGCTGAAGAAAATGCTATGGAGGCCTTATTTTTGCTAGACCAAAAAATGGGGCTACCACCAAACATGAATACATATCCATAAGTATACTTCCCATCAATAGAATCACCTGCCCAATCGAAATCTGTGTAACCAACCAGCTCTAGCTTGGAGTCTGTAGCATAGTGAATGTTGTAAGTCCTAGTTCCTTGAATATATTGGAGGATCCTCTTGGTTCCATAGTGAATGTGAAACATCACTGGCATAAAAGTAATCTTTGCGCAAAACATCAAGCAAACCAAAGCGCTAAGCCAAAATGAATTAAAGGAGGGTCCCAAAAATTTTTGAATTTTGGGAAAATGTTGCAGCTGCAACAATTGGCGACTACCTGGTGAACCCCAGAATCTCTGAATTAAATTCTTCCCATTCGAATAATTTTTAATCATTTAGCACATAAGTTGAATTCTTCTAGATGCTTGTATTCCTAAGATGGAAAACACACGCATTTAAACCATTGATGGCAGTCTATTATTTTGGAAGGGAACACCCAAAATACTTGAAAGTCTTGATAACTCTTTTGAGGCTTAGTAGGTGAGTTTTATTTTACCTCTGTCTTTGGGTAGTTTCTAGCTTGGACACCACAGGATCGTAACATATGGTAAACAAAACTATTCATTTGTTCCTTGTTCCCATGCCAATTGCACTTTTGTGCCTTTTGAACTTTTGTTCTTTTGAGTCCTCCATCTCCCTTTCTTTCTGAATTTTATTCAGGCTCTTATATCCATAGTGCCCTTTTGTGTGAGAGAAGAATTTACTTTTCAGCTCACGGATAGAGAAGAAATTTTGGCAGATTGATATTCATGTTTCTGATACTTTGCTTTGATATGCATTGCTTCTTTAAGGAATTTTGACTCTTAACAGCCTTTAGGCTTTTGAAATTATGGCATGGGATCATTTATATATAATAAATTGTTTAACTTGATTCCTTTCCGTGGGTCCTTTTCCATCACTCCCTAAGACATCTTAGATATGAAATGGATGGAGCCTCAAAATAGTATTCCAGACCTCTAAATTTTGAGTTCTTTTCATGGGTTAAGCAGGGCTTCAATGAGTGCATGTCCATTTAGGAAAACTACCTACTAGAAGACATTCTGTCGTTTCCAAAATAAAACGCACAGTCTTTTCCCAAAGATTTCAGTTAATCAAGAACCCTGATGTTTTCCATGCAACCAAAAGTTTGCCTCTTTTATTCAAAAGCAAAAATAACCAAAAACTAAGCGGGAAGTCAAAGCAAAATGACATCAAATTATTTATGTACAAAATCATTAAATCAGAAGAAAATAAAATTGTGCCCACCCCTGAAAATCCTTCAATCTGGTGAGTCAAGGGGCCAGGATGGATTGTAGACATGAGATACCTAACCATGGTCTAATTGTACTATTTTTGAAACTGAAACCATGTCTATTGATTTACAATCAATCTCATCAGCCTGAGAAAGTTGAAGGAGATCAGGATGAATGTCAATCATATTGCTGGCTTTTTCTGAGGCATGATATCTTAGTTCAAACTCCGTTAGATAATTTCCCAGAAAAAAATTAGAAAATTCATTTCCTTCCCCCAACCTAGTGATAGTGTGTTTCATGTAAGGTTATCTTAAAATTTTGATCTGATTTGGGGTACCCTTATGAGGTAACCATAAATGAGACCAGTTTGAAGAAAAATACCCCTTTAACCTTGCAGACCAGTCTCGGTTCAGAATAAGCCCATATCCATCCGGTATGTCAGCCACCATAATATCAATAAATTGACATATCTTGTTATTTGTAGATAAACGAATGAGAACATTCCTCATTTCCCACACTACTTTGACACTGGTTCTGTCTAGTTGAATGATTTCCCAGGCCGTGGGATTTAGCTGCCCATTAATTTTCTTGCAAACTACAAGTGGCATAACATTTACCGATGATCTAGAATCTACCAAAAAAGTATGCACCTTACGATTCAGCATTTCCAGATTCAAAAGGAAAGGTGGGGTTTTAGCTTTCTCTTCCCTAATTAATTCGATGTCTTCGTCCACAGGTTGATTTTTAGTGGGCATTTCTTTTTCTGGATCTTCAGTATTTTCAGTGTTTCCTTTGTCAACATCTAATTGTCCTTCCATAAGCTTGGCAGGCTTGTTGATTTGTTCCGTCTCCTAGCTGAAAATGGTAACTTTCGGTACTTTATCTTCAATATTGTTCCTTGACTGTCCCCTGACATTCTTTTGCAACTTCTTAATCTTTGAAATTGTTGTATTGTATTTAATTATCAAATCCATGTCTTTTTTTGTTGTTGGTATGTTCTCAGGTTTAAGAGTACCTTTTTCTGTATCAAACAGCGAGACACAGTCCCATAAAAAAATGGTATCATTTTCTCGTTTCTCTATGGTCTTATTACCCTTTTCGCCTTCATCACTATCCTCGGTCAATTTAGAATCCAAGAGTTGATTCATTACCAATGTCATCGAATTTAACCATTGAGGATGATTCTTTTCAGAATGAGGTTGTTGGTGAAAAGTGCAGAAATTATCCTTGCCCACCTCTATCAAATTCATTGATGCTGAATCGTGTGGAGGGGTCTTGCATTGATTGTTATCCTCCCTTTTTTTGTAGTAAGGCTTATAAGCTTTCTGAGATTCTTTTTCCTTCTCCAAATCTATTATTCTGTTGGAAAGATTTTGCATCATCTTTAACATTCCCTCAAAATCACGTGACTACTCCTCTTTAGGTTTAGATAGCAATAAGGTTCTTTTCCTGGACGTTTTTTCTCCAGACTGCTCAGGGTAATCTTCTATACTTTCCTTTTCGGCCTCTACTCTTTTCGCTTCGTCGTAAGTCTCAGCCAGCGTAGGTTTAACTTGAGCTTTTGCGAACATAGCCAAATCTAGACCTAAAGCTGAGGTATAATATTCAATCAGAACTTTATCGGAAGGCTTATCAGTTGCAGAGAAGTTCTTGAGGTAAGAAGAAAATATTTGAGTGAAATTGTGTACTTTCTCATTCCTTCCTTTTTTTAAAGCACCTAAACCTTTCATTAGGGCTACATGCGTTTTTTGGGCTGCATACTTGTTTCTGAAAATCCTTTCAAAAGTATCCCAGTTTGGGATAGAGTTTGCAGGCAAATCAAAATACCACGATGCTACAACTCCTTTAAGAGTGTGTGGGAAAAGTATACAAACTACATATTCATGCTCCCCAGCTCATAATCCTTCTATTTCCAAATAAAAACTTTGTAAATGGTCATCAACTAGCATCTTCTCATTTGGATCAAACTTAGGCAGCATCTTCTTAAAGGCTTCAGGCAAGTCGTGCAATGGAGGTGTTAAGTTCAAAGGCGACCTGGCTTTCCAAGCAGGTGGTGGATTAGGTGGGTTGGGTGGTTGATTAGTGTTTATTCCTGCCATAATTCTGGGTGGAGAGTGAGGGGTGAATGAACAGGAGTACGGGCCAGTGAATAGCAAGGTGTCTCTGGGCCCACTTGATTTAAAGGCTGAACCACCTCTTGTAAGGCTATTTCTACAAGTTCTTCCCAATATCCAACAAACACTGAGTCTTCTAGTATGGGACAGTCCCTCCTTTTATATTATCTTCTGGGAAAATCAAGGATAATTGGTAATCCTCCAATATTTTTTTACATATGCCCTGGTGTGTCTTCTCAGATTATTTATCACTTGGTTGTCCATAGCAAATAGATGTTCCCTATTCTCATGAGTATTTGGATCAGGACAAAAACTGCTTTTGAAATTATCACTGGTGGGGTTATTTCAAGAAAACAGGTTTCCTCGGCCAGCCACGCACTGGCAGCCCTCCTTCTAGCACTAGAAAACTGTTGAGGCCTGGAAAATCATAGGCAACAACAGCAAGGGATTCTCCACAGTCAATGTTCCCAACTAGCCCATGACTGTTTGGTGTAGGGAATCCGTCCGGTTTGCGGTCCGGCTACTGTAGGTCAAGTAACAAAAATAAAAGTTTTTTACCGGTTGCGGCTCGGTCCACTGTATATAATTTTGTATTTTTGACTTTAAGAATGATATGCAAGTGCCTATTTAACATGCATATTGATAGAGAATGCAAGGAGTATTCACAATGTGATGCCCGGGTTCTTATCTCTCGTCTTAAACTCTCATGCATCTAAATCACACACACAACAAGAAATTAAATCTAACTACCTACCTATCCCCACGGAGCAATATTGTCACTTATTAATGACTAACATATCTTGTGCATGCATCATAAAGAGAAATTACATATAACTGATATTTCTTCCAAAACACATGAATAATTAAAGATATTTAAACAACCAGATAGCCAATTGCTTATGAACAACATTCATTACTCATGGTGGTAATTTTCATAAAATGAACCAGAAAATCATTCAGACAAGAACATAGGTCCTAAGAGTTAGTATGATCTCATAGCTACTGGACACAAAGTTGAAAACGAAATAGTTCCTCTTCAACAAATCCATAGCATAACATTTGAACATCCCACCAAGCTTTCTCCGACAGGAAAATTGTAATTCTCTATTGCAAAAGGAAATAGTTCTTCTTACAATATGTCTTCACTAATCTAACTGGGAAAAAGTCCCTCTCTCATCTAAATCTTCTATATTTATACAAAAGAACAAGACTGTTGGGCTTCCCATGAATGACTCTTGGGCTTCCCCAACTCTTCGCCTCCCAAAAATTTACTTTCACTAAGTGTTTATAAAATTTACAAAATATTACAAAAGTGAACAAATGTTCATGAGGAGAGCCCCGCTTGATTATTCAAAAATTTATTCCATGGTGAAGCCTCTAAAGCAATACTTTCAAATTCAAAAGGTTCCAAGAATCGAATATTTATTTTGAATTTTGCAGCCTGGTTTCTGATGACTTCTATTCTGGCTGCGCTCAAGTGAAGCTGGTCTTCTAACAGCTGCACACTAACCACAGAATGATCTACCTCATTCCTTAGGGTCTGTTCATCTAAAGCTTTAATGTGTTGTATCTTTTTTTCATCTTCATGATACCTTCTTTGCAAAATTTCCAAAAACAGGCTGTGGTCCGGAAAAGCATCCATTCTTTGCTCAGCCTCTACCTGGAATCGATTATAAGTGATCAGAAGTCTCCTGAAGAATTCCGCACACACCCCTCTTGTCTTCTTAATAGCCTTCTTGAACTCTTTGGCTATGTTGATGACAAACTCCAACAAATCGTAGTCCTGCCTGAGGGTTTGTTGATCTTTTGAGGGTAACTCTAAAGGAGTTTCTTCATTAGCTTCTAACCTTTCCATCCTTCCTGTCAGGACTTCTAGGATGTCCTGAGATTTGTCAACAAAATATGAAGAGGTCTCCAAAATCTCTTCCAACCGGCTGTCTACCTGCAAAACCTTGCACCTTTCTTCCTCTATGGCCACTTGCAGCTGGTGCATCTTGGCTCTATGTGTTAGAACGTGCTCCTTGAAAGGCTGAAGACTAACCTGTTATTCCTTGGTCTCTTCTAAAGATGCTGTCAACGAGGTAATTTGCTCTTTAAGTTCTGCCTTCTGCACTTGAGATTTCCTCTCACCTTCCTCCAAGGTAGCCTTTTGCAGCTCCAAATCCCCTATCCTACCTAGCAGCTGCTTTTTTTCTACCCTCAACTCTTGATATTCCTGCTGCACTTTCTCCAGACACTCTTGGGCGGTCTCCATAGATCTCTTCTCTATCTGGAGGACCTGAAATTCTGCTTTTGAAGACTTGATTTCCTTTTGTATGTCTTCAAACTTTCTCTTTAACCTATTATTTTCTTCTCTTTCCTTTCTCAAGGTATCTTATAGTATAATTGATCTTGTTATTAATTCCATACTCCATATCTCACATTTCAAAGTAATCGTAATACTTACCCCATGATTTCCTGATTGACCCGAAAGGGGAAAGAGATTCGTGGTAGGATTAATTAAGAAATCTGAATTGTGTATCTTTTTTCTTTCTTCTACATTTTGTTTATAAGAAACAATAAAATTTACCCCTCCTAGATTCCCCGATTGAGATCCACTTGGATCGAAAGAGGTTCTTGGAGGCCTTTCTTTTAAACAAGAACATCCAGTTTAAAACTTACTAAAATCAACAAGACTCCAGTGCGTATGCTTTGCACTTGGCTGCGGTTCGTCTGATCAGTCAAGCTGTATCAAAAGCACTTGGGTGACTAGCATAATTAGGAATCACCCTCCCTAATTGACAAACCATCAGGTGAAATTCCAACACCTCGATCAAACCTCTACGGTGGCAAAATACCCAAAGGTAGCAGGAACTTCTGAAAAGTGACCTCGAAGCTCCAATCTCTGTCACACCCTAACGGGTGTGTTACAAACAACATCCCTAGAGACTCCATTTCAGCCCACATATTCCTTGTGGGTAGCTATGAAGGTTTAGTTTTGGACATACTCCAAGTACTCTCGGGTATATCTAGAGGCCCCCCTTAGCCTAATTTAATCAACTCATACTTCAATTTTAACTTAAAACATACCAAGATGCAATCGTAAAACATTCACTTCAAGCACATGCAAGCATATTGATTATATTTTTGACTCCATTTTAAGGCACTGGTCATTTTTGCTTCATATATATATTGTGTATCAGCTTTGTGCTTCCGTGTGTTTATTTTCGCATCTCGTCATCTTTAATTGTCTATAGTTAAAATATTCAAACTCCTAAGTAACTGATTTAGTTTAACATCATCACACTAAGAAATCATCCTTAGTAACTTAATAGGGTCTACCCCCCTTGGCTTCGTTAGGAGTTGAGCCTAAACGGAGGAGTCAAGAACAAGGTGACAGCCTTGACTTGAGACTTTCCCCCAAGGGCACACTGAGTGGCTTGAATATTTCTGCCACGTGACCCAGGTGTGTGAAAGGTGGAAACACTTTTTGGCACCATTGCCGGGGGTAAATATTTTTATTTCTGAGTACGAATTAGCTTAACTTTTTTCTAAACAACTAAAAATATAAAAAACTTTTGATTGATCTAGTCTTTAAAAAACATAAAAATTAAAACTCGATCCATCTGGCGACTCCACTGTCTAACATCCCTTCAAGAATTTCTACCCAAAGAAACTGCCGACAATTATTCAATCCTCTCCCTAATCCCGAAAGGTTTATTAGAGAAAGATTGAATAGGCAGAATTCTCGTAGAAACCTTGAAGATTTAGGAGACCAATCCCTCTCAGATATCCATCACATATTTGTAGAGAGTCATACTTTCCAATTTCAAGAAATGACAGAATTTTACAAACCCCTTGAATTTTCTCAGATAGCAGGTGCTCCTCATAACATTCCGAATGATGCTATCAAGAAGCTCCCAAAGTTCGAGGGAAATAATGCTACCACTACCAAGACTCATCTCCGAAAGTTTGAAAGGCACCTAGTTAGTTACTGTGATAATGTTGCCTCTAACCATGAAGATATCAAAATGAAGCTCTTTGCTCTATCCTTAGAGGATGATGCTGCGGAATGGTATGAAAACCTTGGTGATGATTCATATAAAACCCTTAGTGAATTCCTAGCAGGTTTTAAGAAGAAATGGGGGGAAAAGAAAGAACCAAGACATTTGCTTGCTGCCCTTCATAATATAAAGAAGATGGAGAATGAAACCATGGATGAATTTAATACTAAGTTCGGGCGTGTGGTTGCGAACCTCCCTAGGGACATCAAGCCAAGCGATGCCTCCATCTTGATATCCTACATGGAAGCCTTCACTGGTGATTTGAGATACCAATTAAGGGATAAAGATCCGGTCGATTTAAAAACTGCTCAAGATCTGGCCGAGAAAATAGAAAGGAATATGCAATCTTTGGGAAAGTCCAACATTCCAGGTTACACTAGGGAAACACTTCGTACAACAAAGAAAAGGGAAATGCCATCGAATTAGAGGAAAAGGCAACCTCTAAAGACCCCATGGAAAAACATAGCTAGCATGTTTGAAAAAGTGATGACTAGTTAGAACCAATTCATTGCAGACCAATCTGCGCAAATGAATAAAATCCAAAACAGAATAGTCACATTGGAGAGAAATAATGGACCTAGGAATTTTCAGCCAAAACAAAATCAAGTGTATCAAAAGAAGTTTCCTCATCAAGAGCCTAGAATTCCCAACCAGTTAGACTCAACTAACCTGGTAGATGAAGTAATTCCCTGGTGTAGACCTTGTGAGCAATTCCACCCAGAAAGCACTTGCTACATAGCAAACCAGGTTATAGAACATGGGATGGAAGAGGTCAGAGATCAGGAAACAACATCAAGCAAGTCTGATCATGTGTACATGGTGGGCCGAACCTATCCTCTATCAAACCAGCATTGGCAGCAGGCCACTGATTACGGTTTCGAGAAGGATATCCTGTCTAACTTTTATGGTACAATGCCTCCTCCGGAGGAAATTAAGGAAATGAAGGAGGCCAGGTTCAAGGGAGCTATGTATCACAGGAGAGAAAAGAAATCACCGTCTAAACAGTACAAGCAAAAGGTAACCACTCCTTCCCTCCCAGATCCTCCTATTGTCCCTGAGTCAAATGTTGATATGGGAGAATGGATAAGTAATGCTAAAATTCATGTTTATGCAACTGATGTCCTTAAGATTCCCGGTCAAAAGGAAAAATTGTTGAAAGCCTTAGAGGATAGCCAAAGTGAAGCTCATAAAATTATCGAGGAGGATCCCCTTCCTAATAATAATTCTATATTTGAAGCTGAACTTATTGAACCTATAGATATGCCCATAGTCCTCAACAGTGTTGATCCGAGGAGAGAAGATCACCCACCTTTCTATGTCTCCCTTTTAGTTTATAAACTTCTCCTTCATAACTGTATGTTAGATTCAGGTGCCTCATCAAATGTCATGACTAGAAAAGTAATGGAGCAGCTAAATCTAAGGGTCACCCGATCCTACCACAATGTTTGTGCCATGGATGCAAGAGAAGTTGAAGTGGTACGTATAATATTAAATTTACAGGTCAAGTTAGCTAAGTATCCAGATATCGACATGTCAATGGATGTGGTGGTAATAGATGTCCTAGATAATAGGGGTATGTTTCTATCCAGAAAATGGGCCATAACTCTTGGTGGGCACATCCAAATGGATTGGACATATGCTACTATACCTGCATCAGAGAACACTAGGGTGATTCTCCACAGAGAAAAGCTAAGGAAACGACATGTAGAAAACCCTAAGAAACCCGGAAATGAATTTGTTCATTTCACTGATAATTTTGGAAACTATGCTATTTTGTCAAATTTCATGGCCCCCATTAAGGAAAACATTAAAAATGAAAAGATCGATGAAGTTTGGCAAATGTACTTTGACGGGGCTTATTCCAAAACCAGAAAGGGTGCGGGCATTGTGATCATCTCTCCTTCAGATACAATCTACAATTTTGCATTCAGGTTAGAGTTTGAAGCATCAAACAATGTAGCTGAGTATGAGGCATTGATCCTAGGGTTAGAAACTGCTAAAGATATGGGGATAAAGAATTTGAACATAAAGGGTGATTCAGATCTTGTTGTCCTCCAGATTAAGAATCAGTATCAATGCAAAAATGACAGACTAAGGAAGTATAGGAATGCCGCATGGGACACTATGGAATGGCTTGATGCACTTAACATCCAAAAGGTCCATAGGGAAATGAATGGGTTAGCAGATAAATTAGCAGTAGCAGCATCCACCCTCCAGCCATCAGATGAAATGATTAATGGGAATGGAAAGATGGAAATCAATTTCAGACCTTCAATTACAGATAATAAAGACCACTGGCAGGTGTTCAAAGATGATGAGCAACTCTTGAGATTCATCCACAATCTACAAGAGTTCGAAGGTTGCAAGATCAGTTATCAGCAGGAAGGTGAAGAGTATCAGGAGTGAGAGGATAATGAAAGGAATCACATCCCGAGTAGCCTTATAGCTTTCGAAAATCTTTTCGATCGTCAGGATCATCATAAAAAACAAAAAGAAGAAATAAAAACTGGGAATTATATGGAAATAAACATAGGAACTGACAAGGATCCCAAGTTAATAAAAATTGGAAAAGGTACTTCAGAAAAGGAAAGGAACAACTTGATCAACCTAATCAAAGAGTATAGAGATGTGTTGGCCTTTAGTTATGATGAGATTAAATATTATAGGGAGGATGTGTTTCAACACACTATTCCCCTCACAGAAGAGGCTAAGGAGGCCAAACCTTTCTGACAAAAACTTAGGCAAATAAATCCTAAGTTGGCCCCCATTGTGCAGAAAGAACTTCAAAAGATGCTAGCAACAGGGATCATAGCACCCACAAGGCATTCATCTTGGTGCTCCAACTTAGTTGTTGTTAGAAAGAAGAATGGGTCAATTAGAATATGTATAGATTTTAAAAATCTGAATACATCATGCCTCAAAGATAATTACCCATTACCCGAAATGGAAACTTTGCTTCAAAGAGTAACAGGATCAGGAATGATGTCCATGTTGGATGGCTTTTCCGGTTATAACCAGGGGTTGGTAAATAAAGAAGATCAACATAAGAGTACATTAACCACACCTTGGGGTACTTATAAATTTCTAAGAATGCCTTTTGGCTTATTGAATGCGGGTGCCACCTTCCAAAGAGCCATGGATTTTGCCTTCAAAGAACTTATAGGAAAAATAATTGAAATATATCAGGATGACTTAACTGTGTTTTCAAAAGAAAGAGCTGACCACATAAGTCATCTTAGGCAGGTTTTTATAAGATGTCGGAAATATGGTATTTCCCTGAATCCCACCAAGTCAATCTTTGGAGTTGATGAAGGCAAGTTGTTGGGGCACATCATTTCTAAATATGGTGTCAAGGTTGATCCTGAGAGAGTTGAAGCTATTAAGAAAGTCCCCTTACCTCACAATCTAAAATCTCTCTAGTCATTTAATGGTCAAATCAATTTCATAAGAAGATTCATCCCGAACTTAGCAGAATTAATGAAACCTCTACAAAAGCTATTAAAGAAAGATGCTAAGTTTGAGTGGACAGATGAAGGGAAATATGCATTCAAGTCCATCAAAAATTCAATATCCATGTCCCCAGTCTTGACTAGTCCAGATTATTCCAAAGAATTCCAAATATTTTCCTTTGCCTCAGAAGACACCATTGCCGGTGTTTTAATTCAAAAGAATAAGGAGGGACAAGAACAACCCATAGCCTTTATGAGTAGAGCCTTACAAAATTCAGAATTGAAGTATACCATGATGGAGAAACAGGCCTATGCTCTTGTCAAGTCCCTTAAACATTTCCGAACTTATATAGGTTACTCCAAAATCATTGGATATGTACCCCATGCTGCTGTCAAGGATATCATGTCTCAGCATGACTGTCTAGGAGTTAGGGGTAAGTGGGTTTCAAAAATTCAGGAATATGATTTGGAGATAAGACCTACTAAATTAATTAAGGGATAGGGTCTTGCAAAGATGTTGACCCAAGGAAACGAGAAGGCTTTAGGAATAATCTGCCAGAGAAGCAATTCAAAGCAAAGTGTATCAGATGAGTTTCAGAGATTAGAGGAGCACCCCTGGTACAACAACATCATATTTTTCCTCCGCAACCTTACATGCCCCGATCACTTACTAGGCCATAAAAGAAGGGCATTAAGGTTAAAGGCAACTAAGTATTGTTTGACCAAAGATGGTTTGGGTTGGAGAAACCCAGATGGTTTGATACTTAGATGTGTCGATGAACCTGAGTCCAAGAAACTAATGGTTGATTTCCATTCAGGATTTTGTGGTGGACATTTTGCAGCTAAAACAACCACCCACAAAATCCTTAGAGCAGGCTACTATTGGCCAAACCTATTTTCAGATGTGCACAAGGCTGTCAGAGTTTGTCCCTAGTGTCAGTTATTCACCGGAAAGCAACAAATGAAATCCTTGCCTCTAAATCCAATAGTAGTCCAAGCCCCTTTTCAGCAATGGGGGCTTGAATTCATCGGTAAGTTCAAGGATAACCCGAGCAATGGTTACTCTTGGATTCTTACCGTCACGGATTATTTTACCAAGTGGGTAGAGGCGATACCCACCAAAAAGGCGACTGACGCCATAGTCATGGATTTCCTAGAAGATAAAATCATCACAAGATTCAGTGTGCCAGCTAGAATAATCATGGATAATGGCCCATGCTTTATTTCATCCGAGATGTCGTCTTTCTGTTTCAAGTACAACATTATCCTATCTCACTCATCTAATTACTATCCCCAAGGAAATGGTCTAGCAGAATCAAGTAACAAGAACTTAATGACCATAATCAAAAAAATTGTGGGCGACAATAAGAAGGCTTGGGATAGAAAAATCAAATTAGCATTATGGGCTGACAAGATCACTAAGAAAAGTTCAACAGGGAGGATCCCTTTTGAACTAGTCTATGGCCTTGATTTCACCTTACCAATCCATCTAAAGCTTCCAATTTATCAGCTCCTCCAGACATTCATCTCATATCAGGAGGCCATCCAGAAGAGAATAAACCAGTTGATCGAGCTAGATGAGAGCAGAAGAGACTCTCTTGACCATAGTATCAAGAATTCAGACAAGGTCAAGAGAGCCTTTGATAAGTCTACCCAGCCAGGTTCTTTCCAAGTAGGTGACACGGTTCTACGTTGGGACAAACGACGGGAAAAACCTGGGAAACATGGAAATCTCGACAGCCTATGGTTGGGACCATACATCATCGATGAAATAGAAGGAATGAACTCCTTCTATCTAAATGAATTGGAAGGAGAATGACTGAGCTTACCAGTGAATGGTTTCCTCCTCAAGCTATTTTTCGCCGAGACAGTTTGATGCCTTTAGTGGCATCGGTGGTTTCAGGGCCAATTTCTAAACCTTGCCCTGTATGTATTTCTAAATTGTATATATCATATTGTTGTATCATATACATTGTTGTATTATAGTTATGTTCTACCATGTTGAAAATTTTCCTTTGTATATTAGTTTTTGTAAAAAGTTCCTTTTTGCACATTATAGGTTAATTATGTACATTAGTTTGTTTTTATAGCTAATTTTTTTCTTATATATACATGTTACTGACAAACTCTAATTGCCTTGCAGGACCCAGAGATTCTAGAGTTCTCACATCCTCTCCTTTGAACAGAAGATCAGTCAGAGAATGTGTCCCAGATGGAGCCAGAATGTTACCACCTAAGTTGTACTTAGTGGTTTTTTATCAAGTGAGCCTGGTGAACCGGACAGGGTTGACTTGTTCGGACTTCAATAAGACCTTTGGGAGTACTTCTGGGAAGTGCTTGTTGTATCATATCACATGTTCATACCCCATGGGGGAATTGTAATAAATGTTCTAGCATGATAGTGTCTATAAAAGACTCGGTCTCGTAGACTTCATTTGTCAATCCGATCAGCCCAGGGTGTTTTTTCCCTTGGTTATTATTGGTTGTTGAATAAACGACTGATAATTTCTGAGTTTTTCACTCCATACCTCCAAAGTTGGGGTGGTCAGCTTGGCATTTGGGCCTATTGAGGGTATTAGAGTCTATGTGTCAATGTATAAGCATGCTAGACATCATTTTTGAGTCATATGAACATGTCTAAGTCCCCCTAGGTGTTTTTCATTTTTTCAATTTTTTAGTTTTTTCAGTGTTTTTTATTAAATTTTAATTTTTCCAAAACTTAGGCTATTTTTTAATAGTTTAATTGGAAAAATTGATTTTGTAATAAAAGTGAGCCAAATAATTTGTTTCATTCATGTGGGTGCTCATTTTCAAGCTAAGAGCACCATGTAAACCCGTGGACCCACTTTTTCCTAAGTTTTGAGTGATCTTCCATCACTCAGGTCAAAAAGCCTCAAAAATCAATTATTGATTATTTTAATTAATAAATTGATGAATAATGGAGCAAATCCAAAATCAATAAATCAGTGGATTCTCAGCCGATTTGATTGAAATCAGTCAGATCTGAAGCAGATTAACTGGACCTGACAAATCCTTGACTGAAGGAGGTGATCAAATCAGATCCAGAGTTGATCTTGAGCATCCTTTATGGGGAATTTCACCCTCCCTCTCTCCTCAACACGTTTTGGCTCATTTGGATGAGTTTTGGGCCAATGTGTCAGTGTATGGGTTGATGTGTCAGCCAGATCAGGCCCCCGGTTGACAAGTAGGCTCAGTTCAGCCTCAGTTCGGCATTGATGAACTCTCCATCAGTTGATTACACTTGATTCCATGAGGAATTGTGCCACCCCTGGGATGGATGGCCTGTAAATTGTATATATCCTGCTTGAGGCTCCCTCTTCCAAGCTAGTGAGAGCTGGACTGAAGGGCTTGCCATTGTAATATTGTTGTAATCTTTCGATTGTTGAAATAAATAAGCTTTGGAGGCTAAATGGTGTAATGCTATCATATGTGTGGATTAAGCATTGTCTTACGGCTATTGATGTTGCCGGATTTTCTCTCAATTTCTGCATCTGAACCCTGTCTGGCTTGAACGATTCAGCTGAATCAATAGGAGTATAGTTGGGAGAGTAAGGTTACTTGTTTTTCTTATATATCATAGAATATATGTTAGAATATCTTGATTATACATGTTTAATAAGTTTATTTTCATGTAATCCTTGTTTCTTTTTCATATATATATCCAGATCTCATGAGGTTTCGTGCAGGATTGTGTGTTTAGCTTTCAGGTAGCAAGGATTGGACAAGCTGTGGATCTAAGGATTGAACGAGCTGTGGATCTATTTTGACTCCACTACACATCCAAATTTTTGTGAAGACATTTCCCCTCTGCATTCCACTAACAAGTTTCCTCTGCAGATCTCCTTCAACAACACGCACCTTTCTTCCCCTTTCTCTCCTTTAAAATCTAAAATTTTCCTCAAATCGGTTACTTAAAAGGTTTCTTATTACTCTGATCTATCTCAATAAGAAAAATAAACATAGATCTAATCAGTAATATCCCTCCCAAATTCTATATCTTAGTTTTGTTTTGCACCTAAAGTTCAATTTCAAAAGATCTAGCTAAAAGTACCTTATTTTCGCAAGCAATTTAGTGAAAATTCATAGCTTGCTGTTAAGGTAGTTTCATTTGTTGTTCGATAAGTTCAATATTATGCAATATCAGTGCAATTTAATTGGATGCACAAACAGTAATCCAATATCCCAAGGAAAGCTTGCTTTCCTTGGTTCCTTTTTCGTCGTTTTAGCTAGTTTAACCGCATTATTTTTGAGACAAAGTAGGCTGATCCAAAGGTACTCTTAAAGTGCCTTTGGTCATATGTTATTCTAACTTGCTCTCTTTCCTTTATCATTTCTGATAGAAATAAAGGGAAGCTGCTGTCCGAAGTGGTCTCAAGAGCGTTCAAATCCCCCCAGGGGTCTCCCTTTTCGCCAAAAAAATCTTAATTGTTTTGCAAAATTGTAAAAAATTGGTTTCAGCCTATATAAGGACCAAGAAAGTTATTATTTATCATTTATTTGATATTGCAACCCCTGTAATAAAATCATTTTTGGAATAGGCTCTTTCGAGCCCATTCCCCATCCCCCTTGGGGGGATTCGCGTCGGTGCCCTTTTCGTCATTTTCTGCTTATTTCATTTTTACTAGAATTGATCTAATTTGCAGGTTAGTATACTTGATATTTTTATTAATTCCATACTCCATATCTCACATTTCAAAGTAATCGTAACACTTACCCCATGATTTCCCGATTGACCCGAAAGGGGAAAGAGATTCGTGGTAGGATTAATTAAGAAATATGAATTATGTATCTTTTTGCTTTCTTATACATTTTGTTTATAAGAAACTATAAAATTTACCCCTCCTTGATTCCCCGATTGAGATCCACTTGGATCGAAAGAGGTTCTTGGAGGCTTTTCTTTTAAACAAGAACATCCAGTTTAAAACTTACTAAAATCAACAAGACTCCAGTGCGTATGCTCTGCACTTGGCTGCGGTTCATCCGATCAGTCAAGCTGTATCAAAAAAACTTGGGTGACTAGCATAATTAGGACTCACCCTCCCCAATTGAAAAACCATCAGGTGAAATTCCAACACCTTGATCAAACTTCTATGGTGGCAAAATACCCAAAGGAAGCAGGAACTTCTGAAAAGTGACCTCGGGGCACCGATCTCTGTCACACCCTAATGGGTGCATTACAAAAAATAGCCCCAGAGACTCCATTTCAGCCCACATATTCCTTGCGGGTAGCCGTGAAGGTTTAGTTTTGGACATACTCCAAGTACTCTCGGGTATATCTAGAGTCCCCCCTTAGCCTAATTTAATCAACTCATACTTCAATTTTAACTTAAAACATACCAAGATGCAATCACAAAACATTCACTTCAAGCACATGCAAGCATATTGATTATATTTTTGACTCCATTTTAAGGCACTAGTCATTTTTGATTCATATATATATTGTGTATCAGCTTTGTGCTTTCGTGTGTTTATTTTCGCATCTCGTCATCTTTAATTGTCTATAGTTAAAATATTCAAACTCCTAAGTAACTGATTCAGTTTAACATCATCACACTAAGAAATCATCCTTAGTAACTTAATAGTGTCTACCCCCCTTGGCTTCGTTAGGAGTTGAGCCTAAACGGAGGAGTCAAGAACAAGGTGACAGCCTTGACTCGAGAATTGCCCCCAAGGACACACTGAGTGGCTTGAAGATTTCTGCCATGTGACCCAGGTGTGTGAAAGGCGGCAACACATAAAATTGGCAAAATGGTGCTGCAATGGAAGTAGCAGCTCTATATAATCAAATGAATAATGAATAATACAATACAATGATCATGCAAGATGCATGAATTCCAAGACAATGCAAATTCCCAAGGAGGTCATTCGAATTGAATGAGTGGGTGTAGCTTAACAGACTGTAAGCCACAGTAAACACACTAGTTAACCAACCGATCAAGTGCCGATTGACTGAACTGAGTCCTAACTGAAGTCAAAGTGCAATGAATGACTGAGTCTAATTGAAAGTAGCTCAAACACATGTCACTCCATGCCAACCAACAAGTGGTAGCAGATCAATAACTCCAATGAACCTTGATGAGGTTAACTAAAGTCAAAATGGCAATCAAAGCTAGTTGGAGACACCCCTATTGAGTCTAGTTCATTAGATATTAATAAAATAATCAATATAATGAATGGAGGCACCTTCACCACTTAGGTTAACTAATTGTAACCATCAGTTAGTAGTTAGATGCCTTTATGACACTTAGATCACCCTCGGAGTGCTCTAGTTAGCCTCTCTGAATGAAGGTGAAGGCTTAGTTGGACTCCTTGACTGAAGGTAGGCATGGGTGTGCTCATGCTGATATCATATAGTGCTCCTATGATGTCAATTAAGTCAATAAAACTTAGGATAGTGGTTTAACAAGGCCAAATTGACCAAATTAAGTGTGAATGGTGGGTAAATGTCTCCAACATGATTTTTTTGGACATGTTTGAAAGAGTGTAACTATAATGGAAGGAAATCACATGTTTCTTTGTGGTAGGACAAAATGAGTAGTGTTGCAAATGATGAAGGGTCTTGGTTAAACACCAAAGTCACTTCCATAAGTGGAAGCATGGGCCTCCTTAATGAGGAGAAGTCCATAGTTTATAGTTAGAAGCACACACAATTAATTCAATTTATATAACTAGACATCTCAAATGGAGAAATGTAAAAAGGGTGTTCAGTTTGCCTCAACAAAAGATTGTAGAGATTTCACCATGGGGATAAACTAACGATAAAAAGTGTATTTTTGTTTCCACTCTTCATAGGTACACACATTGATGTTGAGAATTGTTAGTTCACAAATAGGATGATGTTTGAGCATTTCTGTAATTGTATGGTTGCTTCCTTTCTTGTACATACTCACCAAGTGAAATTCATGAACATGGGAAGCCAATTTGAAGTGGTGTTGGTAATGTAGCTTAGTTTGAGTGTTCACAAAAATCAAGTATGATGTTTTGTATCCAAGAGAGTCTCTTTCCCAAGTAGATAGATCCTTCAATTTTTAACATATTAAATGAGAGCATACAACTCATTATCATAAGTGTTGTATTGGATCATGGAATCAAATAAGATTTATGAATGAATGGATAACAAATGTTTTCTTTGAGACAAAACCAATAGCATATTGGGAGGAAATGTATTCTATGTCAAATGGAAAATGAAGGTTAGGCAGGTGCAAAATAGGTGTAGAACAAAAGACTTTTTTAAGGTTTCAAAAGGTCTCATTAGTACTAGGCATCTAAGAAAAATATTGTTGATTTGAAAGGATATGCAAGGGGTGTGCTTTCCTGAAAAGAGGGTAATATATTTATGGTAAAAAATTAATTCCCCAGCCAAGAAACTGTTGATCCCAAGGAAAGTAGGAGGAATAGGCTAGTCCAAGATAGTGTTCATGTTTGATGGATTATACTAAATGCTAGATTGTGCACTAAGAAAACATAAATAGTGAATAGAGATTTGACTAAAAGAAGATTTATGCCTTGACTCTTTCGACCTACAACCTGTAAGTGTGTAACAACTACATAATAGTGTAGACTTGTTAGAGGTGATTATCCTAGGTTTTGTTAAAAAAGAAGATGTCATCAATATATATGATGGAATCATTTATGTAAGAAGAAGTTGCTACACTGAAAGATAATGTGGAGGAAAATATAGTAGAGACATTTGGTTATCAAGAAGTTGAATAAAATTTTGTATCAAAGCTCAATCTCATGACTGTACATGAACATATGAAAGTGAATCCGACGCAACAAAGAAGCAAAATGTGTGGGCTAGAATTCAGAAAAGAGGACCTGTCACCTGGTGAAAAATCTTGAGATGGGAATAGAGGGTTTGATTCAAGAGCATTGATGGTGGACACAAATCCTATTGCATTTGTGTATACTCAACAAACAAAATTTTAAATGAGCCAAGTTTGATATTGAGATATATAAGGACTATGCAAATGATGAAGACTTACAAAACATGGCCATCAATATTAGGCACATCATCAAAACAACCAACATTTATTGGGCCAAAGGTTCTCAAGGTGTTGAACTCAAAATACATGAATTATATGAGAATGGAGGTGAACCCCACAAAGTATTTCTTTAAATATATAACTACGAAAAAGTAGTAAACAATATATTAATCCTCAATATAACTCTCTCATTGTCAGTATTTAGAATGAGTTTATGAATCCCACACATAAAAATGATGGAAATTGTTTTGGTGATCCCCAAAGTAAATTTAACCACAAAAAATTAGATGCATACAAAGTTTAAAATACACAGTCCATACTAAGAGTAATTTGAGTTATAGAAGCAAAAAATGTGCACACTGGGAAATGGGAATTGCAATGATGAAACACATAATTGGCCAATGGAAGGGAAAAAATATAGAGTTGTCTTAAAGAAAACTTTAACTAGTGAGTGTGACCATGCCCGCAATATGAAATATCGATTTGATGTACACAATGCAAGCCCAATAGCCCATAAACATTGAAATTGAACCAATATTTGTGAATAATGTTAACCTTGAATGTTGAACATTGAATTGGAATACCTGCTATCTATTCTGATGCACATTGATTCTTTGAGTGGCTAACTCTCTGAGCAAGCAAGGGATTTTATAGGGATGAATAGATGTGTATATGTGCTTAATATTGCTAGAAATTAGGAAGAGCCAATGATATGGGTCAAATTTAGTTGGAAATCGAGGGCAAGCCATAGATCCCGCTCATTTTTTTTAGAAATATGCAACGATGTGCCTACCAGAGGATTTTATTTTGTAGAAATCGAAGGATCCAATGATCTGGATCAAATTCTATTGGAAATCGAGGGAGAGCCATAGATCCCGCTCATTTTTTTAGAAATCAGAGCAACCTACAAACCATAGGAGTTTTTGTAGACAGTGGGAGTGAGCCAAATATTTGGGTGAAATTTTGTTGGAAATTGAGGGTGAGCCATAGATCTCGCTCGTTTTTTTGTAGAAATCGAGGGCAAACAGAGGGATATTGGAGATTTTTTCATAGGGATATTTAGGTGAAATAGATTATTTTATTAATAAATAGTGGACAATTTTAATAATTTAAAAAAAAACATTTAATATACTAAATTCTCCCAACAAAAAATTTGAAGTCCTTTAAAATTGCCCATGGGCTATAATTCGCCCCTAAAATAATCTTTGATATATATCTAACACATATATGAATATAATTAATCTAAATACATTACCTTCAAGAGTATTTATATTTATCCTAATAGAATTATGTCTTTTATTCTATATTATTCCTAAGAAACGTAAGAACCTCCTGATATGCTCTTTTTCAGGATCAACCATCCAAATGACTCCATGTTATTCTCTTGTTGTAGGTTAGGGCATATGTTTTTCTCTACAAGAAAAAATATTCAAATAATTAATAACATTACATAAGCAGGAAATGTAATCGCATGAAATCTTTCAACATACTGGCAAGGGTTCACACAGTTATGTATATAAATTAAATCAATGTTTTGACATCTCATTCATATATTTGTAAGTTTTAAACCTCTGTAAAGAAGCAAAGAATACATATTATTTTTAAGAAAAATAGATATTGCAACACATCATTCACACATAAAGAAAGATATTTACCCTGGAAACCCTTAACCGAGAAAACCAACAAACCTTGGAGCCACACCTCATATTTTCCCATTTTCATTACGAATCATCACAAGAAAAAATATAGGTATTCAACAGCATCCAATACCCTAATCCATCAACTTGGAATGTAAAATAGAATCCAATCCCTTAACTGGGATTAAGTTACATATTTTTAGAAAATTCCCCAAAATAGCCAAAAACAACCAAGAAGGTGCCGACGGGGATCGTCAGATGCAGCGTTAACATGCACACCTCCCCTCCACATGAACACGCAAATAATTTACCATATACCCAACATTCATGCACTTGTTGTTTCCTTTGCATAGCAATGAGTCATGTACTCATAAAGTCATAGGTTCAAGGAATCAATGCCCATATATTCTCTACACCAAGATAAATTGTATGTACTAACAGACTTTGTTAATGATTCTGCAACATTTTTCAATTTGTCAACCTTCTCTAGCAACACCTTCTTCTCTTAAACCATATCTCTCACAAAGCGATATTGCAAATCAATATTCTTTGTCTTAGCATGATAACAAGGGTTCTTTTCCAAGAATATTGCACTTTGGCTATCGCAATCTAACCTTACAAATTTCTGTACAAACCCAATACCTGAACATAATATTTTCGACCATACAACTTATTTTCTTGGATGAGGGGATTCCATGTATTTAGCTTCTGTAGTTAAAAGTGCAACTGCAACTTGTCTCTTGCTCATCCAACTGACATATCCTCCAAATAGGTTAAACACATACCCACTTGTAGATATTCCATGATCAAAATATCCAACCCAGTCTGCATCAACAAATACATGTACATTTATTACTCTGTTTGGTTGAGGTATTCCTTGGTAGCATATTTCATAATCTGTGGTGCGAGGAAAATATCTGAAGACCCTCTTTACAACTATCCAATTCTAATTTCCTAGTTTTGACATATATCTACTAAAAATTCCCACTGCATGAGAAATGTGTGGTCTGGTATAGACCATTGCATACATCAAACTACCAACAGCACTAGAATATGGAACTCGTGAGATGTCTTATTCTTCTTCCTATGTCTTGGGACACTTCTCTATAAATAAATTTACAGCTACAAAATTAGGAACCTTGACCAACTTACTTTCCTACATGTTAAATCTTTGTAGTATTGTATCAACATATTTTTATTGATTTAAACTCATCACCTTGTGTGCACAATATCTTATTATCTACATTCCATGAATGAAGTTTGCAACATTGAGATATTTCATATCAAAATTGGAGGATATCTAGGACTTCACCTCCTTTATAACATATTTGTTGTTTCCAAACAACAACGTGTCATTAACATACAATACTATGTTAATGAAGTGATCGCCAACCTATTTGGATTATATACAATGATAAAATTTGATTCTCACAAACCCCAATCCAAGTATGTATGTGTCAAACTTTTGGTACCACATCCTTGGAGATTTTTTTATACCATAGAGGGAATTCTTTAGTTTACATACTACATTAGAGGAAATTTCAACTAAAAATGGGAGTTTTAACACTAATTCAAATTCCATGCCATCATGTGTTAGCCAATGAAATTTCTTTAGATTTAAAATACTGTATAGGTCTTAAACAAAATTTTAATATAAATTTGGGGATAGGTATCATAAAAAAACTACTTTTTTGTTCATATCTTCGACATATCTCCCTGTGTGTTTACTCAAATATCGATCAGGAGAGCTCCTTGGATGTGAAATTAAATTCTGCATCCAACGAGTACCCACTCGACATACTTTTGAAGGACCTTGCTTCCCCAAAAATAATAAATACCCGAAAAAATGTGATGAGGATGTCATCATCACGTGTTTTCAGGTATTTCTTGTTTTTGGGGTAGCGAGGTCCTTCAAAAGTATGCCAAATCATTGAGAAAATTTCAACTCAAAATAGGCCTCCTAAAAAAATTTAATAAAATAATAGTTAAAATAATCAAATAATATTTATTAATTTCGGAGGAAGAAAATAAAAAAACTACTTTTTTGTTTCTATTTTTGACATATCGCCCCGTGTTTTTACTCAAATTTTGATCGGGAGAGCTCGCTGGATGTAGAATGGAATTTTGCATCCAACTAGTACCCACTCGACATACTTTTGACGGACCCTGCTACCCCAAAAACAAGAAATGCCTAAAAAAACATGATGATGATGTCATCATCACGTTTTTTCAAGTATTTCTTGTTTTTCGGGTAGCAGGGTCTGTGAAAAGTATGCCGAGTGGGTACTAGTTGGATGTGAAATTCCATTCTGCATCCAGCGAGCTCTCCCGATGGAAATTTTAGTAAAAACACGGGGAGATATGTCGAAAATACAAACAAAAAGGTAGTTTTTTTTATGATACCTATCCCCAAATTTATATTAAAAATGTGTTTAAGAACTATATGGTATTTCAAATTTAAAGCAATTTCATTGGCTAACACATGATGACATGGAATTTGAATTAGATTTAAAAGCCCCATTTTGATTTGAAATTTCCTCTAATGTGGTACTCATTGGATGTGGAATTTAATTTCGCATCTAGGGAGCTCTCATGATCGAAATTTGAGTAAACAAACAGGGAGATATGTCGAAAATACGAACAAAAAAAAATAGTTTTTATTTTCTTCCTCCAGAATTAATAAATATTATTTTATTATTTTTCTTATGAGACCCATTTTGGGTTGAAATTTTCTTTTACTATGAACCCTTCTGGTTGTTTCATGTATCTTTCTTCTTCTAGATCCCTATGTAATAATGTTATCTTCACATCCGTCTCCTCTACTTCAAGATTAAAAGAAACATCAATAGAAAGAGGAAATATAATAGAAGTTAATTTTGCAATTGGAGAAAATATTTCACCAAAATCAAGTCCCTCTACCTAAGAATATCCCTTTGCTACCAAGCGGGATTTGTGCTTCTCCTCTTTACCTTCTACATTCAACTTCTTTTTAAACAACCATTTTCTCCCAACGATTTTTCTTCCAGTTGGTTACTAGAATAGATTGCAAGCTTCATTTTTGTCCAAGGAATACATTTCTTCAACCATGGCCTTTTTATAGAGATCACTATCCTCTGAATCAACAGCTCCCTTCACATTTCTAGGATCATCATCAATAATAGACAAAGAAAAATGAGATTGAAAGTCAGGAGGGGAATACCTTTATAGTTGGCTTATTTATTGAGATGATCTCCCCAAAATGGGTTATGAGGTTCTTCTTCTTCTGATTCAGCTTCTTCTGTTGAGTCAGATTCTTCACCTTCTAACTCAAAGTCTATTTTCTCTGGTTCCTTTTCCATTGGATTCACTTCCTATATGGGGACTTATTTGACGTCTCTAAAAACAACATCTCAATTGTAAGAAATCATCTTAGTTAGAGGATTCCAAAGCTTATAATCTTTCATACCATCTTTATAGCCAATAAAGATACACTTCTAAACTTTGTTATCCAACTTGCGCATTTTCTCCTTTGGAAAATGTATATAAGCATCACAATCCAAACCTTTTAGATGCTTAATAGAGGGTTTCTACCAGTCGATACATTTTGTGGAGTTTTATCAATCAATGGTGATGTGGGTGATCTATTTACTAAGTAACATGTTGTATCCACTGCTTCTTCCCATAATTCATGTCCTATCCTGGCACTGCTTAGCATGCTCCTTTCCTTTTCCATCAACGTCGTATTCATTCTCTCAATAAATCCATTCTGTTGAGTTGTGTATGGAGTAGTATTATACCTTTCTATACCAAAATTCTTACATAATTCCTCGAATCCATTCATGCAGAAATATCCACCATTATCTGTCCTCAACACCTTTAATTTATTTTTTGATTGATTTCCTATAAGAGCCTTAAATTCTTTAAACTTAGAAAATACTTCAGATTTCTTGCAAAGGAAATATATCCATGTGTTACTTGAGAAATCATTATAAATGAAACATAATACACAGATTTTCCTAATTATGGAACAGAAACAAGTCCAAACACATCACTATGTATTAATTATAGAATTCCCTTTGCTCTTATAGCACCAGATGAAAATATTACGTGATTTTGTTTTCCATATATGAAATGTTCACAGAAATAAAACTCCAGATTGCAATAAGTCATACCTTCAACCATACCTTTACCTTGTAATGCTCAAAGTCCCTTTTCTCCGATATTCCCCAACCTTTGATGCCATAGCATTCTCTTTCCTCCTAATGCAGTCAAGGTTCTGTCATCTTTACCTCCTTCCTCAAGCACAACATAACTATTACATTCATCAATGATTTTTCTTCCCAATAGTTTCTACAAAATTCCATACTGAACTCCCCTCATCAGTACCATTGATCCTCGAACCATTTTGCAACCACCATCTCAACACACAGTCTTTCCACTTGCAACATACATCGTTTCTATATATCAGGCTTCTTGCTAGATTCATAATATGTATCACTCCAGGTAGATTTCTAATCCTTCCATCCTTCAGTTTTAGCTTGACTCTACCACGTCCAATGATATTGGTTAGTGAATCATCTCCCAAGTACACATCTCCTCCATTGTACTTTTCATATTCATAGAACCACTCCCTATGAGGGGTCAAATGACATGACACATCTAAGTCAATAAACCATATATCATGTTCTAAATGATTACCTATGGAAGCTAGGTACACATCCCCTCCTTCTTTGGAGGAGGTCTTCGCCTCTATGGAAGGGGTATCCTCAGATCCCTTTTCTATGTCAACATTCTTAGATCTCCAATCCTTTTTTATAGTGCCCATATTTACCATATTTATAGCACTTCCTTATTCCTTTACCTAAGGATTTAGATCTACCCTTAGCTTTAGATCTTCCCCCAAATCCTTTATTTTTGTTTCTCTCCTAAAGGAGACCTCCACAGACAAGGAATCCATGCTATGATTATCAATTTTTTTCCACCTCGTCTCTTCTATTAGTAGGAATGCTATTATTTCATCAAATTTTAAGGTTGCTTGGCTAGCACTATCTATTGCAATAATTATGTTGTCCCAAGAATCTGGTAAAGAACAAAATAATGTAATACATTTATCTTCTTCAGCCATTTTAATGCCAACCAAGGTTATCTGACTGACCAGAGTATTGTATAAATTCAGATGCTTTGTTATAGTGTCATTCTCATCCATTCTTAGGTGAAATGACTTCTTTTGCAGAAAAAACTTATTCGCAAGGTATTTTGATTGATACAAACTCCCTAGTTTCTCCCAAATATTTATATCACTATCTTAACCACATACGTTCAACAACACAGAGTATGATAGGTAGAATTGTATTGTACTCTTCACCCTTCTTTCTAATTTATCCCAATCATCTTGTGACATTGCAGTGGGTTTTGTACCCGGATCCATAACAATCCATTCTACCCGATCTATAAGAAGATCCTCCATTTTGAGCTTCCATATCTTAAAATTATGGTTAAGTTTCTCCATATCAATTCCTGAACTTGTCACCATTCTCTTTCAATGCACAAATCAACACTACAAAGATCCTACTCAACCCAGTTTTATCACATATCCAATATCTATCAACTATGTCGAAACCTTAGCAACAAAGCCGCCCCCATGATGCCAAAATCGAGCTCTAATACCAAATGAAAGTTTTAATCCTATGCAGAGAAACAAAGCATACATATTTTTTTAAGAAAAATAGATATTACAACACATAATTCACACATAAACATAGATATTTACCCTAAAAACCGTTAATCGGTAAAACCAACAAACATTAGAGCCACACCTCCTATTTTCTCATTTCCATTATCAATCCTCACAATAAAAATATAGGTATTCAACAAAATCCAATACCCTAATATGTTAAAATGTATTATGAAGGAAATTTTCAGCTTTATATCAGTCCTATACAAGTGTTTATCATTCCTACATAAGTCTCATGTCAGTCCTATATTATATCACATAATATGGACTCATGAGATCAACAATATACTAAAAAAAGAAAAACAATAATGTATATGTTCAACACAATTCTGAGTTCCACGAATACTTATCTCTATTTAATAGTCATGAAACTTATTAAAAAACTGTTAGATCTGATTTATAATAACATATAACAATTGTTAAGCCCTAAATGTTGGGCACACTCCCCCTTATAGTGTGGCACTTTATCCCCTATATGGTGGTGTACTACATATTATTTATGTAGGCTTGGATCTATTAGTTTTTATTGTACACCTTTGTCTCCTATATATAGGAAGGATATATTTTCATTTTAGAGGAATTGTACATTATCTTGTCTTGGGTACACAGTACATTGCATAAGGAGGTTCCTCCCTCTAATAGGGTTGTTATTTATCTCTATTATTCATTATTAAGGAGTGGATTACTATCTTCTTGTATATTTCTTCATTTTTTATGCTATTTATGGGACTTGGTTGCATAACATTTGTTATCAGAGCTATTTCCTCATGACTGGATTCTACAAAAGGAGTCATCTTGGAATTTTCACTACAGTGTTTAAAAAAAAAAGATTCAGAGCTAGATGTTAAAAAACTGCCTCTAAAATAGTCCAAAATATTACCATTATGAAATTCAGATCCTGATTCATTACAGGTTCATAGATAATTGCGGAGGAATCTAGAGTTTTTTACTAGTCCAAAACCTAGTCTAAAACATGTGTTCTAGAGAAAAAGGTCACGTATGAGGAATACAAGATCCAAACTGAGTGAGGCTAGTTAATCTATAATAAGACAGGCCATGTCATTTGTGGTAGAATTTTTAGCTACAGAAACTAAATATTGAACACGTGACATAGCGTACAATTTCTCTCTTCTGGATAGCCAAAAATACGAAGGTTTGGGGGATTTGCAATAACTATTTTTTGGCACATCCAAATTAGGTCAAACCTATGGAATTAGAAATAGGACATGCTAGGGTGCCATAGGACAATTTTTTAGACTCATAGAAGTCGAAATTAAATTTTTATCCCTGTTACAAGTCAACCCTAAAATAATCTTCCAATTAGGGTTTGAAACATATGTTCTAGGAAAAACACCATATCTGAGGTATCTGAGATACAAATTGAGTGAGACTAGTTGCATTCCAAAGAATACATATCAAGTTATCTATAGTATATGTTTTAGCTACAGAAACAAATTAATGGACACATGGAATACCCTACAAGTGTGCTCTTCTACATAGGCCAAAAATAAATTTTTTTGGGAATTTACAATAAGTTTTTATTGGCAACTCTAAAAGAGGTCACACCTGTGGCATCATAAAGTGGACACATTACGATACAATATACCAAAGTTTCATACATATGGTAGCTAAAATTATATTTTTTCTTAGTTTCAAGTCGACCCTAAAAAAGTCTTCTAATCAAGGTTTGAAAAAGGTGTTCTAAGGAAAATTGTTATATCTGGAGCCTCCAATATCGAAATTGAGTGAGACATGTTGTATCAAAAGGAAGAATGACCATAGTATATTTGGTATATTTTTCAGAGTTTGATTTGAAATATTGGAGACTTGGCATTCCATATAAGTTTTCTCTTCTAGATAGGACAAAAATCAGAAGTGTTGGGAGAATTGGAATATAGTTTTATTGGAGCATACAAATTAGGTCAGGCATGTGGAATCAGAAGGAAAACACATCAGGAAACCACAAGATGAAGTTGTAGGCATAGAGTCCATTTGAAATTTTAAATTTATCTCAGTCTAAGTCAGACATAAAATAATCTTCCAATCAAGGTTTTCTATAGTTCAAGCAGTGGTAGATCGCATAGAGAACCAACCAGCATTCTCCAAATACTGAAGCTGTCCAAAAATAGGATGAAACAACATGTATATCAACATCAAAGTCAAAGTATTTTTGAAGAAGGGAAAATCATATGGGAACTTGAACAAATAATTGAAACAAGGACAAAACAACTAAGAAATCAAGTTATTATTGAGTACCTCATCAAGTGGAAGAACTTTCTAGCAGCATATTTGACATGGGAATATGATGCTTTCATGCAGATGCATCCACAACTACCCAAGTGTTGAGTACAATTTATGTATGAATAGGAGGGTCATGTTAAGCACTAAATCTTAGCACATTCCCCCATATAGTGTGGCACTTTACCATGGTGGTGTATTACATATTATTGATGTAGGATTGGGTCTATTAGTTTCTATTATACACCTTTGTCTCTTATATATAGGAAGGATATATTTTCATTTTAGTAGGAATTGTATATTGTCTTGTCTTGGGTGCACAATACATTGTGTATGGAGTTTTCTCCCTCAAACAAGATTGTTATTTATCTATGTTATTCATTATTAAGGTGTGGCTTACTCTCTTCTTGTCTATTTCTGCTCTTTTTATGCTATTTCTAGGACTTGGTTATATCACAACAATCAAAATATAAAGTACTTATATTTAATTGAATTGTGTGGTCTCCCTATTGATCTATGCACCCTTATGAACATTACCAGAGTCCTTCTTCATTCACTTGAATGCAATATATTCTTTTTAGTGAAAGGATTTCTCCCTTTCTTCAATATTGTTGTGAGGACAAGATTCTCCTCTTTAGTGTACACAACCTTTGTTTGGATGCACCCATCTTCTTGAATCAAGGCCTTATTCTTTATAATATTTGTGAGTGTATCAAAACACTCCCTTATGGTGTTCAAATGAATGATTATGAACATAAAATTGTGCTTATCCCAATCAAAGATGATATGCTTGGCATTTTATTGATTCTTCTTGAATTTTATTCGCACTTTATTAGTGGTAGCCTCCTCTACAACAATGTTCATGAATGAATCAAGATGATGCTCTTTAAGATTATTCAACACCCTCTCTTTCCATGTGTTGAAGTTTTATGTGACTTCAATTCAATGCTTTGGTCAAACAAAGATTGATGTCATGGCTGCAATATTTTACTCAACACTTCAAAATATATGTATACTTAGCTTGTTGCGAAAAACCAAGTTTTTTCACACCCTATGCTTTGATAACATTTTGATGTTTGACAAAAAATGGAGATGCTTGAAATTTAAAACTTTTGTCAAACAATTTCAACAATTCTAAATTTCATAAATCACCCACATATGAATATTTATATCAGCCACATATGACTCTCATAAATAAATCAGCCACATAAATTAGCTCCATAAATCAACCATGAGAGATAAGATATACCCTACGAAAACCCTACAAACATAGAGGATGGAAAACCCAACAATTTTTTGAGTATGATAGATAGATATATTTGTAGAGAATGGTTTACAACACATAAGCAGATTGTTTGATAAGATATATCACCTTAACAATAGAGAAGAGAGTTCCAATGCAACCCTGCAAAAACAAACTGTATGCAATTGTATTGAACTTGCCATATGACTAACATATTAATAACAATAAAAAAAAGCTAGAATGCATAAGGTAGCACATAAGAGGCTCAATAAACACACCGGGAGCACCACATACTGAATTCACAAGGAGGAGCTAGCTATAAATCTCTCTATGAAAACATTAGCACCCTTCCTTTCCTTAATTAACTTTAATTGAATGTTCATTGTCGTGAACTGAAAGTGAATTGACTTGAACTGAATGTTAATTGACTTGAAATGAATATTAACTTGAACTAAATGTTAATTGATTTGAATTGAATGTTAACTGATTTGAATTGAATGTTAACTTACTTGAATTGAATGTTAACTAAATTTAACTGAATTTGAACTGAATGATAACTGAACTCAATCTTTAACTGACTACTGATCACTTAGTTAACATGCTAACTTAAGTGTCATCAGTGCTTCACTCTTAGTTCCATCCATGTACAATTTCTATTATTAAATTTTGCATGTATATATTTAGTTAACTGATGCATGTTGATTAACGAACATTTAGATATTTTTTAATTAACTAATTAAATTCATTAATAGTTCAATTCATTCTTTGACTAAGGAATTGATTCAGGAATTCATAGTTTACTAAAAATTTATAACTTGAGTTCAATAATACATTTGCACGAGCAATTCAAATTCTTTTTTCAGTAAGCTTTATCTCATTATCATTAAATAATTAATGCATCATCCATATGCGTATTATTTATCCATATTATCATATCATACACAAAATAATTATTCCATACATACTAATGATCATATATATTACCCCGAGCCATAGATTCATATACTAAAGTAATTCACTCTAAGGGTAGCTAATCCCTAAAGGAGACTTATAACATTGAGTGACTACGACTAGCAATATATCACATAGTATTTGCACTTTACCAAATAAAGTTTACCACCTCAATAAATGAGGATATTGGTAGAACTTGATATTACTCACAAGTCTACAATCTTGATATTACTCACAAAACTCAACTTGATATTACTCACAATATCATCTCCATAATTGAAGGTCCATCTCATAGGGTACCTTCTATGAGAATACTTGATTTGATATTACTCACAAGTCTAGTCTTGATATTACTCACAAGACTCAGTTTTATATTACTCACGAGATTTACAATACAACATCACCACCTCAATCATATGAGGATACATATGACTTGATATGACTCACAAGTATGACTTGATATTAATCACAATTACGGAGAATGACTCTTGATGATGTACAATCAACAAGAATTACCAATGAATTTTAAGTAGAAAACTAAACAACAAGTCAGAAACACCAATTTCTCAATTTATAATGTAATATTGCATATGTAGAAGTTTGCAATGTTCAACATGGGCCAGCTTGAATGATATTATAGAGAATTGTGAAAATGGATTAGATGATATTCCAATATGGATGTAATGTTAACAAACAATAGAGCATGATGTACTATATGTGGAAAGGAAATCCAAAACCTAAGATAGAATAGAATTTGCAAGAGCACTAAGTTAAACAAGGATACATAGAGCTACATTGCTTTTGCATATTGTAATATAATTGTTTGTATTGTTTAGTTTTAATACATTTAGTTATGATTGAAATCGAGTTTTCATTATTGCTTCATTTCATTTAGAAATCCCTCACACTTATATAGCTACATAAGTTACATTTCATTGAATGAATTAGTGGGTTCAATATAGTCAATGCTTGAGGGAATATATAAGTGTATACTTTCAACCACTATAAAAGGAATAAATCATATTGTTGTGTGTCAAAATGGATTGTTGTGTGTGGTTACAATAACATTTCAATGAATTGAGCCCACTTTTGTTTTTTTAATTGCCTTTACTTATTGTTAATATCACGTTGCATTGTTAATATTTTATACATGTAATTATTATTGAAATACCTTTTGTATTGTTAGTATCATTTCATTTAGCAATCCCTCGGGCCTATATATCCATCTAAATTACTTTTCTTTGACTGAGCAAGTGGGTTCAATGGAATCAACTGTTGAGGGAAAATTCACCAGTATACTTTCAACAAATATAAAAAAAATCTATGAATTAATGTCATTCAAAATAGATTGTCGTTTGTTGGTAAAACACCATTGAATCAATGAATTTAGGGAATCGTTGGTAGTGTAGGGCATGGACCTAAATAATACCCTATTACCCACCCATTTCTAATGATGGGTATTCATGTCTCCAAATCGCATCAAAATGTTTTTGCATACCATCTCCATGATACTTGAAGAGATAGTCCCTCATCATTCTACCTTGAATCTCCAGTGTCATCTTGAAAGATTCTATTAGTACTAGGATCTACTTGATCAAAAAATTTACATTCTGATTGTGTGCATGTAAAGAGGAATTTGATTTTTGGTTATAGAAATGTTCATTAGTATTTTTCACCTAAACCATGAGTGTAGTGTTCCAATCAAATTAGTTAGTTTCCCTTTCTCTTGAATCTCTACCTTTGAAAAGACCTGTGATGTGTCCTTGAGTTTTGTTTCAAAAGGTCAAATCTCTCCTTATTGACGGATCCATCGAACCTCACAAAATAAGAAGAAAACTATCCTCACTAAATAACCTCTTTATTTGTTTTCTTTCAAGCCAGAACATAAAATAATTATTTAAAAAATATATATATCATTTACCAAATGAAAGAGATTGGCTTTGTATTCCAACCACGTTACATGCCAAACCCATTCTTCATGGTTTAATCCAAGTCTTCCGAGTGTTATGGAATAAACGTTTTAAATTTTTTTTTGGATTTTAAATTATATATTGAAAATTGTTCAATATATATTGCTTTATTCAAACACCTTTTTAATTATACAACTTTAAAAATGTTATACCTTCGTAACCTCTCCCATGTTAAAGGTCTCCTTCCATTTTAAAGGTTTTGGTCAAAGTTTATATAAAGATGTTTGTCACGTGAAGTAAAAATATATTGGGTGACTTTAAATCATTTCTATATTATGTAACATTAACTTAATCCATGACTACATAGTCATGTTAAGTCAACCATCCAAGTATCAAGACAAGCAATGGGGAGATTAATGTTAGGAAAATAGGATTGCAGAGCAATAACAATTATACAGTTAAATAATTAAACACGATGCAAACATATTAAACACATTACAATAGAGACACATATATAACGTGGTTCACCCAATATGGGATATGTCTACACAGAAATTTCCAGTCCTTTATATTATATCGTCCAACAATATCAAGGGATACAATCTACAGAAACCCCGCTGCACTTCCTCTTCACAATATCATAGTCTCTCTCACACAATCACATAGATTGTTTACAACGATATAATAAAATACAATACACAACTATATTGTGATGCCTTTTTTTATAGGGAAAATACCATGGTTCCGCAAACTATTGGCCAACAAACATCCCAAAAAATTTCCTTCAGGGGATGCACCCTTACACCCCCTAGTTGGGACAAGTGTAAAAAACCCCTGGGGTACAAACAAAGATGAAAAACAACATCTCTCAATATGAAATATCGGTCTCCACAACCAATAACATCCCACTTGGAGACTGGTCACAAAAACTCCACCACTGCTGCACTTTCTAGACTATGCTCTAAACCTTGGACTTGGAAAATTTATCATTTTCACCTTCCTGCTTGAAGGCCAACAAAAATTGAGCAGGAAGTTAGTTTCTCTCTAGTTACTACCTTCATCAACATGCCTATAGGATTCTGGCTAGTATGCATCTTTTCCAGCTTTAACAATTCTTCTTCTAGAATAGATATTATGAAATGGTACTTGAGTTGTATATGTTTATTATTCGAATTAAATGCTGAGTTATTTGCAATATGAATGGAAATCTAGTTGTCACTCTACAACCTGTTATTCTCCTACTTCTTACCCAATTCCTCCATGAACCTCTGCAACCAAACATCTCTTTACCAGCCTCTGTAGCAGCAACATACTCTGCTTCCATTGTTGAAAGTGCAACAACCTTTTGCAGTTTCGAAATCCAACTTATTGTTATTCCACACATAGTAAATACATACCCTATGGTCCTCATACTACTGTCTTTATCACCAACCATATCTACATCAACATATCCCTGTAGAAGAATGTCTGAACCTCCATAACATATTGTATGTGAACTAGTACCTCTCAAATACCTGAGAATCTATTGTAATTCTTTCCAATGCTCTTTACTTGGATCACTCATATACCTTCTCACAACTCCCACTGTATGTGCAATATATGGTCTTGTGCACACCATGGAATACATCAAGCCTTCAATCGATGATGAATAAGAAACCTTGGACATGTATTCTTTCTCTTTCCATGTCTTTGGACACATCTCCTTACTTAGTTTGAAATGGCTCACCAAATTTGTACTAACTGGTTTTTCATTCTACATTTTAAATCTATCCAACACCTTTTCTATGTACTCACCTTGAGGCAATGTCAATTTGTGATTTTTTTGGTCTCTTGTTATTCTCATACCAAGGATTTGTTTTGCAGCACCCAAATACTTCATTGCAAATGATTTAGCTAGTTTTCTTTTGAGCACATTTATATCCTGCATGTTAGACCCTGCAACAAGCATGTCATCCACATACAATAACAAGATAATATATCTTCAATTTCCTATCCTCTTGAAATAAAAACATTGGCCAGAATGACATATACTATAACCTTGTTATGTTGTGAACTTATCAAATTTTAAACACCACTGTCGCGGAGCTTGCTCTAGGTCATACAAGCTCTTCTTAAACCCGCAAACAAAATTTTCCTTCCCTTTGACATCATACCCCTGTGGCTGCTGCATATAAATCTCTTCCTCAAAATCCCCATGGAGAAAGGTTGTTTTTACATCTAACTATTCAAGATGAAAATATTCTACAGCCACTAGACTCAAAATGGTTATAATTGAAATCGTTTCAACAATAAGAGAAAATATTTCATCAAAGTCTATTCCTTTCTTTTGTGCAAACCCCTTTACAACAAGTCTATCCTTGTACTGCTTCTTTCCTCCATCTTCTTCCTTCAACTTGTAAACCCATTTATTCTACAATGCTCTTTTTCTTGCAAGAAACTCAACCAAATCCCAAGTTTGATTTCTTACAAATGAGTCCATCTCCTTATTCATGCCTTTCTCCCACTTCTTTCTAGTTTCTACCAACATTGTCTCTTCTTAACATTCTGGTTCACCATAATCAGTAATCAATAAATAATACAATGAAGAATATAATCATTTAGGGGGTCTACTTAACCTGGTATATCTTCTTACATTTGCAAGAGTTTAAGGTACTTGCTGCTTCTCTTTATTTTTTGGTGCCTTTGGAACTTCATTTTCTTTGATTTCATCAAGCACTATGTACTTTGTGTTTTCACTTTCCTCTTTCTTTCCTTGCAACCGATCTTTATACATAACCTTTGCATCGATTACTACATATCTACTCCTAATTATTTTGTGATTTTTATAATCCCATAAGCGATAACCAAAATCATCAACCTCATATCCAATAAAGGTACATTTCTTGGATTTAGCCTCAAGCTTTGTTCTATTTTCTTTATCAATATGGACAAATGCTTCATGACCAAAATCTATTAGAAACGAGTAGTTTACCTTTTTACCTGTCCATGCCTCCTCTAGAATTCCACCATCCAAAGCGCTTGAAGTCCCTATATTTATTAAATAAACAACAATATCTACATCATCAACCCAAAACTATAAGGGAAACCCTGCATGCAAGCATATAAACCTTGCATGCCCCATGATCGTTCTTTTCATCCTTTCTGACACACCATTTTCTTGTGGTGTTCTAGGCAATTTCTTCTCTCTATGAATCCCATTGTATGAACAATAACTATCAAACTCCTTGTTGGAGTATTGACCTCCATTATCAGATTTGAGACATTTCAAATTTTTTCTTGTCTCATTCTCATCCAAATCTTTCCTCTTCTTAAAGGTACAAAACAAATCATATGTATGTACAATGCAATAAACCAAAGTTTTTCTAGTTGCATCATCAATAAAAGTAACATAATAGCGAGAGCCACCAAGAGATTATGACTGATCCTGTCCCCATACATCTATATGCACAAGCTCTAACTTTTCACTCTTATTTTGTTTCCCAACCCTAAGAAATATTACTCTCTCTGTTTTCCATAAAAAAAGTTTTCAAAAAATTCCAAACTTACCTGCTAAATATCTAGAAGCAATTTCCTTGAGTGGAGAATCTACATCCCCTTCTCACTCATGTGTCCAATCCTATGCTGCCACAATGTTGCACCTATTTTTGTGGAAGCTACATAGATAGAATAATCAGTATAATGAGGACATAAATACAATTTACCTACCCTATCTCCTTTTTCTATTACCAATGCTCCTTTAGTGATCTTCTAGCATGTTTTTCCAAACATAGACAAATACCCGCTATCTCCCAACTACCCCGTTGAGATCATATTTCTTTTCATAGCATGAATGTCCCTTACATATTTTAGAATCCATTCATTTCCATTATTTAACTTAATATGTACCTTACCTATTGCAACAATTTTACATGGTTCATTATCCCCCAATCATAAAATGTCTAAAATCACCTAGAACATAATCATAAAATAATTTCCTATGGGGTGTCGGATGACATCAAGCATTGGATTCTACTACCCAGTAATCACTAGTATTATCTAATGCAAGAATCAAAGCATATTGTAACACATCACCTGCTGCATTTTCTTCTTGAGTAGTCTCTTGCTTCTCGTCTCATTTATTCTTTGGAGATATGCAGTCTTTCTTTAGATGTCCTATCTTACCACGATTCCAGTGCTCTATATTTCCAAATATGTACTTGGATCTACCCTTTCTAGACTTGTTTTCATTACCTTGGCTCCTTCCTTTCTCCTTTTGTATCCCTCTGCTCTCCATGGTAAACACATTACCTGATGTCTCACCTATGCTTTTTCTTCATATTTCCTCGCTATGAATAACACCAACAACATCATCAATTTTAAGAGTGTTTGAACTAGGGACGGAGTTACTTACAACGATGACCAAGTTATTCCATCTTTCTAGAAATCAACACAATATTAGAAGATCCCTGACCTCATCATCAAAGTTCAATTTTACAGAACTTAACTCACTAGTAAGAATATTAAACTCATTTAAATTGTGAGCAACAAATCCACCTTCTGACATCTTCATATTAAATAAATGCTTCATTAAAAATACCTTGTTGGAAGCCGAGGGTTTTTCATAGAGCTTAGCCAATGTTCTCATCACACCCTCTGTTGTCTTTTCTTTTGAAATATTGAAATCCATCGACGAACCCATGCACAGTCGTATTGTTCCTAGTCCATTTATACCAAGAACCTTCCATTCTTCATCCTTCATAGTCATCGGTTGTTTTTTTTCCACCCAATGGTAGGTACATATCCTTCTAGTATAGATACTCCTCCATTTGTATATTCCATAACTGGTAGTTTTGGCCATTAAATGTTTTGACCCTAAACTTTCCTTCTTCTTCCATTACTGCCACTCGAGCCATAAACCCTTCTTTCCTGCAAGTTTACTAGCCAAATAGAAATTTGGTCTCTGATACCAATTGTTAGAAAAACAGGATCACAAAGAAAAAACAATTATACAGTTAAATAATTTAACAAGATGCAAACAAATTAAACACATTGCAAGAGAGACACATATATAATGTGGTTCACCCAAGATGGGCTATGTCCACACAAAAATTGCTAGTCTTTTATATTATACTATCCAACAAAATGAAGGGATACAATCTGCAACATCTCAACTGCACTTCGTCTTCACACTCTCACAGTCTCTCTCACACAATCACAAAGATTGTTTACAATGCTACAATACAATACAATACACAACCTTATCACAATTCTTTTCTTTTATAGGGGAAATACCATGGGAAAATACTATGGGTCTCCCAATACCATGGGTTTGAAAATTGTTGGCCAACAAACATACCAAAAAAATTCCTTCAAGGGATTTACCCCCAGCCGAGGGGGATGGTCCCCCAAACCCCTCAGCCGATACTACAAGTGTATAGTAAACCTGGGGTACAAGCACAACTGAACAATAACATCTATGAATCTAGAAGATCGGGCTCCAAAAACAACAATTAAATGAAATTCCAAGGAAAGAGTCCATTGAAATATATACCACATGTGGGAGATTGTAAATATGAAATCCTAAAACAAGTGAATCTTTGTCATTACTCATTACCAAACTATGTATTTTACACAACCACCATGATCTCTATCTCCTCCATCTGATTAAAGAAATGGGAAATTGATAGCGTGTTGCCACCAAAATAGTAAATGTGTTGAAAGAGGAAAATAATTGCAAGCCTGGGATATGATGACGTATCATCGGATATTGATAAACAAAGTATTATCAAGCTATAGCCTTGTCCAATTTTTAATGGATTTTTAAACATTTATTGAAGTAATCATCAGAGGAAAAGGCATGAATTCAGAAATAATATGTTCTTGCTTCAGGAACTCCACCAAATCGCCAAGCTACATATCACAATATTGTTGTTGAGATTCTAAAAAGATGGATCTTCTTTCACATAGAATTTCCAAGACCCGAAATTTGTCATGCTAAGATCGCAAAATTATTTATGTAATATCACATCAACCACAGCCAACTATCTACAGATCATTGAAAAAAAAATATGGTTTGAGTTTTCCATCAATGCAAAATTGATGCATAAGGAAGGAGAATGGGTTGCAAATATCGAAATATACTCATACAGAAAATCAGCTAGTTGGTGCCAACAAAATAAAAATTGAGGAGATTAAGTCATCAGGTTGTTACCATGAAGGCCATATATGATTTCTCAATATGATTGTTTATAAAGGAAGATAAATTCAATTGCATATGGGGTTTTTTCCAGCCAAGAGGCTAAGAGTGATGTGGATGGTCTGGGATTTTTCTCTGTAATTCTTTTGTTGAATACATGTAATTTGAGATGATATTTTATTTATTGTGAGCTTGGTTTAAACTTTATTTAAATATGGATGCTATTTAGTTTTGTTTAAATTGGTTTTGGTCACGGATTCCTTCGTAAAGGTGTTTTCTTTATGAATGACCATGTTTTGATTTAATATGCTATATTCCATATTTGGAAAGTATTTCTGAGAAAGGTTCTTTATGTTAATGTACCTTGAACTGTTTGTTCTCTATATTAACAATCAACTTGAACCAGACTCATTACTGATATATTCCGTTTTTAGTCTAGTCAGCCAATGTATTTCATAGAATTCGATGTTTTCAATTGGATTATGCCTTCTGTGTGTGTAATATTCTCTTGACCCCTCTTCACAACCTATCCTACAATGAAAATTCCAATTTTGAGATGCCCAAGCTTTGCACTCTAGCAATCAAGAACAAATTTTAGGAAAAAAATATTCCATTCTCTCTCTTAACTCGAATATTCCTATTTAAAATTAAATACCATTTTGGTTACATGGGTATACTTATATCACAAATGTTATATTTGTTTTAGCACGTCTTTTCAAATACTAGTGTCTAAGTGCAAAAAAATCTATCTAAATTCCTACTATCTAGTACCAATACCTTGCTTTTGTTAGACTTAGGTGGGTGAATCCATGAATATGGGTAAAATGTTTGGAAAAAAATGATGGTGAAAATTCATTTTTTTATTGGTTTATTAAATTTAATCCATAAAAACCCATATTTTTCGCGTTAATTTTGAGATGCAACAAAAAATAAACTGTAGGAAATTATTTCTATATTTCCACATATATTTTCTTGAAATTTAATAACATAATTTAATATGTCAAAATTGCATTTATTAATAGACTTTTCCTTGTAAACTTTAGGAAAATTTAACAAGTAACTTATGTGCACATAAAATAATTTAATGATAAANCTATATATATATATATATATATATATATAGAGAGAGAGAGAGAGAGAGAGAGAGAGAGAGAGAACTCGAGCATACATTTTTTTATTAATGTTCAAAAGTAAGAAGTGAAAATTTTAATCACATTTTGTACACACCTATGTGCATGTAAACATTTTTTTATAGTAAAAAAAAATTCAAAAACAAATATACCCTTTTGACAAGGACCTATTTGTCTTAGGCGTATGTATTTTTTTGAAATATTTGGTTGTGCACTTTTTCTATTGTTTATTTTTATTTGCAATGGTTCGAAGTTGTAGACATGGTTTTCAAGCGTAAGTTTGAAAATAAATTAAAAAAAATACGATATGAACTCCAAAAAATGTAAATTATATGTTTATGGAAATGATTCGTTGATGAATTTACTGATATAAATTTCGCCACTTAAGGTGCATTCTAATATAGAGTTCAGACTTGGTTCAAAGGTCATAAAAATTCAAATTTCAGAAAAATGGCTAAAGGACTATATTTTAAGCACTTGATTGAGCTCATGACTTAATAAATGTATTTAAAACCATTGATTGGGGTTTTGAACAGATTCTCAAATACCTTGATTGAGGGTTTAAGTGCATTTAGTGCAAAATATCCATTGAGATCCATATCTTGATCAAGCATTTGTATTTCATAAGCTCGATCGAGTCATATAATCCCATTTGAGCAGTGCGTAGCTTGATCCATCTTTTATTTGTTACCTTTTCCACAACGTGATCTACCTATCACCCTATGCATTTAATTCACAAAATTTCAAAAAATTATGTAAAAGAGAAGAAAGCTACCTGAATTTTAGTAACAATGCCTAAACTATTTTAGACATATCAAGTGTGAAATAGTGAACATTTCATGTGATTCACCTATCGATATGGGAAACAAAAAATGTCAAAATAGAAACCATGATTGTGAGTAAGTTAATGATAGTGAAATATGAGAATAGAACAAATTAAGGATGATCCAATGACCAGTAGCTTTACAATAGCCACAAGAAGAGACTGCAAGTTAAGGTTGAGTGGATCCAACTCTAATTGAAAGTGGTACTAGCAGTTTTCTTGCTTTCTTATTAAAATATTGTTTATTTTACAATGAACAGTTATGTTTTGAAACTAGTTACAACTATCATGTTATTTAACTAGTTAAAAAATTACCATCTTGATTAGTTATTAGTTATTAGTTTAAACCAAATTTATTGTTCAAAAAAATATAACATTGGTTAGTTAATAATTTTAAAACTAATTATAAAATTATGCTCCTAGTCATTGAGCTCAGTCAAGCTACTTTATCAATAGTGTAGAAGCCTCGTGTTATGTGGATTTGGAATTTATTGTGAAGCACATCAATCGATATTTATAGCTTGATCAAGTTGCTTCTATTCACATTCCAAATACCTGGAAAAATCCCTGTGTCTTATTCTAAATATTTGAAATTCTACACAAGGTCTTGTTCAAGGGTTTACTTATCCCTTGATCGATCTATGTACCTCAATCGATGGTTTAATAAACCATCGATCTAAAATATGCATAAATAATGACTGGTCACTTTATTAATCCCTCCATTGAGGTTTCAAAGCTCGATCAAGGAATTGATAAAATATCAATCGAGCTCATTTTTTTCCATCCTCATGTCCTACTCTCGCCAAAAGAGTATTGTCCATATTCATGGGAAAACCCAGGTTTATTTCAAGATTTTGAATATCATTATATCTATGTACTAATAGTGTGTTTTCTAAGTTTTTGGAATCCCTAAATGGATTTCAATTTTCCATTATAATGAAGGGCTATATCATCTCTTACTTAGCCCTCTTTTAACTCTAAAAAGCATCAATGTATCATCTTTTATTACATGATTAGTGAGATATTTGATTAAAAAAATTTACATATTTTATTATATATGATTTCATCGTATAGATACTAGACTTGGAATATAATTAAGCTCTATTTTGATATCTAAGATTAGATAACCTAGAGTGCATGCATTAAAATCCTTACAGTTTTGCACTTGGTTTCAAGGTAAATGTATTTTAATATTTTCATTTTTTAAAATAGTTGTAAATAGTTTCTTTTTAATTTTTTGGTATTTGTAAGATTTTTTATCTCACTAACAATAAGATGTATAGTGAGAAATTTTAATGATACATACCCTATTTTTAATATTGGTAGTCCTAATCTTCTTTTGCTTACTAGATTCTATCCTAAATTGTTTTGCGAGATAGAATCCCTTTGGAGGGATAAAATAAATCACTTTGAGATCCATTTTCATAATTTTATTTAATAATTTTTTCACTTATTGGACAAATAAAATCAGTACAAGAGTGACCTAGGAATAGACACCATCCAAACCCATAGAGTACCGACTAAACTAAAAATTTTCCTCACCTCATTTCTTGTCATCTCATGCCAATTTTAAATCCTAATACTAATTGTGTTGAAATAATGTAACTGTAGAAAATATTCTATTGTACTTATTATTATTGTCCATCCCTTCCATATATGTTGTTCCTTCGATTAGGGATGCCATTGATGTAATTGGTCATGTAAAAGTAATGTAAAACCTCTGTTGTATGTCGGGGCAATAGTACCCACAAAAGTATTTTATAAATGTTATTTTGAGTCTTCCTAGGAAGGTCATCCCTAATTAGATAAGCTAGCTAACCTAGTTAAGTAATTGAGTCACTCACCTGATGAGTATAAATAGGTGAGGAGCCTCTCTCATTTACACACACTTCTCACTCAAGCATTGCAAAAGATATATAGAGAGAGAAAGAGAGAGAGTCTAATGCGGAAAGGGATGTTGCAGTGTTGTTATTTGGGTATTACATTCTACTTGGTCAAATTCTATATTGAAGAACTTTTTTTAGTTGTCTCCTCCATGAGGGTTTCCCAAGATAAATCTATCTGTTTTTTTTGGGTGGTTGTGCTTGTCTTTGTTTTAGTGATCCTTTTCTTATGGTTATGATGTTATGATGCTAAATGTTTGAAGATATTGTATAACCATCAAGATTCTAACATGGTATTAGAGCCACCCTGGAAGAATTATTTTTATAGTTGAAACATTGCTACAACTACAACTACTGGAGATTAGGGTTTCATGCTTGAAAACCCTAGAAGGAAATATTTAGTCATCTTGGAATTTTCACTATAACTCGACTTTGGTAAATTCTAGGAGATGAAACTTGGACAAGACTAAGTTGAAATATTTTTGTACCTTATGCGTGAGGTTTAGACTCATATTATTTATAATTTAGCATGTATGATCCCTCCAAATCACGGTTCAATCCTCTTTCAGAATTCAATATTAATTAGGTGACCTAGGGAGCATTTCTATATCTTTGGCTAGGAAGGTCCAAATCAAATTTATAAATATTTATCAAATAAGGAACATAATTTAGTTTTTGTGGTGCAAGTTTCAGACCCCTAATTTGAAACAATGACACATGGTGGTCCATACAATTTCTCTATACTGAAGCATTCAATAAACATGTCACCTTGGGAAACTTAGAATAAGTTCTACTTTGTCAATCCAATACTGATTTAACCTGACAGCTTGGAAAGAAGATAGATCAGGATATCTTAGTATGAGGTTTCAGACCTTGAAGAGCATGAATTTAAGAGATACACCAAAATCAAGATCAAGTAATTCTATAGAAGAAATTGAAGAAATTAGGGCTTCCTGTTCAAGGAACTTCCCTCCACCAATCAATTCAAAAAGGAGGACCATCCGACTCACCCTATGAGGGTGTATATTTCTATAGAAGAAGTTTTTCATTCTATGGATTTTCAATTTTGGACCTAGCACTGTTGTCGAGAAAACTAGGGCATGAGATATTTTGCATTTTTGTCCACATTTTTGGGAAAATCAGTATGTTGCTCAGCTCTCTTTGAGGAGGAAATTTTTTCTATTCAAACATATCTGAAAGTCATCAAAATTAAAAAATTAGGTTTTCTGTATCAAATCCTAGGTCTACTAGAAGAAGTCTTCTAGAAAATCTTTCAAGCAATCTATTGGAGGAGCTAGTTGGTGAGTCGACTAGTTGAATAGCTGACTAATTAGAGATTAGGTCGATCACGAAAGGTTGTGTTGGTTGACCGAACCAATAGATAGTTATATGTAACTGTTTGTAAATCATATATACTAGGCTGTTGATCGAGATGAGAACTCGGTTCAGTTCTGTGTTTGTATGGACCCTCATGATATAATATAATTTGTTATTCCATATCTATGTTCTTGTCTCTTGTGTTTGTTATGTCTATATGAATCTATGTGTATTATTTGTAAAACTCTGTGATCTGTGAGATTACAATATTGGTTTTGTTGCCGGTAGTACATATCTGAGATGAATATAAGTAGATGATATCAGAATAGGAGATTAAGAATTTGTGGGAGCGTAAGATAGCAAATTATTTGCAAAATTACACGAGGAGAAATAGATTAACCACTGCTTAGGAGAAGGATAAATTATTCACTGAAACTCATGAGAAGTTCATAGAATCGGTGCCCTAGATTCTGAAAAAACTTTTGGATGAAAAATATGGAAGAAACTAAGTACCAAGAGTTGCTAGAGAAACTGATTTGATGGGGACGGAGAAACCTGCCGGAGTGGTTTGAAAATATCATAGATGAATTCTGCGAGGATCAAGCCATAGAAGAAAGAACTTCGGTAGAAACCGTTCAGAAAGAATTCTATACAGACCTTACCGAGCAGTTCCTATGCTCCCTATTGACCCTACTGTTCAAATTCCTAATAGAAAAAGGAGTGGTTCATATTGTAGAACCTCTTCCATCACTACACGAACTGTCACCAAATTCTAACTGGGCAGAGAAATAGAAAAAGTGGGAAAAATTCATTGCCAAAAGGGAGTGGGAATATTTCCTAAGCAAGTAAACATAACTATCCAAGCTTTGTAAAGCGTCGGGTAGGCTATGGGGGGGTAGCTGGTAAACTAAAGAAGATTCTAGTCGACTAAAAGGAGATACCATCACTAGCAATGAAAATTCAACCTAAGAAGGAAATCGAATGAACAGTGACACACAAAGGTACGGTGGATTTACAGAAAGTAGAGAGAGAGAAGAGGCTGAAAAGGAGGGCAGAAAGAAGAGAACAGGCTATAGCACTACAAAGAGGAATGATTACTAGGGTGATAGACCTGGAAATAAATCTTCCAGAGTCATGTCATGACTGACAGGAAGAAGGAGGAGATGAAGAAGCATCACCCATGGAAGAATATTTGTGGATGGAGCAGAATGAAGCTCTCTAAATAGAATTTCCCCAAGAGATAAGACCTCTGTCTCCAATGAATCCGAATACCAGGATACAAGCCATTATCGAAGAATACCTAAGACTAAGAGCTGGTGAGTTTTGTATATGGAGCTGACTAGAGGACGATGTAGATGATGATAATCATCTAGTGATCCGTTGACTGGAGGAAGGAAACTGGATCATGATTCAGGTGTAGCCTTCCAACCAAAGTATCCACTTACTTTACCTAACACATGAAGAAGCACTCCCCTTCCAAACACATCTTTGGAAAATACAGAACAGTCGAACCTACAGACAAATCAGTGTAGTTGGACATCAATAGGAGAATTCGACCCAAACCGACTGCTTGTCGGNTCCTGGAGGAGATAGTGACAGCGATTCTGACATGGGTCACGGATCAGCACATATCACTCTATACGAGGGTGATGAAGATCCTAGATGACATTGGTTCATCTACGAGTCATTATGGGAGGAAAATCAGGTTACAGCTGAAGATCGACAGATGGAACAGTTTGCCAGTGCCTTGAGGAAAAGAGAAATAATGTGGTACATGACCTATATCAAGAGAACTCCCCAAGCATCTAAAGAAGAAATTAAAGTGCAATTATTGTCTTTCTTTAATACTCTAGACGCAAAACATTTGGCAGACAAAAAGTTGAAAAGAACATGTCAAAATCCAGCAAAGTCTGTCCGAGAATATGACAAACATTGCAAAGACCTCCTCAACCAACTGGATTATGTAATTGATGAAAAACTATTAATTCAGTGGTTCCTTGCAGGTCTATCACAGAAAATTCAGTGACGCGTAAGCTTGGAGACGTTTAAAATGTATGAAGATGCACTTACCAAAGATCTGCAAGTGGATATGGACAATGATTTCCTAGCATATCCCATGGATACTAGACTAGAATAACATCTAGAAATCATGTAGAAATCATTGAAAGAGTTGAACCTCAAGAATCAGGATATTTGGTGCACAAAATGCTCAACGACCAATCACACCAAAGATAACTTTTGACAAGACATAAGTCGACAGGACATTCGATTTTTCAAACAAAGTGCTTCTGCGACATCTGCCAAGAACATGGAGAACACAACGAAATATTTTTCATGGAACATGAAAAATGGAAAAGCATCTTGGTGTGCCATTTGTGATTAAAAAAATCATGCCACGATCGACTGCCACTTAAACTTAAAGAACTGACAAAACTACCAAGCAGTCTACTAGAAAAACGCAGTTGTGCAGAACAATGATAAAAACCACCGAAGAAATGATCAAATTGAACCGAATAATCAAAGATATGAAGGCCATCGATATGAGCACCGGTTCGACAACCATTTTGGAGGATATGGAGGTCGAGGTTGATTCTCTGGGAATCGCGACAATCAACCGCGTAGGCCCATCCAATGTTTTACATGCTATAAAGAAGCTCATCGATATGCAAACTACCCATACCAAGACAGAACCAATTTAAAATTTTGTACTAGCTATGGAGTCGGTGATCACTCATTAGAGGATTTCCCTACTATGCTTGATAAAATCAATAAAAAGAAAAACATTAATTTCTTGTCATGCGTTCAAAAACATGATGTAACTGCATATAGTAACCTGACAAGAGACAAAAATTGGGAGTGATAATCCACGCATAAGTAAAATAAAAGAAAAGAACGATTATCCTAGCCCATCGAAACAAAAAAAATTATATAATGATGCAGGGAATATATTTAAAGAATTTGCTAAACAAGAAGAAGTCGATGATAGCCGACAAAGCAAAGTTAAAGAATTAATGTGTTTAGTACAAGATAATAAAGCAGAATCTCAATTCATTGAATTATTGTATAATATGAAGCATAATAATAATATAGAAAAACAAACAAAAAACATATGCAGTTTGAACCAAAAGGACAAAAGTTATGTCGACCCACTTGTCAACCTAGAAATTGAAGGATACCATGTTTGACAAGTTGTACTTGACTTCGGCTCACAAGTAAATATTATGACTCGTGACACTTGGGAACAATTGGGTAGACATTGACTATATGAGTCAGGAATATACCTCAAATTAGCTGACCAAGGTCTGATCGAGCCTATCGGATTTTGGAGAAATTTTGATACGACAATAAAAGGAATATCGACCAAAGTCGACTTTGGAATTATTGACCCTAAGGAAGAATCCAGTTCCTTCCCAGCTTTAGTAGGCCAACCATGGGGAAGAAAAATAAAAGAATCAATATCTTTAGATAAAGAAAGGATAAAACTAAAGGGGAATGTACAAAAAGTCTTAGTACCTATCCATCCATCCCAAGGAGAACCTTGGATAGAACCTATTGATGATGAAGTCCACATCTGACAATTATATCAAATACAAAATAATTAAGACTACACATAACCCAATGTTTATGGCGAACTTCACTTGGGCAATCAAGATTAAGTAGGATACAAATCAGATGTGGAATTATATGATTGGGAATTCAAAAACTATGAGACACAAGCAAGAGGTTGCTGGAACATTCAAATAGTGCAGAAGAAACCAGTCCAACAATGTTTCTTAGTTTCCATCATCCCAAAAATATTAGAAAATAAAAGCAAGGAATACCGTACTTTAAAACTAGAAAATATAAGTATCAGACAAATCCCAAGATACAAAGAAAGAGAATCACCAATTATGCATATAGAACAAGTATTTAAAAACATTGGTGAACATGGCCGATTACAAACCTTAGTAGAAACCTTCATAGGTCAAGATGCTAGATGGTGGGATACCCATCAATCAACATTGTAGACATGGACAACAGCTTCGACTTACTTTGTAGAAAGATTCAGAGGAAAGATACTAACCAAACAAGCACAAATTCCTACGTTCATCTAGGAGAAGGACCTAGAAGAACACATAAGAACATGTGAAAAAGAGTGGAAAAGACTTGGGTATAAAGACAAACGTACATGGACACACCTGTTTCCATTGACGCTATCCGACTTACCAAACAAATGGTACAAAATGGAAGAAGAATGGGGTGAAAATTTTTATTGGCATGAACTTAGAGAGAACTTCATCAAAGACTTCAACTTTATACCATAAAATGAAAAGTTAGTCGAAACCACAAAACAAATCAAAGCGTTTATAGAATCAACTGGGAACAACACCCTAACACAAAATTATGGTTGACCGACAATAACATGTAATAACATACAAACAAATACAATACCACTATAAAAAATAATTCAAATGGAAAACAAAAATATAGAAGGGAAAAGCTTTTGATGGAAATCATACCATTCAAAAACAACAAAACCAATTGGCACAGTACTTAAAGTCAAGATATCTTACAAAGAAGATACCGACCGAATGACTGCAACAAACTTTCCTGCTACATTTTCACAATTCAAAGAAGGGAGACAACCAATCAATGAAGCCAAAGCACCATAATGGTTAGATTCCAAAGTGAAAACTAAAGAATTTGACATATTAAATGATGATAGACCAAAAATGGAAAAAATTGGCGATTACTGGAGTGAAGAACAAACAATCGAAATAGTAAACTTACTAAAATAATTGCAGGATGTATTTGCTAGAGACTACAAATATCTCAAAGGTCTAGTCCATGAAATGGGAAAAGTGAAGATCGACATTAAACATGATGCCTGACCTGTAAAGAAGAGACCATACAAATCAGCTCATAAATACAAAGAGATAGTCAAGAAAGAGATTGATAATATGCTTGCAGGAGGAATTATCTACCCTATTAACCAATCAGAATGGGCAAGTCCAATGGTTGTACAATCAAAGAAACATGACCCGAAAAAGCTAAGGATCTGTGTCAGCTTCAGAGAATTAAACAAAGTCACCTTAATAGACCCATTCCCAACAACCTATGTAGATGAAATCCTAAATGAAGTCACAGGACATGAATGCTACTCATTTACAGACAGATTCTCAAGTTACAACCAAGTACCAATATCCAAAGAAGACCAGAAAAATACAACATTCGTATGTGAATTCGGCTCATTTTCCTACAGAGTTATGACTTTTGGTCTAAAAAATGCACTTGCAGTATTTTCGATAATTGTGGTCAAAACATTTCAAGAATATATCTACAAAACAATGGTAGTATATTTCGATTATTGGACAATATACTCTATACTGAAAGATCACTGCAAATGGATAAGGATCATGTTGGAAAGATGTCGACAAATACATCTATCTCTGAACGTAAGGAAATGGATATTCCTAACTCCTATAGGGATACTATTAGGACACACTATATGCAAAGAAGGAATCAAGGTCAACTTTGCAAAAATAGAAATTATGCTCGACTTAAAATCAACAGTGAACCCAAAACAAGTTAGGGTACTACTTGGTCATACAAGATATTACAGGAAATTTATGAGATACTATTCATATATGACCTATCCATTAGAAGAACTATTAGGAGAAGATCAGGAGTTCGATTGGACAAAGGAATGTAACATATCATTTGAAACACTAAAATGGAATCTAGTCGAGGCACCCATTCTAAGGTTCCTAAATTGGCCGATCAAATTTCACATACACATCAACACATCAAGCCTAGAAATAGGAGTGATATTAACACAACCAAGGGATCACCTAATGGGTTACCCCATAGATTACAGCAATAGAAAACTAAATAAGGAAGAAAGAAACTATTCAAAAACAGAGAGAGAAGCATTAGGAATGGATTTTGCACTACAGAAGTATCGACATTACCTACTATCCAACCCTTTCATCTTTTATACCGACCACCAAGCATTAAAATACCTTGTAAACAAACCCTTACACCATGGGATAATTTGTCGATGGCTACTACTATTCCAAGAATTCAAATTTGAAGTCGTTGTTAGACCAGGAAAATTAAATGCCAGGCCTGACCACTTGTTGCAAATCAACACAAGAGACGAGCCAACAGGATTCAAAGATGACCTACTGAATTCACACTTATTTCAAATAGAAGCAGTTCCAGCAAAATTAGAGAAAATATCTCAATTCATAGAAAGTGGTCAAGCACCAGAGGGCATGAGCACGAAAAAGAAACAAATCTTAGCTATGAAAGCTGCACCATATACCCTGATAAATGGATTTTTATATAAAATGGGTCTGGATGACATCCTTATATGATGCATATTAGAACATGAAAGAGATAATATCATGTACAATGCACACTATGGAGCAGTGGGAGGAAATTTTCAAGCAAACACAACTACCAAAAAAATCCAACAGTCGGGGCTATGGTGGCCAATACTATACAAGGATTGTAAAAAGTTTGGTAGCCATGTGATAGGTGTCAACGACTAGGTTGACCTCTGCCTAGTACAGAAATTCCCTTGATATCAGTAAATCCAAGTTTGACATTTTAAATTTGGGCCATCGACTTCATAGGACCATTCTTGATACCAGTAAAAAGAATAGGTGCAAGGTACATAATAACCACAGTAGAATATGTAACCAAGTGGGAAGAAGCAGAAGCAGTCAACACATGTTCCAATTAGATAGCTGCTAAATTTATCTATGAAAATATAATTAACAAATTTGGATGCCCAATAACCCTAATCAGTGACCAAGGTTCACACTTTATTAACAAAACCATCAAAGCACTAACAGACTAGTTCAAAATTGACCATCGACATAGTACAGCTTATCACCCTTAGTCGAATGGAAAATAGAGGCATTCAACAAAACATTAACAAGGGGTTTAACAAAAATCTGCAACACCGACAAAGATGATTGGAAAGAAAATATACCTACAATACTATGGGCTTACAGAACAATATACAAACGTTCGACTGACCAAACACTATTCTGACTAGTCTATGGCCAAGAAGAAATTGTTCCACTACATTTTCGATAGCAAACATCTATCATAGCAGATATTTTACATGTCGATGTCGAAGAAGGTAGGAAGGACTGACTGATGCAATTAATCAATATAGAAGAACACCGACTGATTTCTCTACAACATCAAGAAATCCAAAAATAGCAATAGAAGGCTTGTCATGATCGCAATATCAAAGACAAAAATATATCAGTAGGGGACATCGCCTTACTATACAATAGTCGAGTAAAAGGAAAACCCAAAAAGTTACACAGAGAATGGATGGGACCTTACGTTGTCGAAGAGATTCATGCCAACGGATCAGTCTGACTAAGGATGTTACAAGGCATAATATTTCAGAAACATGTTAATGATTCCTGAATAAGGACGTTACAAGGAATAATTTTTTGGAAACTTGTTAATGGTGTCTGACTAAAATGGTACAAAAATTAAAACAAGTTCAAAAAAAAACAAACATACATATAACGACCATAACTGTCAGACAAAAACTATAAAATTATAAGAAGATTAAAAAAAACAAAACATAACCAACACCCATAACCTAGGATGACAAGATATTTCAAAAAATATAATAACCAATGCTTCAACAACTGACATCAAACTCATCAACATACCACCATTGACCATTCGCATGATCGACATCGACCGACAACCCCGAAGGTCAAATCACGCCTTCATGACTACGGTCAGAAGGAGTGCCAAAATCAAATCGCAATAAACGCAAACTCCAAAGACTATGTTGGACCATCACTTCTGCCATTAATACATCCATAAATAGAAATGTCACCCACTCCACCTATAAATATCGGGCCAGAAAAAGATCATTTACTGTATTTTGAAGAGACAGAACAATTCAGCAGTAAGAAATTTGAGAGACGAGAACCTGTATGGAAAGTTGACCAAGAGACCGATGAGATGGCCCTGAAGCAAACCAAATATGCAGTTGCAAAAAAAAAGAACTACAATCCACCAAAATCCCATTGATGAGAGGGTTAAGAAATATCAAGAATGCCAAGGTACAAGAAACCTCATGGGTGAAAACTTGGGCCGAAATCAAGGAATGGATTTATGTCGACAAGGAACAGACACAAGCAATAGTGAAAATAAACCATAGCTCTATTATGAACTACATGAACACACAGTTCATGGTGAGTTTTGGAGGAATGAATGAAACCGTGGTAAAATTTATTATCAGTCGATACCACAACGGAAAATTTTACTTCGACAAGCCAGTAGAAATTGTTAACCCAAAAATCCCCCACATAGCTCTCAATTGCCTACACCACCCAAGGACACCATCTCACAACACTCATTTAACTCCATAAGACCTTCAATTTGACCCCCACACCTCCAAAACATCCCAAGGATGAAGAAAAGGGCTAAAAACCCCCCAAAAAAGAGCCCAAAATAGAACCCCAGGAGCTAAAGCCCTCAAAAAGGGGCTAAAACCCTGAAAGGCACTAAAGTTAGGGTGGAAGGGGCTAAAGGCCCAAAAAAGGGTCTAAATCCCTGACCAAGGGCTTAAAAACCTAAAATCCCTTGGAAAAACTATAAAAGGAGGGTGGGGGGTCACTCTCAAAACTCTCCTCATTTGCATATTGTTATGCTGCTCNTTCCACCTAAGTGAGGTATAATCTCTTTTTATGCTTGTTTTATTTGTTTTTACTTTCTAACCCTCATCTCCATTTGCAGGTTTTTCATTAATATTGTTTACAGGTTTTATCCATGGTAGATTAGGTTTATTTCTGCAGGTTTTGGAGGTGGAACCCTAACCTATTGTGTGCAGAGAGGTTCACAAGGGTTGCATCTCCATCTTTCTTTCTATTATTTGCTCTTAGATTTAGTTTGTAGTAGCTACCATTTACTTAGTTTTGCATAGATTAGCTTAGTTTTGAATTTGCAGCTCTGGTTTTGCCATTTAGCATTCTGTTTTTTACTATTTTCTAAGGGTAGGAACCTACCCTTGTGCCCTATAGGTACAAGGGAGCCATTCTTACTGTTGTATTGAGGATAAATTCTCACTACAACTTTGGTGACTCCCCTGGGTCGATCCCACGGTATCCCTAGGCAAATAGTTTCAAATTTTCAAGTTTTTCAATTTTTACCCTAGTTTTGAGAAATCTTAGGTTAAATCTATTTAAATCTACTTTATTTCCTATTTTTAGTCAGTGCCAAATCCTCTGCTATGCCGAGCCAAGTCAGATTGATCCCAGTACTAGTTATTGTCAGCCAGATCTGACCCTGCATCACCAAAACACCCCTTTCTGGAGTAGGTCGCTCTTATCGGGGGAAAAGGTGAGACAAGGCGCACTTAATCCCCAGACAGGCGCACCCAGGGTGCACTTAATCCTCAGAAAGGCATGAATTCAGCCCAGGAGCTTAAGTTGTGGCTGGTTTGGCATTTTGTGCGACCCCCTTGGTCATTTCTGGAAAAATCTCGCGGCCCCCTCGTGGGATTTGGTCAGAAATGTGCGGCTTGTCACAAAGAAGTTGTTTTTGAGTTTAATTAGTAGTAATTTTCAGTTTCATAGGAATGTTAGTGCAGCATAACTACCTCTGTCCACCATTACACGTCTCTTTTTCTAGTTTTTACTTTCTGGAAATCAATCAATGAACAAATGTGTATATGCTAAACCAATCACTAAGGATTAGTAAAATTAACTAGTCTAACTAAAAGTAACATAAGATTAACTATCTTGCTGCCCCCTTCCTCCTCTACCCATTCATCACCCTCCGGGGTATTCTGGGATACGACGAAGGGTAAGCTCGTATAGATCTAGGCACTCCATGGTATTGTTCCCAAACCACTAAAACCAGGTGACCTAGAAGGTACAGAGGGTAGAGAAGGAGGGATTCTCACGGCACTAAGCGTCCTCCCGGATGACCAACCTAGCACTTGGGAGGTGACCTGAGGATCTATGGATGGGCTTAGTCCCATTGTGTTGAGATCCCAACACCTTTTCTTGGTTCAATAAGAATATCACTGAGAGGTAGACATCTAGTTAGGCCAACAATTCAGGGTTAATCACCATATTTGCTTACAAATTTATGTTTATGTTTGCATACAAAACCATGATCTGAGCTCTACCATGAATTCATAAACCATATTTCAAACCAAATACCAGAACAAACAAGAAAACCAACACACCATACCAATTAATTAACCCGACTCATTTCATGACGCTGAGTAAGCCTTAAAATTTACCAAATTTACACTAAGTTCAATGAATTCTACAGTCTTTGAGGACATAAGTCACTGACTGCTTCAACTATGGGAAGTACTTGGGCTTTGCTCAGAAACTCATTGTGAGGAGCACCACAGAAACCCCAAAGTAGCTGGCTGCTGAGAGGAATTGCTAAGCGAAACAGGGAATGACCCCTTTTGATTGAGTAGAAACACTTCTGAGGAACAAGCCAAGCGCTGTCTTTTAGAAGTCTTGGTGGCTAAGAGACCACCTTCAGCCAATAGGAAGCCATTGAAACTGGGGTCCAAATTTCATACCCACCAATTTCATACACAAAAGCGAACACAATTGATCCTCCGCGATCTTCCTTACGCCTAAGAGGTGAACCACCACCATTTGGAACACTCAGTTGGCACCGTCATAGCCATTCTCAGTGATCTCCCACACCATCAAAGGGCCACACAACCTCTGATTCAGATTCATATCCATATCAGTCTAAACCAAACTTCCACACCACACCATCAAGCCCCATGGCTAGTGCAAACCTGGATCCATTTTCTGGTCTAACGTTAGCAAGTGGACACATGTCCACATCAAAACCTATCACCCACAATGTAGCAAGAAGTCCAAGCATAGTCATGCAGACTATCATTAGGCAATTTCCACCACCAATAGTGACCAACCAAGCTGGCCCAGTGGTAACACACGGGGGCAGTGGCCCCTCCACACACATTGTCCCCCTTGCCACACAGGAGGCAGTGCACTAACTAGCCACATTGTCCTACCACCATACAGGGGGGAAATTCCCCCACCACCCATACCATCCCACCCACAACACTTGGGGGCATTGGACCATCCACCATAGTGCCACCACAAGCACCCCCAGTCATGCAGATACATTATGCACCTGTAAACCCCACCCCCATTGTGGCCCCATCCCATATCAACTTGGGGTCAAATCCGCCCTTCATAGGCTTAGTTGAACTTGCCTAACTTGGCTAGGTTAACAAATGACCCCATCTGTCACCAAGCTTTCTGGCCACCCATGCCAACTAAGCTACCATCGGACATCCCAAAGTTTAAAGGCAAAGCTGGGGAATGTCCCCAAAATCATATAATGACATTCCATCTATGGTGCTCATCTAATAGCATTGTAGAAGACTCCATCAAGTTAAGGCTGTTCCAACACACCCTCACATGTGTCATAGCCAAATGGTACATTGAGCTGCCACAAGCCAAGTACCCTGACTTCAACTCCCTATCCTTCATGTTCATACAGTATTTCCAACTCCCTATTAGATATGACAAGGGGGTGGAGATCCTGCTATCCTATTTCCAAAACACCGACACCCACATCACCGATCATATCCATGAGTGGCGGCGGTATCGTAGCTTGTGTAAGATCCAACTTGACGACATGATCTTCTTCGATTGGTTCTTCAAGACTTTTCTCCCACCCATTGCAAAGGACGTCGCATCTGAATGTCCTCAATCTGAAGAAGATGCCATATTGAAGGCCCAACAATTTGACCTCATCTATGCCTAGTTGGGATACTTGTATACTTTCATTCCAGATGCTCCCCATCCAAGTACCTCCTACCGTGATGCACTAGGAGAATCCCATGCACTGGACGACATCAAAGGGTCAGTCTCCCAACAACCACAGCCTCAACCGACACGACCTGTCATTACACCCCAACCAAGAAACACTACTAATGTTGCTTATCAAAACCAAGCTCCGGACTATGCTAGAATAATGTCCCAGTCCAGAGCAACAACCTCTTATGCACAACCTGCCCCACTATAGCAAGCTCAGGCGATGGCTTGGCCAACACAATAGTATGGGGGGGGAATTCCCACATTTGTGGCACCACCACCCCCACAAATATACTATCCATCGATAGTGTAACAAGTTCAAGCCCCCGCCCCCGCACCAACCATTCCATTGGGACAAGTGTTCACACAACAAAACTGTCCCAACCAGCTTGCCCCCAATAATCAACAAGGGAAAGCTAGAAACAACAGGCCCCACGACCAAGGCAATAACCAACTGTAGGGAGGCGGTCAACAACCGAACCCTCCCAATAATCCCGTGGCTAACCAACCAACCCAAAACCCCCCGCTGCAGAATACACCAAGATGCAATGCACCGTTTCCCACAAACAAACCTTGCACACTCTGTGATGTTTATGGGCATTACACATTTGAGTGTCCCCTCATGGATCGTGCTAAGCAGGCCATTCAATATGAGGCCCAACAGGCCGCCAATGCTCCCAATCAATCCCATCCCAACCAGGCACCACAAGGACCTCCTCACATGGTGCTTCAAAACCCACTACTAGTCCAAGGATTGGTGGCAACTGCTCCCCCTCCCTAGGCCAGTCCCAATGCTTCAAGGGCACCGCCCATGGCCAAAACAGGTGTTCATCACCTGATGACCATGACGACTTAAGAGGTCAACTTACAAACTAGACGAAATTAGCATAGTGCCACCACTAAACCTTCCGACTCATCAGCAGCATCCACATCTAAGACAACCAACCTACCTCTCCAGTTATCCCCATTCCCATGCCCCCCCATACGCAGAATCACCAATAATGCCACAACTAGAGCTGTAATCAGCTACAGCATTGTGGATGATTTGGCTTAAACACCAACTGCCATGTTCTCTCTTGAGGTACTTTAAACATTCCCAACGCAGTGGAAAGCCCCACTAGTCGCTCTAGGGGCAGTAGACCCCACCGAATCCAAGCTGATCACCTTTGATACAAAGAACGGAGAGCCACGCATCCCCTCCACTATCGCCTTCCAAATCTCGGTATCCACTTAGAACTTGGTTGTGCATCGATGCATAGTGGATGAGGGGGCATCCATGTGCATCATGTCTACCTTGGATTGGCAGAAACTTGGATCACCAATTCTGCAACCACCATCCATGACTCTGTGGGATTATGATGGACACCCCACTAAATCCCAAGGAATCCTCCCCCATGTCCCCGTCATGTTAGCCAGGAAGACAATGCTGATTGACATTGAAGTCATCAATGCTCAAATGGACTACAACCTCCTCCTCGAAAGGAGTTACATGTATGCCATGCAATCCTTCGTGTCAACTGTCTTCTGCCTCATGATGTTCCACCATGAAGGGAATATTGTGATGGTTGACTAGCTCACCTACCATGATCCACAAGGGTTAACAACACTTTCTAACGTTATCCCTACCATCACCACCATTGAGCCACAAGGGGAAACCGCACATGCTAACATCATTCCAGCAACCAACACTGTGGTTGAAAACACGCCAGCCTCCCCACCGTTGAATGTGGGCCTTGGGGGTTTTTTACTAATCCCACCATGATAGATCCTTTCCCGTTGGTGTCACCACCACCAACACAAAATCAAACTGTTGACTTGTGCATGGTCTCATCAAGCACCACTACACCCAAACAACAACCGTAGCCGCAGTCCCAACCACAACCACAATAGCATCCGCAGTCGCAACGCCAACAGCAGCCACAACATCACCCATAGCAACAACATTATGTGCATCCACAACCACAACCTCACCCCCACATGAAACCAGCTGGGAGTTATGTGGGCTCATCTCCAGTTAATACAATTCCCTTCCTCTTTCCCCAACCTGGTGTCATGAGCAAGCCAGTCATGGCCACCTTAAGCCTACCCAACTTTACGTTGGGGATCCTGGTGTGGTATTTGGATCCACTAGCTCAACCACTAATGCCCTAGGTTGTGTTAACTCTGGTGCAACCTATTACGGTTGAGTCTCACCCACCACCCGGTCTACATAGGCCAACCGCTGCACCTGCACCTGCACCACCCCAACCCAAAAGGTCCAGGCGAAAGAACACCAAAGCCACCGTAGAACCATGAGGAGTCCTACCTTATGTGTCTACGAACAACAGGGCCATCCAACTCAGGATTTCCCTAAAATTTCAGTGATCCATGCGCATCTAGATGCCATGGATATGAACAAAAACATCCCTGTGTTTGAACTCCCAACCGTGCCATTAGTCAATAACAAGGCATTGAGGACAAACCATGCTTGCGCCCTTTGCGGCTTGTATGGAAATTACTCCCACCATTGCCAAGACTTGCCCGAATTTCGAATGGCTCTCGCTGACCTCTATCACCATTCCCTTGAGTATGACATCACCTTGATCAAAGAAGTTCACCCACCACCTCCTTCGTCCGACACCATGTCCATTTATATGATGTCCAGTTCCCCCGACTAGCTCATTCCTATCTCCAATGACGGTCCATTAAGCCTGTCACTTCATTGATTCAACAACAACGAGGAGATACTTGAAGCTCTGACCGCCTCGGAATACCCATGGAATGACATGCACCATCACTCGTTCTTCCTTCCGGAAGAGCTTGTGTCACAGTCCGATCGGTTTTTCGTGGAGACCAAATATTTCATCCATTGGAAGGTTGACTGGTTCAAAAACCCAATCCCATCAGTCGATGCCTTCGAAGAAGGGAACATGGAAAACATTTCACCAACCATTAATATCGACTTCTCAACCAACTCTGAGATTGTTGAAGAAATCATGCTGGGGGCATCTTGCTCCCTGGAAGAGGTTGATGCCTACACCACTCTCTTCCAAGAATTTCGTGACATTTTCACCTGATCATACACTGAAATTCCTGGCTTAGATCCATTCATCATGGAACACCACATCGACACATGGCCTGATGTGGAACCCATCCGCCAGAAGCAACAGCCCATCCATCCATCCAAAGTGGTTGCAGTGAAAGCCGAGATAGAGAAGCTGCACACAACTGGCTTCATTTATCCCATTGCATACACAACTTGGGTTTCTAATCCTGTTCCCATGAATAAAAAATAGGGTACCATTCGCGTTTGCATAGAATTTCATGATCTTAATGGGGCATGCCCCAAAGACAAGTTCCCCACCTGGTTCATCGACCAGTTCATCGATGCATGCGCCAAACATGAAGCCTTTTCCTTCATGCACGGTTTTTTCAGATACAACCAAATCCAAATCCAGAAAGAAGACCATTACAAAATGGCATTCACAACCCCATGGGGCACATTCTCCTACCATGTCATGCCCTTTGGCCTCAAAAATGTTGGAGCCACCTTCCAGCATGCCATGAAACAGTGCTTCTGCGATCTCGCTCACATCATATTGGTTTGTTTCGACAACCTCATCGCGCGGTCATAGAGCCATACACAACACATAGATGACTTGTGACAAGTCCTAATGCGATTGAGTCTTATGTATCGTTTCCTCTCATTGCTTCAGATGGAGCACACCTCAGATCGGTATACGAGATTCACAGATGGAGCAAGTAGATGGTACCCAAACCTCGCCTCGGCTGCATGGGTAATCTACTCCCCATTGCACGAGTTGATCCACATTGATAGAATATGCGTGAGCACCGCGACCAACAACTAGGCAGAGTATGATGGTGTTAATGATCTCTTGGTCGCCACTCTACAATTAGGAATTATCATCTCGATGTCTTCTTAGACTCCCAGCTGCTTGTTTCTCAACTGAACAACCACTACCGAGTATGTGATCCCTACCTCTTTAGAAATTACCTGCGCACTAAACACATGGTCAGAACATTTGAATCCATCACATTCACACATGTTCGCAGGAGCCGCAATAGTGTCGCAGATCAAATGGCTAATGATATTCTCA
>LPNX010883900.1:6874-30716 GCA_001517045.1 Pseudotsuga menziesii | reverse complement strand
TGATGAGTTCCTTGGACCACTTGAGAGGACTCCTTAGTGCCTCTTGGGATGGTTGTTTCTCACGTGCTCGACTTCAACTCCATCATCGCACCATTGAGATTCGTATAGGGTTTGTTCCACACAGTACTTGGTTGAAGACCCTAGATGTCACCCAAATCTAGCACATTGGTGAGTCCACTCGAGGGACCTAAATAGGTTATGTCCCTTATGATTTCCAGGATGCGTTGGAGACAATGATCAGAAGCCCCAGTAGTGCTTCGATATACCTTTATGATTGATGCAACATATTTGTACCACAGAGACCCTGACTCTCAATCAGTGAATCCATACAGCTATGTACCATTCCAGATCCAACAGACCATCAGTCATGAAGATATAGCATTCCATGAGAATGCCATGGGTCCAATATACCAGATCAACATTGTATTCAGCCTCACATGAGAAGCAACCAGCATTGTAACATCAGTTGTATATAATTGGCTCTTGTATTTTAGAGTATAGATCAAATGATTCTTTTGACATTGTCATGAGCATGGGAATGCCCGCCTCGTCCATATACATGTCACACATTTATTGTATCTCACCCATTGATGGGAACCAAATTAATACAAAACCAAAAGCCCCAGCCCCAGAAGCACCACCTCTCGACAACAAATCCTATGATGTTTGTTGGCCATACATTGAGCTCCTGCCCTCACACATTAGGGGACAATCTATTAACCCAAAAATCCCCCACATAGCTCTCAATGGCCTACACCACCCACCCATGGACACCATCTCACAACACTCATTTCACTCCATAAGACCTTCCATTTGAGCCTCACACCTCCAAAAGAACCCAAGGATGAAGAAAAGGGCTAAACTGCCCCCAAAAAAGAGCCCAAAATAGACCCCCATGAGCTAAAGCCCTAAAAAGGGGCTAAAACCCTGAAAGGGGCTAAAGGCCCAAAAAAGGGGCTAAAGCTCTAACCAAGGGCTTAAAACCCTAAAAACCCTTGGAAAAACTATAAAAGGAGGGTGGGGGGCCACTCTCAAAACACTCCTCATTTGCATATTGTTATGCTGCTTGTGGATGCTTTTAGACCTCTTGCTCTCAAACCACCCACTCTCCCTCTCCTCCATTTCCATTTCTCCAAGCCATTGCTTCCCAACCAAGAGAGAGGTGCTCCCATGAGCTAGGGCATGGTGGCCCATTTCCACCTAAGTGAGGTATAATCTCTTTTTATGCTTGTTTTATTTGTTTTTACTTTCTAACCCTCATCTCCATTTGCACGTTTTTCATTAATATTGTTTGCAGGTTTTATCCATGGTATCCTAGGTTTATTTTTGCATGTTTTGGAGGCGGAACCCTAACCTACTGTGTGCAGAGGGGTTCACAAAGGTTGCATCTCCATCTTTCTTTCTGTTATTTGCTCTTAGATTTAGTTTGCAGTAGCTGCCATTTACTTAGTTTTGCATAGATTAGCTTAGTTTCAATTCACAGCTCTGTTTTTGCCATTTATCATTCTGTCTTTTACTGTTTTCTAAGGGTAGGAACCTACCCTTGTGCCCTATAGGCACAAGGGATCCATTCTTACCCTTGTAGTGAGGAGAAATTCTCACTATAGAAATATCTTGTGAATTCATATACAAGCTAACTAGTTTCTCAAACCAAGGCGACCCAGTCCCTATTGGTATAAAAGAAGGACTAGTAGAACAACTAACTAGAACACCATCAGGAAAAAACTCAAAAGTGCTAATGATCAGTTAGATACAAGCCCGGACACCAAAAATTCTGGCCAAAATCATAAAAATAGGGCTCACCCCTATAGGACGAGGGAGTGACCTAAAGAAAAATATGTTAGAAGCGGTAGACATTATGGAAAAAATAGGAAAAGTGTACATATGGGCTCAGTATGTTGCCAACATACTCAAATATATATGTGATAAATGTCAGGAAACAACCAAAATTATAAGGCTTCCATCTCTGATACTCTGGATAGTGATGAACCACTTATGCCTAGTCAGGGACAAATAGTTCCAAGAACCACAAAAATTACACATGTGGAGGTTCAATCCATTTGTGTAGAATGGAACATTGAAAGAATTAGCAAATGGTAAAGTAATGTTGGAAAACTGGTTCCAAAACTTAAAAATCTAGACGACCAGATGGAGGGTGCCTCAGAACATCCAAATAAGTCTGCCAAAAAGAACTCATTATCAACTCGAGCTAGACCACATAGCAGTCTGATATATGGAAGGAGAAAAAGAAAAAGAAAGACCTCTAGAATATTACCCAACAGTCGAAGAGATTTTCCAAGAGCTAGCTCGACAACCAAATACAAAATTATCAATACCAGCAAAGGCTAAAGAAGTAAACCTAAAAATTCAATAACCACTGACTGACTAGGAGAAGGAAGAGGACTATGAACTCCGACTATATATCAAAACCTTCCTGTCAGAAGAAACACTAGTAGAGGACACCAATAGACTATAAGTAACAACTTTACCACCACCAACCCAAAGGGTAAGTACACCGACTGAGCATCAGGTGGCCAAAACAACGGAGAAAAACATAAGTCCAGTTCACCAATAGGAGGGAGGAGAAGGACTAGAGGAAGACATTGAATCTGATAACCCAGAATATGCTATAACCAAAGACAACATCAGAAAACTTGCAAGGGAAATAGCAGCTGCAAGAAAAGAGGCAATTCAGGAAAAAGGGTAGGGGAAGCACAAGCTTATTCTCTAAGAATCAGAAGATGAATACGAACTAGTAGCTACTGTCATCAACATCATAGAAGGCGCTCTAGCAAACAAAGTTTTGGTCGAGACACAGTTCAAACACTTTGTCGAGTCAGGAGCAAAGCAGGGGAGGATGAAAAAGGTAAAAGCTACAATCCCTTTAGTCGATGAAAACATTGTCGACCTAGTGTCTACACCTCCACCCCCATCTCCAACCCATATTACACAGGAAGAAACCACACAGATACCCACCATAATCCCAGTCGACATTTGCAAAAATGCTATGTCAGAAACCCTAAAAGAGAGGTTCGACCAAGATGGCGACTTCCAAGCATTCATTGAAATACTTCCAGAACTATTTACTTCAACCCAAAAAATTTCTACCAATTGCTCCCTAGTTGAATCTAGCACAACACGCCAACTCCTAGCACAACAACTTAGCCAGATACCACAAAAACCAAGAACTATAGCAACCATTAAGTCGAATTTTGTAAGAAATCCTGACACATCTTCTGAAATTGCTACAAGTTGCACCACATCAATTATACCCCCAGATAACCCCCATCCACCACTAGCCAATGAACCAGTCGAAGGCATGGAAGAAGATAACCAAGCCAACATGGCATCAATCAATAAGGTAATAGACAATTTTTTCTCCGATGACCTTGATGACTCACTAGTAGAGTTCAACAATCCATTATTGTCTTATAATATCCCCACTACACCAATTACACCCGACCATTCACCATCTCCCACTTCCCAATCCAGAACCTCTATTAAACCCCGAACCATCTGTACCAAATCCTCTAGATACACATCTAGCTACAAAGCTCACCCAAGAAATTAAACCAAAAGTTCCAATGACTATGGAAGATAAACAACCAGAAAACCAACCATAGGAGAACCCACCACATGCAGATGCACAAGCACAACAGCAGATAGAATATCATAAACACAAGAGAAAAACAGATAGAAAGAAGAAGGAATACCATAAAGAATCACAGTCGACAATGGCCCACATTAGCTAACTTGGATCATCTACTGCAGTCAACACAACAAAGCTAAGAGATAGAGAGTTGGGACAACTTTTAGAAACTTTGGCCACCGAGGCAAAAACAAGAAGCCAAATTAGACGACAACAGGTTGACAACATTAAGAATGAATAAGTTGAATTCTTGTCAAAATGCATAAAATTAGCTCAAACTATAATACCTGAGCTGATGGAAGCTGGAACCAACAAGCCACTACAAAAAGCATATCAACTATTTGAGAGTGTGGTGGCGACCCTACAAGTACACATACAAAATACAAAAGAAGATAAAAAAGAAGAGTCATCCATATTATTAATGCAACAATACACAACATTCTGAGAAGCTTACAGAGTACTGCAGGACCACATGGAAGAATCTATCATCATAGAATAGGTACTCTGTGACTGGCCTACTTATTACGGACAAGTATTTCAATAGACCCGATAGACTCGAGAATAGATTCAAGCATTGGAAAGGAGAAAAACAACTGAAGAAGCACTGAGAAATAAAATACAAGATCAAATCGTACTGGAGTCATCTAAACTACATAAACTAGAAAAACAAGCACACCCAAGCCTAGAGAAACTAGATACCATCTTCCCGTAGATGAAAACACTACTGGAAACATCAGAAGAAAAATATCAATTCATGGGACCTGACATGGAAAGCATAGCAGACCTTTCCATCCAGGAGAAGATGTCGACTATATCAAGCATAAAAAAAATTAACCATCAACATCTAGAAAGTACAACAAAGTTGGACAGAATTTCAACATCAACTAGTTATTACTGCAGAAGCAATCCTTGAAGTATGCATACAAAAACGACCAACCATCCGACTACATAGCCCATGAAAACAAACAATAAAGTAACTATCTCAGACAGTACAAATTTTGAGTACCTCCCCTGTTTCTTCGGGACAAAGAAATATTTTGTTCATGAGGGAGATGTTAGAGGAGCTAGTTGGTGAGCCAACTAGTCGAATAGCCGACTAATTAAAGATTAGGTCGTCCGCAAAAGGTCATGTCAGTTGACTGAATCGACAGGTAGTTATATGTAAATATTTATAAATCATATATATTAGGTTGTTGAGCTAGATGAGAACTCAGTTCAGTTCTATGTTTGTATGGACCCTCATGATATAATATAATTTGTTATTCCATATCTATGTTCTTGTCTCTTGTGTCTGTTATGACCGTATGAATCTATGTGTATTATTGGTAACCCTCTGTAATCTATGAGATTGCAACACAATCATCAAGTTAAAGCAATCTCACTGGTAAGTTCTATCCTCTCTATTTTCACTTAAGGTTCTCATTTTTATCATCATGACAAATGGTACCAATATTGAGGACAAGATTGAAGGAACCAAGAACTTCCAATCATGGAAGTATATAATTCTTCTAATATAGAAGAGCATGACTTAGAATACCATTGCAAAGAAGAAGATTCAGATCTATAGGGAGATTAGGACAAAGCGAAGCATAACAAGTTAGTCAAAGACAATATGATTATTTCTGTCTCCATCGGATCTCACATGTATCATCCTTGAAGAATCCCAAGGAGATGTTCAATGCATTGAGCATCTTATACAAAGGAAATAACATCAATAAGAAGATGAAATTCATAACTCAACTCAAGGATGTGAAGATGCAGATGTCAAAAAGCATTCAATCCTACTTCAAATGGGTCTCTCAGATCAAGGAGAAACTAGAATCCATTGGACACAATTTCGAAGAAGAGAAAGTGGAGATGACAATCTTGAATGGTCTCCCAAGCTCATGGGAATATTTCATTCAAGGGATTTGTTCTATAAGGAATCTCACCAATGGAGGAATTCATGTATGAAGAAGCTTAATAGACAAAAAAAATAATAAGAGATGGATGAATATGACAATGAATCTCGAAGAACTCATTCCAAGAAGAGAAAGAACAAGAAGGAATAACATTATCACAAGAATAAAAATATTTTAGAGGAAGGACCTCTCACAGCTCAGATGTTTCACTTGTGATAGAATGTCCCAAGAAGGAAGAATGGACGGATGATATGATCAAGAAGTATCATTCGATCATGTATAATGATGTTTGGGTATGATTTAGAGACTTGAATGGAAATCTGTAATGTATTCCAAATAGATCTACAAGATCAACATACAAAAAATGTAGGTATCAAGAGATACAAGGTAGGTTCAGTGGTTTCTCTCAAAAATAGGAACTCGATTATAGCAAGACATTTATCTATGGGATAGACACACCTTTTTAGTGGTGGATATTACACTAGACAGATGGTGTAATTGAATTATAAGGGAATATTGAGCAACCTTCAGGACTTAGGACTCCCTATAGAAAACCACATATGCATAGATGGATTTGTATAGAATCGAAAAGAACCCATGGGATAGCACATATATTTATATTAAAAAATTTAGGATCACCTATAGTGATGGAGAAATCAACTAGAGGGAATGAATCAAAAGAAGAAGAATATTCTAGTGATGAAAGTTGCACCCTACACCATAGTAAACAAATTTCTCTACAAACTCGGGTTGGACAATGTGTTCCCGACCACGAAAGACAAAGTATAATCAATGAAGCAAACTATGGTCCAGCCGAAGGACAATTTCAGGCCGACACGACAACAATAAAAAATCCAATAGTCAGGGTTATGGTGGCCGACAATCCACTAAGATTGTCAAGGATTTGTAAACAATTGTGACTGGTTCCATGAATAGGTTGGAATATACCAAACACAAAAATTCCTTTAATATCCATCCAAGCTTAACATTTGAAATTTGGGATATTTATTTCATAGGTTATTTCTAACACCAGGTAGACAAATAAGAGCACGGTATATCATCATAGTGGTTGAATATGTTACCAAGTAAGCAGAAGAAGAACCTGTTGAAACTTGTTTAGGTGAGATAGCCTCTAAGTTTATATATGAGAACATCATCATAAGATTTGGTTTTCCACTAATCTTGATAAGGGATCATGGGTCACATTTTGTAAACAAAACAATCAGCATTCTGACAAAATAATTGATTATTCAAAACCAACAAATCACAATGTCCCATCCTCAATATAATGGTGTAATTGAATCTTTCAATAAACCATTAACCACATGCATAATGAAAATATGTAATACCAACAAATATTATTGGGACAACAAGATACCTTTTGTATTATGAGCATACAAAACATCATACAAAATATTGACAGGTCAGACACCATTCCAACTTGTCTATGGAAGGGAAGTAGTTGTGCCCTTACACTTTCTTCAACAAAATCCTATGACTGTCGACATAATGCACATCGATGTCAAAAATGCAAGAAAATAAAGACTAATGTAATTATCAAAACTTGAAGAACATCAACTAATCGCAATATAATACCAAGAAATACAAAAACAACAACAAAATCCTTGGCATGATAGAAATATCAGAAACAAAATATGTCGGTTGGAGACCTTACACTACTGTACAATAGTAGAGTAAAAGGGAAACCTAAGAAAATACACATCGAGGTGATGAGTCCATACATTGTGGAAGAAATGAACACTAACCGATTAGTTTGACTAAAAATGCTACAAGGAAATGTATTCTGGAAATTGGTAAATAGGGCCCGACTAAAACGATACAAAGCTTAAAAAAAAATTGTGTAACAATAAACAGTTAAAAAAAACTATAAAAATCTAAACAAACATAAACAAATTTATGAAAAAAACCAGCATGACAATAACTGTGATAAATCCTATCGACGAGGCTGAGGAGGGAAGCAGTAAAACAAAATTTGGGAGGCACAATCATTGATATGAGAAGAACATGCATGAATAATTCTAACCACCTCAACATGAAACCGATTGACACCATCACCATCAATAAATACACCAACATGACGAAGAAAAAAATGTCCAATCAAGTCATCATGAACATCGACACCTAGAGTACAAAAGAAAACATTCCTCAAAAGAAATGCTGACAACTTGTCTTTAGAATTTAAGTCTACTATCAATGCTGTAATTAATACCAGTACCCACTACACATTCTCCTACCCAAGAAAATTTTACTATAAATACCACATTAGAAAAGACTTGGATGTTATTTTGTGAAGAACATGAGCATCAGAGCGTCAGAACACCAAATCCCATCAAGCAAACCATCAAACCAGAGCATCCGAGTGACACAATCGTACCAAATAAGTCGGCCACAACTACTATATCAACAACAAACAAAATCAAACAATTAGAAAAAGCCAGCACACCCTTGGAAAGTTGACTGCATCATATCCACAAAACTAAAGTGGTTGAACAACAATGGAAAAGGGTATGGAAATAAATATGATATTGGGAAACATAAGCATGTGGTCGATGGAGGGAGTTTTAACACATGTGCTAAATTTTATTCTTGCAAGAGTTGGTTTTCTTGGTTTAGCAAGTTTACAGGAGAAAATGATTTCATTGGTCATTTGGGCAAAAAGAAAGGAATCTTGATGAATTAAAATTATTTTACTCAGTTTTAAATGAAATATGAACATTGGTTATAGATCTAAATTCATCCTTCTAATCGATTTTTTATGTTTTTTCACCAAATTTTATTAGTTTCATTAACTTGGATGATGAGGTCTGGGTAAAAATATTGTCACATGGGGAGCCACGCACCTGCTACATCAACAACAATACAAGTCAGCGATCCATCAAAGTCCAAGCATCAAGCTCCCAACAAATAATATACATGATTTTTTCTTTGATATTATGTATAAATCTTGGCATATAAAAACCCTTTTAACGTGTTCCATCCTTTGCTTGTGGGATATTATTTAAAGACCTAGCAAACAGAATGGAAGATCAATGTTTCAAAATCAAGACCAATGCATCTAAATGCTAGTGTTGAATCACGCTCAACCAACTTGCACAGACACATTACAAATCTGTTTTTATGAAATGGAATTAACCATCAGATCAAATCAACAGTCAGATTGATGGGCGAAACGAATCAACAGTGGCAGTGGCTTTTTGCACCACCAACAATCATGAAGAAACTAAAATTTCTATGGTTGAGAAATCAAGTACAAGCCCCACTATTAAATTGATTAGATCATATCTAATCACAACCAATGTTCCACATTAATCTCGCAATGGTAAAGTGCATGAGGTTTAAGTTGTGAAGGATTAGCAAAATTTTGTGTGTTGCAACAAAACACATTTTTTTGTGAAAATGACTCTTTTAGTCATTAGTTTTTGGGACCATTTTCATCCACACCAAGACGAATTTTGAGAAAATTAGAGAGATTTTTATTTAGAACATTCTCAAATACAAACACCTCTCTCAGTGTTTACACAACTTATATAGTTTGGGAGAATCGAATCCATCTTCACATGGTATTTTTCAAGAATTTCACAATCCTGTCTTAGTCACCAACTCAAAAAACAATTTATCAGGTGATAGAGGGGAACATGGCCAAATTAAAACATGAAATTTCTCAGGAACATGGTCAATTACAAAAACCTCTCTCATATTTCACAAATCTATCACCATTGGAGGTATGAAGGTGGAGCTCTGAATCCAATTTTTCAACTATATGACTCCTCAAAGAGGTGAAAAAATGAAGATTAGGGGGAAACTGTATAACAACAAGGGTTTGTGATGAAGGAAAGCTCCTTCATCTCTATTGTTGAATAACAACTCAAGGCTGAGTCAACACCAGACCGTTGCGAGTTCTCTAAACTGTCCCTTCCAGTCAAGCGAGCCAGATCCAAGTTGCCACATTTCCGTTTTGATACAACATACATGCTATTCCTTATTTCATGTTTTATATGTAAATCATAGAAAATATTCCATGTCATAGTTTGTTAGGATTTAGCATGATGGCTCGGGATTATTCCACATTGTTGTAACTAATTTTGATTCCCAGATTTGAGATCCATTTAAGTAGAAAATGAGACTATAAATGTAACCTCTATGAAGGAGGAAAAAGGGGGGTTGGATTGGTTTTCATTTTTGAGGCCTCAACGTTAGTTTTGTAGCTCTGCAAACATTTTTGGGAGTAGTAATGAATACATTTCCATGCAATTATGAGATTCATCATGGTATCTGTATTTAGTGTGTGTTCCCTATTTATTTCATTTTTCTTATGTGTTATTATGCCAATACATTTCTAGTTTAGTATGCCAGGAATTCACTATCAGTTAAGTGCTCATGCGTCATAAATCGTGTTTGTAATGTGATTATAACAGCTGTGATAGAATTCATCCATTGATAGGTGCTCTGTTTTAGTTATTTCCATCATTTTTGTGTTCTACTAAAGGTATTGCAAGGGGTTCATCCATCGATAGGTTCACCTTGTCATGCTGTGATTTTTTGTTTCTTCTCATCCCTGCTTAAAAGATATTATGCTGAATGTTGCACTTACTTTGCCTCATGATACAGGAGAGGAAATCATTGTTCATTATCTGTTGTAATTTCCTTGAATGTTTTAGACTATGACTCCATCGCCCAATGGTTTTGGCATTTTTTTTATCTTTCAATCTTTTAATTTACAATTGTCATGTTACTAGTAGAAATATAGCCTTCTGCATGCTTGTTGAGAGCCAAATGTACATGTGAAAGCTATCGTGGAAAGAGAGAGCCCTATTTGACTGCATTGGATAGAATGTAGTCTAAATATGGTTTGAAATAGGTACCTCTGTGACTTCCTACCACAACCATAGGAAAATTACAGGATGCTAACATCTTGGTGCCATTGTTGGGGAACTAGTTTCTACTATCTTCTTGAGAAAAATGACATTGCTTCAATTCTACGACCCAATTGAGAAATCGGTCCTAGGAACATGTTGGTTGTATATTCTATTTCAACTCCACTCAAATCCTTTGAAAATATTCCATTGGGAACACTAACCACCCAAAAGCTACAAATATTTTCAGAGTTCCTATGGAGACTCCATCTAGAAAGAATCTAGCCCTCATAATGTTCCATGGTAGCTCCATTGTCAAAGGGATGAAAAGCTTGAAGAACTAATTCAGTTTCTTCATTCTCAATATGATTTCTATGTTTTCAAGGTATGGCCCTACAAATCGTGCTCACATTCCTGGTTTTTTGAATTGAATACCTAATGTAGATTGGCAAACATGTCTTCCAAAATTCAAAAATAAAAAAAGTGATGATGCTGCCCTTCATTTGGTTAGACTTCATATGCATATATGTAAGATGGGGGTGGAATTGCATGAGGATTATTTAATGAAAATGTTCATGGTCAGTTTGGAAGGAAATTCACTGTCACGGTATGAAAGGTTACCATCAAAGAGTTCATATTCCCTTAAAGACTTTCATGCAGTATTTCATGAACATTTTAAGGATCAATACCCTTTATTGTTGCTAGTTCAAGATTGTTGCATGCACGTTAAAGGTTTCCTTGAATATTTGGAAAACATGTATGGCAATGATGATTTCATGGATGAAGAGTTGTTAGAAATATTATAGGAGAACCCACTTCAAAAAAAATAAATACAAACTAGCTTCCATGATAATCAAGAAAGTTCCCAGCAATTTATAGTACCTTCCTTGACTAAAAAGGACATGAGCCAAAACTCTGATTCAACCAGTTACCTTTCTTTTGCTGGGGTAGATGATAATTTGCATCAATCTTGTCAATAAAATTCTTCCTCATATCATTCATCTTCTGAATTCTTGTTACAAAAAGAGGCTTCCCCTTCCCAATCAAAAAATTCCTTTTTGCAACAACAATCTCTTCAAACTTGCAATACTTATGGGATTGATTACATAAAGAATGATAATTCTAGAAAATCGTTGTCATGTACTCCTTCCACATGTTATATTCTAAAATTGCAAGTAAAGAGAAATCAAATTCTGAAATAATGGTTGAAAGAAGATCTTTGTGTGTTGATCAAATTCAAATTTCTCCTAAAGATTTACATGAATATGTAAATCCCTCTCTTCTTGTAGAAGGTGATCAACCTAGTGATTTAAAAGGAGATAGTTGTACTAATTTATTTTCTAAAGAATGCAATCACCCTGTCTCAAACTCTGTCAGTGGTGATTTTGAAGAAACTTTTATCCCACCTGTATATGATGAGCAGGAAGGTAATATATAGGAAGAGGATCATATCCATTTTCCTTATGAAGAATGCAATCAACATGCTGAAAATTACACCAATGATGTTTTTAAAGAGGATTTCAGCATGACTACATATGATGAATATGAGGATGACCACTTGGATAGTGCACCTGAAGAACTAGCATTTTAAAATAATAGATTGGATCACCTAGAAGAAGAGGAGGATCCCAAATGGGATGTGTCTTCTTGTTCCTCCAATTCAGAACTTTTATGTCAAAAAGAGTTTATTTCACTTGATGCTATTGAAGATATTCCCTATGAAATGCATGAAATGAATCAGGGTTCCAACTTTGATATTTTGGACAAAGAATGTGAGGTCTCATGTGTATATTGTCATGAATGCACTTTTTGAGGTTCTTTTGAAGATTAGTTTGACAATGGGAAGGTGGAATTACAACTTCGGCAGCCTTATCGGGACAAACAAATGACATAAATTTTTGGAGACTGCCATGGATTTTATGATCCAGTGGCTGATTATATGGAGCATCCACATCATGACAAGCCTATAACATAAAATTTTGCCGGAGGTCATGATCCAGTGGTGGAATATGTGGAGAATTGTTACAGTAACAATGGTTGGTTATGTGTTTACAGTAAAGATTAAATCTTTCCCCATAACATGTTGCCATTAAGTCCTTCATTTCTGGACAAGCAAGATGAAGGAGCTCAATCATTGGATCATTTGCTTGATTGGCTTCATTGGAAGTCAAAAATTACTTGATTGAGCATTATTGTTTAGTAAGTAGGGTAGGTAAGTAGATGAGAATAGGATCGACATGGAGAGAATTACTTTTACCAGTTTCTAGTTTTGTTTCAGCATTAGTTCAGTTTTGGGCTTTTAGAACATGTTGATGATTTCAAAAAAAATTGGTAGCCACCCAATGGATTTAGCACAAGGTCTATAGAGTTCTTTGCTACCTCACAGGGAGGATAGCATCCCCATGTTGAAGCCATTGTTAGCACATGTGTTAAATTTTATTCTTGCAGGAGTTGGTTTTCTCGGTTTGGCAGGTTTGTAAGAGAAAATGTTTTCATTGGTCATTTGGGAAAAAGGAAAGGAAAACTCATGAATTAAAAGGATTTTACTCAGTTTTAAATGAAATATGAACATTGGTTTTATATATAAATTTGTTTTTATAATCGAATTCTTATGTTTTTTCACCAATTTTTTTTAGTTTCATTAACTTCGCTAATGAGGTTTATGTAAAAATATGGTCACATGGGGAGCCACACAGCTGCTACATCAACAACAATACAAGTTAGAGATCCATCAAATTCTAAGTGCCAAGCTCCCAAAAAATAATATACATTCTTTGTTCCTTGATATTATGTATAACTCTTCGCATATAAAAACCCTTTTAACGTGTTCCATCCTTTGCATGTGGGATATTACTTAAAGACCTAGAAAATAGAATGGAAGATCAACGACTCAAAATCAATACCAACACATCCAAACGCAAGCATTGAATCTTGCTCAAGAAAATTTCATGGAAAAATTACAAATTTGTCTTTATGAAACGGAATTAACCTGTGGACCAAATCAACGGTCAGATTGATGGGAGAAACGAATCAACAGTGGTGGTGGCTTTTCGTACCACCAACAAGCATGGAGCAACTAAAAGTTTTTTGTTTGTGAAATCAAGTACAAACCATAGTATTGAATCGTTAAGATCATATATAATCTCAATCAATAGTCCATTTTGATCTCGTAGTGGTAAAGTGCATGAGGTCTAAGTTGTGAAGGCTCGGCAAAATTTGATGTGTTGCAATAAAACACTTTTTCTGTGAAAATGATTGCTTTAGTAATTGGTTTTCGGGACCTGTTTCCGCCAAACCAAGACAAATTTTGAGAAATTGAGAGAGATATTTCTTTATAAAATTCTCATATAGAAAAACCTCTCTCAGGTTTTACACAAGTGCTATGGTTTGGGATAACAAATCCATCTTCACAGGGTAGTTTTCCAGAGTTTTGTAATCCTCTCTTAATCACTAAGTTCAAAAGCAATTTATGAGGAGATGGAGGGAAATATGGCCAAATGAACACATGGGTTTTTCCAGGAACATGGTCAATTACAAAAATATCTCTCATATTTCACACATATGTCACCATTTTAGGTATGCAGGTGGAGCTCAGAAGCCTATTTTTTAGCTATCCGACTCCTAAAAGATGTGAAAAAATGAAGATTAGGGGGGAACTATATAAGAACAATGGTTTGTGATGAAGGAAGGCCCCTTTGTATTTGATGTTGAATAATAATTCAAGGCAATGTTAGCACCAAACCATTGGGGGTAATTTGAACCATTGCTTTCAGTCAAGCGAGCCAAAGCCCAGGTGCCACATTTCTGTTTTGATCCATCATGCATGTTATTCCTTATTTCCTGTTTTATATGTATATCATAGAAAATATTCCATGTAATATTTTGTTAGGATTCAACATGATGGATCGAGATTACTCCACATTGTTGTAACTAATTTTGATGCCCAGCTTCGAGATCCATCTCAGGGGAAAATGGGACTATAAATGTAACTTCTACGGAGGAGTAAAAAGGGGGTTTGGATTGATTTTCATTTTTGAGGCCTCAGCGCCGGTTTTGTAGCTCTGCAAACATTTTTGGGAGTAGTAATGAATATATTTCCCTATGGTTATGAGATTTATCACAATGTCTATATTAGTGTGTGTTCCCATTTCATTTTTCATATGTGTTATTATGCCAATACATTTCTAGATTAGTATGCTAGGAATTCGCTCTCAATTAAGTGCTCCTGCATCATAAATCATGTTTGTAATGTGATTGTAAAATCTGAGATAGAATTCATCCATTGATAGGTGATATAGCTAATTTTTTTCCCTCATTTTGTTGTTCTGCTAAAGGTATTGCAAAGGATTCATTCATTGATAGGTTCCCCTTATCATGCTGGTATTTTATGTTTCTTCTCACCACCGCTTAAAATCTATTTCACTGAAGGCTGCACTTACTTTGCCTCATGATACAGGATAGGAAATCATTGTTCATTATATGTTGTAATGGCCTTGAATGTTTAATACTGGGACTCCATCGCCCAATGGTTTTGACATTTCTTTTATATTTCAATCTTTTAATTTACAACTGTCATGTTACTAGCAGAAATCTATCCTTCTGCTTGCTTGTTTAGAGCCAAATGTACATGTGAATTCTACTGTGGAAAGAGAGAGTCCTCTTTGACTACATTGGCTAGAATGTATTCTAAAGCTAGTTTGAAATGGTTACCCCTATGAATTCCTACCGCAACCATAGGAAAATTATAGGGTTCTAATAGGGAGGAAGCACAAAAATTAAGAGTCGGCACAATACTTAATTATATGAATGCACCTTTAATGGATAACTTTGCAGGAACAAAAGAATTTATTGTGCTATCATTAGTAGATTCCATAACGGGAAGATATATTTTGACACACCTATTGAAATCAATGGTGACCTGATTAACCAAATCACATGATTATTGAACAAAGGATACCCTGCACCTATTCAACTAAGCCCAACCTTGGTCAAACAACTAACTAGTACATCGACATGAAAGAATTCAATAGGGTTAGTAGTTAACCAAATCCTCTATGGCACACAAAGGATAACTACATATGTTGTATCAATGTCCCTCACAAGTACGGGAAGAGGTTCTGACCTTAAGCTTGACATGCTCAAGGTAGTACAGAACATTGCAGCAACAAGAAACCTAAATTGATGGGCCAACCACCTAGCTGAGATCATCAAGAATATTTTTGTAAAATGCCAAGAGGAGGGTTCCCAAATACGATTTTCTTAATGTTATAGCTGATTTTACCACAAATGGTGAATCACATTTTTATGGCCTTCCCTATCCCTCTGTAGAATCCTTAGACCCCATGGACCATTTTTGTTCCTTTGATGTTTTCAAGATCATCCCCAAAAACATGCAAAATTTGCTATATGTGAATTTTAAACCCTTTCTTGCGTATATACATAGGATTGAACCCTAAAACCGCATACATCGAGATGTGTGCAAAAGGCCAAATTCTTTTGAAGTTTTCCTTGATGTGGATCTGACTCACTTGTCTCCTGGCCTTCCCTATGCCTTGAGAGTACTCGGATTCGACCTTTAATTACCCCACTGAAGAGCTATATAAGGAACCCTTTGGATACATTGAAGGAATGAGGAATTGAGAGCAAGAGAACTATAGTCCATTGCTGCTACAACTTGTGCTTGAGTCTACATCCCTTTGTCCCTTGGAGAACTTTTGTGTTCTTCCCAAGCTTGTCCTTTTCTTGTGAGCTTGCTATCGAGAGATGGAGGATTGAAGTGGTGGAGGCCCAAGTGGGGGATTCAGTTTCTTTGATTCACAGACGTGCCAACAGAGGTTGTATTTATTATAATCTATGTTTTATATTAATAGAAATATCTTTTCCTGTCCAATAATGTGTATTTGAATGAATATTTGATCCATGGATGATTTCAAATACTTATATGTTATTGATTATATATGCTAGAGTAGATATAACACGATTATATATAGCATGCTTGTCTTGTTTATTGAATGTTGAGGAAGCAATTTATCAATTCAAGCTGGAGTTAGAAAGCTCAACACGGATCTACATCAACCGTTCGGAATAAGGTACGAATCGAGATCCTTTAGTGTTAGATATTCCGTCTCTCTTGTATATCTAAAAGGATTGATTTCTGGAGTCAAGTTGTCTGTTGTGGTACCCCAAGCCATAAGAATTTCTCTCCGTAACAAAATTGGCGACTCCGCTATGGAGTTCCTAGTAGTTTTCCTTTGGGGGTTTTTATCGGCATTCAATGTTCTTGAATTGCTCTTATTTCTCTGTTTCTGAGTCAGGTATGGGGACATGTTTGCCTAGTAGTGTCTAATTGGTGTGAATTTTGTCTCAGATTATCTGTTTGCCTTTCTATTTATACATTTTTCTTCCTGTACGTGAGTTTTTAACTCATAGTCGCGTATACACGTGGCTTTGACTACTATATCCACATACATACACAGGTCCATTGTGAACAGTCGCGTATTCCTTGAGTTTTTCCTTTTAGAGGAAGATGGATTGTTGCTGGGTGAATTTTGATGATTGTTGAGTCTCCTTTGATACTGCTAGAGTCTATATACACCTCTGTCTTTGACCAGAGAAACTTTTCTTTAGGATAAATTTCTTTTTTAAGAATGTTCTTGTCATTGCATTTTTTATTTTTTGTTTTGGGATTAGTGCATTAGATTTCTTTTACCTTAGTACTTTGCGTGAGTGCTGTTTGATTGTACTTGCAGAGTCTAGGGGTGGTAGAATCATTCTGCTTTAGTGTCTCATTTTTATTCAAAAAATCCAAAAATATTTACTTCTTTGCATCATTATGCATTGCACTTTTCACTTTGCATGGTACTTGCACAAGGTTTGCTTAGAGAAGTATTAGTTAGGATTCATATAGGAATGACTGCATTTTTCATTTGAAGAAAATTTTACATTTCAAGTAGTAGCATGCCATGTTTTTCATTCGACACAATGCATTTGCATTGATTGTTAGGTGTGCATTTTACTTCGAGTTGCGTCATAACACCATTGGTTGCACGGTCATCTACCTTTTTTGAGTAATAAAGCCAAATAAAATCAACGCTTAATTAAAATGGATTACACTAATTTCTTTGACAGTGTACACCAACAACATTAGGTTTTAGGGTCTTGGAATAGTTCATTGTGAGTAAATTCTCCAAGGCCACTAAAAAACAACATGTATGTGTCTGTCCAAGTGAGAGTGTGAAATTCCTTGGTATAATTAGTGTTTCTTGGGATCCTCCTCTTAAAAGGGAGTTAAGCACGAGGCAGTGTGAGTGGTTATTGATTGGGATGACCCCTAGTCATAATTGAGTAGCACCAGATATATTTCCAGGATTGTATTCATATCTAGGGGCTCTTTCGAGAGTTTTGGGCTTTGCTACTCTACCCATACGGTCAATCCCTCCTGCGAATGTCTGCCTGAGCATTGATTATATTGAGGTGACCTTAGTTTCCTACCTAGCTAATCAAGGAGGTAATTTGCAGGGTTTATTCTATAGGTGTCCCGGCCAGGTTGGGGTTGGATAGCACAGTCGCTATATGCGTTGAAGCTAAGGGCCACAATAATTGGTTACGAACCTCCACTTGTTGTGTATGGGAGTCTCAATCCTCTCAACAAAAAGTACATTCATAGTTGGGAAGCTTGTCAATAGTCCCTTCGCCTGAGATTCATGGATCGACCACAGGAGGTGCAAAGCAAGTTTAATGGTAAGAATAATCCTCAGAAGCATTTGGAGAAATGCTACAAAGCCTGGAAGCATGTACCTCGTGAAAAGTGGGTACATAGGTTTGTGCATACTCTGGAACCTATCGCAAAGAACTGGTATGCAGAAGTTGAGCTTCACCATGGTACTGTAAGTTGGGATACTCTTGTTGATAGTTTTGTGCTGACATTTTCTATTAATGAGGTTTTCCCTGCTTTAGACGCAGCTATTAGGTTGATACATACTAAGGTGTTTGATGATCAAGAGATAGCAGAATACCAACCGGATTGGAAGGAACAAGAAGCTAATGCAGTAGAATGTTACAACCTCGCAATTGATGAGGATGATGACCCATGCAACATTGACATTCCTGAGTCAGAAGGACACTGCGAAGTTCAAGGACCAGCAGTCGAAGCACCTGAAGTGACTCAGCCCCTGAAGACGCGGACCGTAAACATTAGATCAGAAGAAAAGCCTAAGTATGCTATCATTGGAGATTATTGGGATGAAGCAATGATGAGCAAAGTGACCCAACTTCTCCATGAGTATCAGGACTTATGTCCGCTGAAGTCCTTAGAAATAAAAGGAATCATTGAGGCTGTGGATGACATTCTGTCATGGACAGAAGCTCGAAGCCATGTCGAAGCTGGTGTCAGCCGGTGTCGAATGTCCTTATTATGGCACATCCATAGTTACTAGTTGTCCCAAATAAGGGAAGATCTGTCAAAACTTAAAAAACGACCGTTAGAAGAAATCAAATTTGGTGGCGCCGGTACGTTCTCTATATTAACTACCTGTATTAATGCGATCTTGGAAAATATACTGCCGTTTGGACAAGATCTCTTCCCAATTTGGTATCATCAATGCACAGTTATGACAGATTTAGTTGATGGATTCTATAAGAAGGCACCCACACTTGCGACATTCACATTTCGCATTTCCTTGAGTTTTAACATTGCATCCATGTCAGCTGATCATGAGTTTCAGGAACTATGGAGGGAATTTGAGCAGATGGGTCTGCCAAACCGTTTCAGCCACCCACCTACGTCTGCACCCTGTGAAGAAACCCCCCCAGCACCGACTCAGCCAATGCAGACACAATCTGCCAGAAAAATGTTTAAGCCTGAAGTGAGTTCTAAGCACAACGAAGACAGACACAAGCAATCAGGGAAAACACCGAAGGATCCCGAGATGACTCCGTCTGGGTCAAAAAAGGTCCCACCTAAAGCAGATGAGAACGTTGCCCCCCGCATCCACCATATCTCCAGCCTGTCTGACCAAGGGTTCAGCTACCTCAACAGACAAAGAAGTTCACATTACACACCCCTTCGCTGCCACCGGGCATTAGAGGAAATTTCAACTCAAAATGGGCCTTTTAACTTTTATTCAAATTCCATGTCATCATGTGTTAACCAATGAAATTGCTTTAAATTTGAATTACCGTATAGGTCTTAAACACTTTTTTAATATAAATTTGGGGATAGGTATCATAAAAAAAACTACTTTTTTTGTTTGTTTTTTCGACATATCTCCTTGTGTTTTTACTCAAATTTCCATAAGGAGAGCTCGTTGGATGCGGAATTAAATTCTGCATCCAATGAGCTCTCCCAATCGAAATTTGAGTAAAAACATGGTGAGATATGTCGAAAATACAAATAAAAAAGTAGTTTTTTTTCTTTTCTTCCTCCAAAATTAATAAATATTATTTTATTATTTTAACTATTATTTTATTAATTCTTTTTAGGAGGCCCATTTTGAGTTGAAATTTGCTCTAATGTGTGCAGTTGGTTGGAACCATGACAGGGAAAATAGACTGGCTTAAGTATGCCGACCACGACACGAATGATCGTGGGAAGTTTCCACAATTCACCCCGGGACAATACTTGCATTTCGTCAAATATCCAGAGACTGGGGCGACATTGTTGGAAGTAAAATAGTGGGCTGCTGGCTTGGATAAAGCTATTTTGTTGAAGATGCTCGATGTTCCCCATTTTGGTCGCAACACATAGGTGACCATAGTGGTCAAGCATCTGCTGGCATTAGTACATGGCGGCCACCTATGGATAGGAGATAAGAGCATTCCTATTAATGGTGAGCTCATTCATAGGATCACAGGCTTACCAATAGCGGGGCTTGATCCGGGGACCGAATTTCCTTCAAAGCACGAAGATACAAATCTCACACAAAGCATGAAGGACTGCTTCAACCTGATGAAGGGGAAACGAGGGTATCATACTTCCACGATTCAACACCAGAACATTTGCTTGGCAGCTGAACTCTTAGCATGCAAGCTCATGTGAAAGTGCAGACCAAATGAAGTACCTGCCCCGGTTATCAGAATTGCTACGAACTGTGCCGAAGGCTACAGTTACAACTGGGCAAAGTACATTGCGAAGGAATTCCTTGAAGATGCCCGCGACGCGTAGGAAAAAGGTAGAACCTTTCATTATTCATGGCTGATAGTAATTATTGCACTAATCAGGTGGAAAGAACCCACCGAGGTGCAGTTTATTGAAGTACCTCCAAGCATGCCAGGTGCAGCAAGGTACGCATCTCTTTGGGTGTCGCAGGACAAATAATCCCAGCAGATGACGAACATTGTGTTCGCCTTCTATGCCATGAGCATATCCTATGAGATCCTGCAAACATCGCGGCTCACTAATGATCTATTCTCTCAATATGATGGTGTAGCCAACTTCAGCGTCGACATGCATCATATTTTCATCCAAGCCCGTCCATATCAAAAGCATCAATGGTTTAAGTTACCATATGTAGTAACTAAAGAAGACATCCTCACGGTAGTTCAGCAGTGGCCGGCTGAATGGTTGAAGGATGCAGGAACAAAACCCACCATTCCAATTCCCCCAGTTACCAATGTGGGCGCATGCCCTAGTCAGACGCAGCAGCAAGACCCACCAAAGGACACTGAAGATCAAACTGAGTCGCAGTAGACTGAAAGTGACTAGGGTGGAGATGGTGGAAATGAAGAAGAAAAAGAAGACTCGGTTAAAACTTCCTCAGACCCTAATCGGCCAGATAAGCGCAAGTCACCAGAAGTAGAGGTAGTGACCAAACCTCAGTCCCGAAAGAAAACAAAGGCGTCGAAGGACAAGAATATCGACGAAGAGCCCAGCCTGACAAGTGAGGATCTTGATCAGGCTCTGTCAAAGTCCACAGAAGTTCTCACCAAGAAATGGTCAGAGTTTGCAGCTACGCATCTTGATGCAATCACTGGCATAGCAAATCACATCTCGGAGTTGAAGGAGTTAGCAGAAAAATCAGCGACTGGCGCTGCAGCAAGCAATGCCCTAGTAAGAGCGCAGCTAGACCTAAGGCAATGGCTAGTCAGAGAAAACAGGGGTCAAGTGTCAAGTGTAGCCCTCATCATAACTGACGCAGCATCTTGCACAGAGATGAACATGATAGTTGGAATAGATTACACCAAGATGTCCATGATGAAATTACATCTCTGCCAGTCAACTATCAGGAAGGAAATCCAAGCACGAAACTGCTACTCACAAATACAGTTGGAAAATACCATGAAGCAGAACGATAACCTGGTAGCACAGTTGCAGGAGGTGGAGTAGTGGAAGAGCAACGTAGAACGTAAGCAGGTTACATGGGCACGAGTATTGGAGGAGGCGTGTCGAAGTCTTCCTGACTTCGACATCCAGGATGAGGAAGAGCCGGAGCAAAGAATCGCCAAACTCAAAAACTACGCACAGCAGTCTCGTAGTGCAATAGACAAGCTCAGAGCAGAACATGAGGCTCAGATTGCAGAGCTTCAACTTCACATAATCCCAGAGAGCCCACCAAAGGTCAGGGAGCAGCGCCAAGCAGACACTCAGGCCTCAGTAGTGAAAATATCAGATACTGTGAGCAGCACAACAAAACTGCTAGAGGACACCGTTGAAGCCTGGGAGAACCTGCAGGAACATCTAGAAGTGCAAAAGCTGTAAGAAACCATCAAGCAGCGACAGACAGAGCTGGAGGCAGTCAAAGTGGAAATTAAGACTCTGCCTCCTATGCAGAAAATGCTCAAGGTCAAGCAAAGCAATGAACTCCAGCAGGAAATTAAATCATGCAGAGCGAAAGCAACATTGTTGGAAAATTCTATGCAGCCCCTTGTTAACGAGGATTTGGAGTTGAGTACTGCTGAGGACAACCAGCTTAAATTTCTGAAGGAATACGATGCATTTGCACAGGAAAAGGCTAGCGAAGCATCAACAGGAGCATTGCAGGAGTTGGTGGAGAAGGAGCAAGCAGCCGACAACATCATGCATAGCCTCAGCAAGCAGCTCAGTATCTTCGCCGACAAAGTTCGTCCACTAGAAGAGCAGCAGAGTGTCCCGAGATGGGTCACTGGTGAGTCTTAGGGGCCTGTTGGGGCACACACCTTAAGGGTCCTTAACCTTGGTAACTCCATGGTTTTTTTGGAAGCTTGTAAGTGGAGTTACGACTCAAAATAGTCTTACGGGTGTCGAGATTAAGTCAAAGTCCTCTTTTTGTAATCAATCCATGGTTTAAGTCCAGGGTTTAGCGTTCGGGGTGCCCATGGTTTCAGCCCATGGTTTTGTAATAAGTGCACTGTATAAATAAGCACTCTTGTAAAGAAGTCAGTTTAGGCTTTTGATGTAAGATGAATTGATGCGAAGCTAAGGGTTGTTTTGTAAGAAAGGTTAAGTCCTAGCTGTGTGCGTGGATGACCTCTGCAGCTGTATGTGCAGAGGGTTTTTGGGTGATAAAGAAGATCTGCAGCTATGTGCACAGAGGCCTGCAGCTATGTGTGTGGCTTTGAGGACTTGAAGGGATCTGTAGCTGAGTGTGCAGATCAGAACTGTGGTTTTTGTAAAGAGTTGAATAAAACACAGTTATGTGGATGTAGCCCCTAAACTGGGGGTGAAACACATTATATCTTGTGTTGTGGTTCTTTTGTGTTGTTCTGTTATGTTCTTTTATGCATTGATAATTATATAATTGATAAGTAAGATCACTGCTAAATACTAACTTCACTGTGAATTCCCAGTAAGGGTTAACCAAGTCACTGTTGTTTATCTATTTGCGAAGCTAAATAAGTGTATGTTGAAGCTCTGTATTGTATGATTATAACTTGTTAAAGGCTAAAGGTACAATAATATCCTTCTTCTGCTTGCAGAAACCTTGTTCTGTGGCACCCCATAGCTGTTTCAGGTGAGACTGCAACCAGTCCGCAGGTTGTTGCCGAAAGGGCCAACACTGTGAGTCTTTTGTTGGTGCGAAGTTAATGGTATAAAACCCGGGTCTACCCTATAGCCCAACAATAATCCAAAAAAATGAATAAATACAAATTATCATTTTTATTTATATTATTATCATTATTATTTGTGACTAGGAAAATCAACAAGTGGTGACTCGAGGCTAGGCTTGTACTAGCATGACAGGGGTCTAGGGATCCCGCTATCACTATACCTCTAGTTGTCCCACAACCCCCAATAAGCATGGGACATGGGTAATCCTAGGTGTGATTTGAATTCGTGACCTCCTTCAACATGTGACTTCATACCATGCTAGCAAATTTTAAGTATATTATTATTATTTAATATAAAGTAATAAAATTTTAAATTCTTAAATTAATTTTATCAATTTTAATTACTTTTCTAAAAAATTTAAAACTTTCATAATAACAAAAAAAAAACAAATTTC
>LPNX010883861.1:0-13542 GCA_001517045.1 Pseudotsuga menziesii | reverse complement strand
CCATACATATATCAAAATTGAACCAAGTTATTAATTGGCTCAACATCCTATTATATATGATTTACAAAATAGTTATGAATAACTACTTGTCGATTCGGTCAACTGAAACGACCTTTGGAGACCGACCTAATCTCTGATTAGTTGGTTAACTTGACTAGTCAGCTCACCAACTAGCTCCTCCAACATCTCCCCTAGGAACAAAATCTTTCTTCGTCCTAAAGAAACAGGGAGGGTATTTAAAAATTCTTCTATCTGAAACAGTTACTACATTTGCTTTGTCTTCATGGACTCTGTAAACAAATGGATGGATGTTTCTACACACATACTTCTACAATAGCTTCAGCCTTGATGGCCAGCTGGTGTTGAAGCTCTGGTGAACTACGTAGAGCATTTTGGATATCAATGGTCAAGGTGGTGAGGCTCAACAAAGTCAACATCTTCTCTTGAATAGAAAAATCTGTAATATTTTCCAAGTCAGGTCCCAATGACTGAGATTTTTCATCTACTGCATCTAACAATCTTCTCATTTGTGGGCAAATATTGTTGAGTATGATGATGCTTGGAAGTGCCTAGGTCGTCCACTGATGTGCTTGTTTTTCTAGCCTTTCTAATTTTGTTGTTTCTAATATGATCCGGTCCTATATTTTTTTTCTCATACTGTTGTCTCGACCTTGTTGCTTTTCTAAATTCTGGATGTGCTCACTGGTTTGTCGAGTCTGCTGGAATACTTGTTCGTAGTAGGTGTACCAGCTCCATGGAACTTCTTCCATGGTAACAGAATCTTCTAAGTGATCCCGCAGTACCTTGTGTGGTTCAAAAAATGTTGTGTACTGTTGTCTTAGTAGCACAAAAGTTTCTTCCTTTTGTTCATATTTCTTAATCTTCAATTACATCTATAGGTTTCACACGGTACTTTGAAACAATTGGTATGCTTTTTCCAATGGTTTGTCAATGTCGGTCTCTGCCATTCCTGGTATCACTGTTTGTGTCAAAGTCCTACATTTGGTCATGAATTCGACCTGTTCTGCTTTCATTTTTTCAATTCTTTCTTGCTTTGTTCAATTTTTGGTTGATGCTTCTTTAGTTACTACTTCCAGGAGTCTATCCAGCTCTCCATCTCTTAGCTTTGGTGTTTCAATTGTAGAAGTTGATCCAAGGTGATGAAGGTGGACAGTTGTTAGTGTTTTTTTTTTCTACTGTTCTTCTTTTTTCTTCTTCTATTTCCTCTTGCACTTATGTTTCAACTTATGGACCACTTCTGATCCTATCGATACTAATGTTGCTTGTTGCTATGGAGTTTGTTATTCTTCAATTGGTGGATTATCAGTTGACTAAACTCTTGCTGTGGTAGGATTAGTTTGTTGTGTGTCTGGGGTGGGGTTTTTGATTGTTTGTGATTCTACTCATGGTTAATATGGAGGGTCTGGGTTGTGCTAAGGCTCTGGTTTTAGTGGTGGTGGTGACGGTGAATGGTCTGGGGTTATGGGGGTGGTCAAAAGTTTTGTCGGTATGGATCCTTCAACTTTTGTTTGAGGGTACAGGGTTGTCGACCTCTTCCATAAGGTTGTCGATTTCAGAATCAATGGTTGCATGGGTACCTTCTAGGGCAAGTGGTTCCCTTTCTTCCACATTGGCTGGACAGTTTTGGAATGTTGGTGTGAATGATGAAATGTGGGTCGCAGCTATGGTGGACATCAGGTCGGGGTTGCGAACGTATGACGATTTGATGATTCCTATGACTGATGGTGGTGATGAAACTTGGGTGATTTATGGAATGATTCTTTGTCAAGCAGAGCTTGACTCAACAAGTTTGTGGGTGGTATTGATCTGTTGGGCTTTAAGAAATAGGTTTGGTAAGTCATTGATAAATTGTTGAATTTCAACATCTTTATCCATATTTTCCTTAAGGGTTTTAGGGATTAACTCATTATAGCCTGGTGATATAGTGAGGGTTGATTCTTGTATTATTATAGTGGGAGACGGTCTTGGTGAATCTGGGGTTAAGTGAATAGGATTTATTACAGGTGAGGTAGTAGTCCTTACCTTCTTTAGTCTGCCTTGTTTTTCTCTTGAGTCGACGAACTGCTTGAATTGTGTTTCGAATGATACTTTATTTGATGCAGCATATTCTATGATGTTGACAACAGTAGCTAGTAGTTCTTCTTCATATTCTGACTCTGATAAAATAAGTTTACGCTTCCCCTTCCCTTTTTCCTGATTGGCTTTTTTTTTCCTTGAGGCTGCTACTTCCTTTACTATTTTTCTTAAATTTTCTTTTGGCATAGCATACTATGGATTGTCTGATTCAATATCTTCCTCTATCTGTTCTTCTCCTCCCTCTTGTTGATGAGTCGGGATGATAATATGTTGTTCTTTCGGTATGACTGCTTGCTATTCAGTCGGTGCATTTTCAATTTGGAGGGGGCTTTGTCCCTCTGTTGGAATGTTTCCTGAGGTGAAAGTACTAATATGAAGGTTGACTTCATAGTCTTCCTCCTTCTTTTGATCGGTTAATGGCTCTATAATAGCTTGATTGTTTTCTTTTGCAGATTCTAATATGGGGATGTTGGTTTTTGTCTATCTTGCCAACTCTGTAAATATCTCCTCGACTATTGGATAGTATTCGAGTGGTTTTTCCTTTGCTGTATACCCTTGCTTGTGCCATACTGCTATGTGGTCTAGTTCTAGTTGGATGTGTGTTGTAGGGGGCAGACATCTTCGGATGTTTTGGGACACCCTCTATCTGGCTGTTCAGATTTTTTAGGTTCTGGAACCAATGCTCCAGGAATACTTTGTTTTCTTCCTGTTTCATTGGGATTCTAGCCATTGAAAATAGCTTAAAATGCCACATATGAAACCTGGACGGCTCTAAGAAGTATTTATGCCCAACTGGACATAAATGGTACATTGCTATCCATATTAGAAGTGATGGGAATCTGATTATTGTACCTGATTCCTGGCACTTCTCGCATATAGACTTGAGTATGTCGACCATGTATTGCGCCCAACGGTATATCTCTCCTGTGCTTGCTATGTAGTCGACTACTTCCAACATGTCAAGCTTCAAGTCATAGCCGCGTCCTGTAATAGTTAGGCTGGTGGATATGATTTTAGCCACCATTTTGGGTGTGGTAGCCTGGACTTGCCCTATTATCAGCCCCTTTGAGTTTTTTCCTATTGGTGTTCCCATTAGTTTTTGGACTAACCCATCCTTGATGCCTACAGGGATAGGGTCACCTTTGTTGGATAGTCCCATGAGCTTGTAGATTGTTTCAACTGAAATTTCCACCAGTGTGTCGAAGTAGAACTTCCCATTGTGGTACTGGATGATTATGAATTTAACAATGGTTTCCTTTGTCCCTCCAAAATTGGCCATGAGCAGTGCATTGATAAAGTTCATCATGGTGCTATTATTTACCTTCTATGCTTCCTCTGTCATTTTTTATTGACCCCGGTAAGCCCATTCCTTGATTTCTATCCAATATTTCCCCCACGAGCTTTCCTATACTTTTGCATTTTTGATATTCTTTAATCATTTTACTAGTGGGCTTACAGTGAATTCCAACTCTTTTATTTTGGATTTTGTTGCTCTAGTTTGTTTTGGGTCCATTTTGACGGTTGTCTATTCGGCTCTCTTGGTAGTTGGTTTGCTCAACGAGGTCTGGTAATTCTATTGCTTTAGATCTTGATAAAACAGTAAGTGATTTTCAATTGGCATGATATTTATAGGTGGGGTGGATGGCGATATTGTCAATGGTGTTATTAATGGCGGATTTGATGGTGACAGAAGCTCTAATGAAGGCTGAGTTAATACATTCTGGTTTCAGCGCTCCCTCTGACGGTAGTCATGATGGGTTGATTTGATGTTATGGTCCTCTTGTCGATGATGAAAGTATGGTCGATCTGTGGTATGTCGATGATAGAAATGTCGATTACTTTCGAATGGTATACTATGCCTATCGAGGTCAATTTTTATTTTTCCTTGATTTTTGTGGTTTTAAGTTTTATTCTTTTTATAGGTTTTTGCAACGGTTACATAACTGTTTTTTTGTTAAATTTTGGTATTGTTTTAGTAGGGAATCGTTTACCAATTTCTGAAATACTGTTCCCTGTAATGTTCTTAGTCGAGTTGATCCATTGGCATTGATTTCTTCGATAATATATGGTCCCATCCATTATGTGTGTAGCCTTTTAGGTTTTCCTTTCACCCGACTATAGTATAGTAGTGCAAGGTCTCCGATCGACAAATTCTTGTTTTTGATGTTTTGATCGTGCCAAGCCTTCTGTTGTTGTTTCTGAATTTCTTGATGTTTTATAGCAAGCATTCGATGCTTTTATAGTTTGGTTAATTGTATTAGTCGATCTTTTCTTTCTTTTTCGACATTAATATGTAATATGTCGGCTATTACCGATGTTTTCTGTTGAAATGTAAGGGAATGATTACTTCTTGGCCGTAGACTAGTCGAAAGGGTGTCTAGTCGGTCGAACGTTTATATGTTGTTCTATACGCCCATAATACCGCAGGGATTTTCTCATCCCAGTCATCTTTATTGGTATTGCAGATTTTTGTTAAACCTTTTGTCAATGTTTTGTTAAATTCTTCTATTTCTCCATTCGATTGAGGGTGATAACTTGTGCTTCGTCGATGGTCGATTTTAAATTGTTTTGTCAGTGCTGTAATTATTTTATTGATGAAGTGTGAGCCTTGGCCACTGATTAAGGTTATAGGGCAGCCAAACCTAGTGATGATGTTTTCATATATGAACTTAGCAGCTACCTCACTAGAACAGGTGTCAACGGGTTTTGCTTCTGCCCATTTAGTAACATATTCAATTGTTGTTATGATATACCTTGCGCCTATTCTTTTTGCTGGTACTGGAAATGGACCTATAAAGTCGATAGCCCAGATTTCGAATGTGAGGCTTGGGTTTACTGACATTAAAGGAATTTATGTACTAGGTAGTGGTCGACCTAGACGTTGGTAGCAATCACATTTTCTCACAAACATTTTATAGTCTTTGTACAACGTTGGCCACCATAGTCTTAATTGTTGGATTTTCTTTGCAGTTGTATCTAACTGAAAATGTCCTCCTGCTAGTCCATAGTGTGCTTCATTCATAATGTTTTCTCGTTCATGTTCTAACACGCATCGACGGAGTACTTCATCTAAACCCATTTTGTATAAGAATCCATTAATTAAGGTGTATGGGGTTGCTTTCATGACTAAAATTTGTTTTTTCTTAGTGTTCATGCCTTTTGGTGTTTTTTCAGTCTCTAGAAATTGCGTTATTTCCTCTAATTCTGTGGGAATAGGTTCTATTAGAAATAAGTGTGCATCTGGTAGGTCATCTTCGACTCCTGTCAGTTTCTCCCTTGTTTTAATTCTCGACAAGTGGTCGGGTCTGACATTCAATCACCCTGGTCGAACTACAACTTCGAATTCAAATTCTTGGAATAGTAATAGCCAGTGACAGATTCTCCCATGGTGCAAAGGTTTATTGACAAGGTATTTTAATGTTTGATGATTCGTATAGAATATAAAGGGGTTAGCTAATAGGTAATGTCGATATTTTTGAAGAGCAAAGACCATACCTAATACCTCCCTCTCTGTCGTGGAGTAGTTGCATTTACATTTGTTTAATTTTCTACTACTGTATATGATTGGGTAATCCATACCATCTTCACCAGGTTGTGTCAAAATTTCTCCTATTGCTAATCCCGAGGCATCAATGTGTACATGAAATTTGATCGACCAGTTCGAAAATCGAGGAATGGGTGCTTCAACTAATTTTCTTTTTAATGTATCGAAGGATGTATCACATTATTCTATCCAGTTCAACTCTTGATCTTCCCTTAACAGTTCTTCTAGAGGGTATGTCATATCAAAGTAGTGCCTAATGAATTTTCTATAGTAGACTGTATGTCCTAACAGTACTCTGACCTGTTTTGGGTTCACTGGTGGTTTTAATTCGAGGATAATTTTTATCTTTGCAAAGTCGACTTTGATACCATATCTACATACAATATCTCCTAGAAGAATACCTATAGGCGTTAAAAAGATACATTTCTTTATATTGAGGGATAACTGGATCTGTTGGCAGCATTCCAGCATAAGCCTTAACCATTTACAGTGATCTTTTAACATAGAATATATTGTCCAGTCATCAAAGTATACTGCCATTGTTTTGTGGATGTATTCTTGAAATGTTTTTACAACTATTCTTGAGAATACTACAAGTGCATTTTTAATACCAAATGGCATGACTCTATAGGAAAATGAACCAAATTCACATACAAAAGTTGTCTTTTTCTGATCTTCTTTGGCTATTGGCACCTGATTATATCCTGAAAATCCATCCGTAAATGAGTAGCATTCATGTCATGCGACTTCGTTTAGGATTTCATCAGTGTATGGAGTCGGGAATGGATATGTTAAGGTAACCTTGTTTAATTCATGAAAAATCGACATAGATTCACAGTTTTTTTGGGTTGTGTTTTTTTGCTTGGATGACCATCGGGCTTTCCCATTCTGACTGGTTGATGGGGTAAATTATTTCGGCTGTTAGCATATTGTCGATCTCCTTTCTGACTATTACTTTATATTTATGAGCTAACTTATAAGGTCTTTTATTGAGAGGTCAGGCATCAGGTTTGATGTCTATTTTCATCTCGCCCATTTCTGCTACTAATCCTTTTAAGTCTTAGTAGTCTCATGCAAATACATCTTGAAATTCTTTTAATAAGTCAACAATCTCTGTGGTTTGTTCTTCACTCCAATAATTGCCAATTTTTGCCATTTTTGGTCTATTATCTTTAGAAATATCAACTTTTTTAGTTTTTACTTTTACATCCATCCACTCTGGTGCTTTACTCTCATTAATTTGTTGACTTCTTTCTTTGAATTGTGAAAATGTTGCTGGAAATTCTGCTGTCGTCATTCAATCGGTGTTTTTTTTGTTGGTCAACTGAATTGTTAATATTGTTTTAATTGGTCTAATTATTTATGGGTGATTGATCTTCCATTGAAAACTCCTTCCATATGTGCATTCATTTTCTAATTGGATTCTTGTTTACTGTGGTATTTTTTTGGATTGAATGTTATAGCATACTGTATTTAATTGGCTGTTATTTTGTGTCGATTCGTTACTAGTCGGTTGTATAAATGGTTTTATCTACTTTGTAGCTTCGACTAGATTTGTGTCTTCCGATATAAAGCTAAAGTCCTTCATGAAATTCTCTCTAAGTTCATTCCATAAGAATGTTTCACCTCATGCTTCTTCCATTTTGTACCACTTGTTGGGAGGTCATCTAATGTTGAGGGAAACAAGTGTGGCCATATACGTTCGTCTTTGTAACTAAGTCTTCTCCACTTTGTTTCACATATTCTTATATTTTTTTCTAGATATTTCCCTTGGATGAAGATAGGTTTTTGATGCATGTTTTGTTAGTTTCATTTCTCTGAATCTTTATATGAAGAAATTCGAAGCTATTTTCCATGTTTGTAGTGTCGACTGGTGGGTGTCCCACCATCAAGTATCTTGTCCTATAAATGTTTCAACCAGGATTTGGAGTTGGCCATGTCCACCTAGGTTTTTAGAAACCTATTCTACATGGATAACTGGTGATTCTCTCTCCTTATACTGAAGACTCTGTTTATTATCTATTTTTATTAGTGCTAGTGAGGGGCATTCCTTGATTCTTTTCTCATATGTTTTTGGGACAGTCGATATAGAGAAGAATTGTTGGGTTGGTTTCCTCTAGATAGCTTGAATATTCCAACAACCTCGTGCTTGTGTTTCATAATTTTCAATATCCGAAACATAAAATTCTACATCTGAGTTATATCCGACCAAATCCTAGTTCCCTAGATGAAGTTCACCATAATTATTGGGTTTAGTATAGTATTGATTATTGTGTATTTGGTATAGTTGTTGAATGTTGACTTCTTCATCGATAGGTTCGATCCATGGTTCTCCTTGGGAAGGATGAATGGGGATGATGACTTTCTGTCCCTTCCCTTTTAATTTTCTTCCTTCCTTGTCTAAGGATATTGATGCTTTCATTTTTCTTCCCCATGGTCGAACTACCAAGGATGGGAAGGATCTGGATCCTTCCTTAGGGTCGATGATTTCAAAGTCGATTTTAGTTGATATTCCTTTTATTGTTGTATCGACATTTCTCCAAACCCTGACGGGTTCGATTAGTCCTTGGTCGGCTAACTATTAGTCCTTGGTCGGCTAATTTGAGGTATATGCCTAATTCATATAGATGAGGTCTGCCCAACTGTTCCCATGTATCTCGTGTCATAATATTTACCTATGAACCGAAATCGAGAACGACTTGTCGAACATTGTATCCTTCAATTTCAAGATCGATAAGTGGGTCAGCATCACTCTTGTCTTTTTTATTCAAACTGCATATATTTTTAGTTTGTTTTTCTGCATTATTTTTGTGCTTTATATTATATAATAAGTAAATAAATTGAGACACCAATTTATCATTTTTTACTAGACTGAATAGCTCTTTGAGTGTGTTTTGTTGTTTGTCTTCGACTGCTTCTTGTCTAGGAAAATCCTGAAAAATGTCTGATGCATCATTGTATAATTTATTTTGTTTTGATGGATTAGGGTAATCATTTTTCTCTTTAATTTTTTTTATACATGGGTTATCATTTCCGATTTTCATCCCTTGCGAGTTACTATGTGCAAGTTATTTGTATGTATTACATCATGTTTCTGAACACATGACAAAACATTAACATTTTTCTTTTTATTAATATTGTCGAGCATGGTGAGACAATCCTCTAGTGAGTGATCGCCCACACCGTAACTAATACAAAAATTTAGATCAGTTCTATCTTTGTATGGGCAGTCTGTATAGCGGTGTCCTTCTTTGTAACATGTAAAGCACTGGATGGGTCGTCGTGGTCAATTGTCACGATTTCCAGAAAATCGTCCTCGACCTCCAAATCCTCCATGATGGTTATCGAACTGATGCTCATATCGATAGCCTTCATATCTTTGATTACTTGGTTCATTTTGATCATTGTTCCTTGGAACCTTGTCATTGTTATGTGGGACTGCATTCGTTTGGTAGACTACTTGATAGTTTTGACAATTTTTCAAGTTTAAGTTGCTGTCATTCGTTGTGTGACTCTTTACCTCACATATTTCACACCATGATGCTTTGCCATTCTTCATTTTGTATGGGAAATATTTCATTGTATGTCCTCCATGTTCTTGACAAATGTCGCAGAAGCATTTCGTTTGAACAAAACGAACGTCTTGTCGACAATTATCTTTAGTGTGTCCAACCGTGGATCATTTTGTGCACCAGGTGTCCTGTTTTTTTAGGTTCAACTCTTTCAAATATTTTTGCATGTTTTCTAGCTATTCTTCTAGCCTAGTATCAACGGGATATGCTGGAAAATCCTCATCCATTTCTACCTGCAGAGCTTTGGTAAGTGCATCTTCATATGTTTTAAACGTCTCCAAGCTTATATGCCATCGGATTTTTTGTGATAGACATGCCAAAAACCACTGAATTAATAATTTTTCATCAATTACATAGTCTAGTTAGCTGAGGAGGTCCTTCCATCATGTATCATATTCTCGAATGGACTCTACTAGTTTCTGAGATGTTGTTTTCAGGTTTTTTGCTGCCAGATGTTTTGCATCTGGTGTTTTAAAGAAATATAAGAATTGTGCCTTAATGTCTCCTTTGGATGCTTGGGGGGCTCTCTTGATATAAGTCATATACCAAGTCAGTGCTCTTTTTGGCAAAGCACCTACGAACTATGCCATCTGTCGTTCTTCGCTCGTAACTTTATTGGCCTCCCATATTGATTCACAGATGAACCAATGTCACCTAGGGTCTTTGTCACCCTCATAGAGGGAGATATGTGTTGATCCATGACCCATGTCGGTGTCTATGTCTCTTTCGAAAGGTGGTGGTGGTGGGGGCACTAGTGGTGGTAGTGGGATATTCTACGTATCTTGTTGTTCACAGCTATTGTCGATAGAACTTTAGTTCCCATCGGTTGTTTTGTTTGTTGTTTCTTCTCCCCCAAGTAGTCAATTCGGGTCGACTTCTTCTATCGATGTCTAGCTGCACTGGTGTGCTTGCAAGTCTAACTGTTCTGTTTCTTGTAAAGCTGTGTTTGGAAGGGGGGGTGCTCCTTCATGTGTTGGGTAGAGAAACTAGATACTTCAGTTGGAAGGGTATGCTTGAATTGTTACCCAATTTCCTTCCTCTAATCGACAGATTACTAAGTGATTATCATCATTTACTTCATCGTCTAGTCGGCTCCATTTACCGAACTCACCATCTTTTAGTTGCATGTCCTCTTAGACAATGGCCTGTATTCGGGTACTCATATTTGTCGAAGACAGAAGTCTTATCTCCTGGGGAATTTCTAGTTGGAGAGCTTCTCACTGCTCTATCCACAAGTCTTCTTCCATGGGTGATGCTTCTTCATCTACGCCTTATTACTATCGGTCACGACCTAACTCTAGCAGATTTATTTCTTGTTCTGTCACCCTGATGGTCATTCCTCTTTGTAATGCTGTAGATTGCTCTCTTCTTTCTTCCCTTATTTTCTGCCTCTTCTCTCTTTCTAACTTCTACAAGTCCAACGTACCTTTATGTGTCACTGTCCATTTGATTTCCTTCTTAAGTCGACTTCTCATTGCTGGTGGTGGTATTTTCTTCAGTTGACTAGAATCCTTTTTACTCTACCCTGGTACATGACCAGCTACCCCCCCATAGCCTACCCGATGCTTTAGAAATCTCAGATAGTTATGTTTATTTGCTTAGGAAGTACTCCCACTCCCGTTCAACAATGATTTTTTCCCATTTCTTCTATTTCTCCACCCAGTTAGTATTTGGTGGCGGTTCGCATAGTGATGGACAAGGCTCTACGATATGGCCCACTCCCTTCTCGATTAGGAATTTGAATAAAAGGGTCATTAAGGAGAAAATGAACCGCTTAGTAAGGTCTATATAAAACCTTTTCTCAATGATTTCAACCGAAACTATTTCCTCCATGGCTTGTTCTTCGTAGAATTCATCTATGATATTTTCAAACCACTCTGACAAGTTTGTTCGTCTGCCTTGAATGAGTTTCTCCAGTAACTCTTGGTCTTTAGTTGCTTCCATTTTTTTCATCCTGAAGTTTTTTCAACAGCTGAGGTACCGACTCTACAAACTTCTCATGTGTTTCGATGAAGAATTTCTCCTTCTCCTGAGAAAAGGTCAATCTATTTTTTCTCGCATAGTTCTGTAAGTAATTTGCAATCTTATGCTCCCACCAATTCTTAATCTTTTGCTCTAATATCATCTACGCATGGTTGTGTCATCCATATATATACTACTGACAACAAAACCAATGTTGCAATCTCACAAATCACAGAAGGTTACCAATAATACATAGAAAGAATCATATACACATATAGAAACAAGAGACAAGAACAAGTAAGGGAATAACAGATTATATTATCACATGAGGTTCCATACATATATCAAAACTGAACCAAGTTCTTAACTGGCTCAAAATCCTATTATATATGATTTACAAAACAGTTATGAATAACTGCTTGTCAGTTTGGTCAACCGACATGACATTTGGAGGCTGACCTAATCTCCAATTAGTCGGTTAACTTGACTAGTCAGCTCACCAAGTAGCTCCTCCAACAATATGTATACTATTTGCAATAAAAATTGAGACTTCATAAACTATGTTATTTTATTCGACTAAATGCTTGCACATTAATAACACTACCCATTCTCTCTCTCTCTCTCTCTCTCTCTCTCTCTCTCTCTCTCTCTCTCTCTCTCTCTCCCTCTCTCTCTCCCCCATAAGCTCTCAAGTATAACCAAAATACATTTATCACATGCACTGGCACCAAAACAAAGGAATTCCCAAAAACTGTCTTATATAGTCCATACTTTTACATCTTATCTAATTATGGGTTTTCATCAAAACACAAACTAAAAAATTTACAAAAAATGGTCAAAGTGAATTGAGTTCAAAATGAAAGTAATTATTCTGTTCTAATTGAAAACATAATACCATTGTCAAATGCTTCCATAGAAAATCTATTTTCATCCTGATCCACCCCATATTTGGACAACAAATTAGCCTTTGTGTTTTGTTCACTATATAAATGTTGGAAAACAATGTACTAAAAGAGATACTTCATGCCCCTACAACTCTTGAGCCAAATAGTAGAGTGCGTTGTTAGCCATGTGAACTGCATAGTTCATCTAATTTATTGTTAGGAGAGAATATCCTTTCACCTACAAAGTTGTAATATGAATGGAAAGGGAAAAGAGTAATACATAAAATAACGATTTTAACTCACCTTGATTATTGGTCCCATGACCCAAACTCCTTTTGCAACAAAACTTGTGAGTCTTTAATAAATATAGTGTGAATCCTAGCCTAACTATGGCATCCCTCAATAAAAAAGCACCATAAAAAAGGGCCAACAACCTTTCCCTATCCAATCAAATGTGTTTAATTCTTGGAGGTACTTTTGGAAGACCCTTAGAAACAAAATGTTGCAAAAGATATCCAAATTACACAGCAATTTTGAATGCTAGTATGAACAAATTTTCAAAAACAAAAATGTTATAGGAAATCGAAATTCCCCATAATATAATGTAGGGGATATCATGCCAACACTTTAAGTTTTCTTCATTATACCACTTCTAAAGACAATGATCCATTGAAGGTCCTATCCATAATGGATATTGTCTAACCAACATTTCTAGTTCAACCCAAACCTGCCTCAAATAAGAGCATAATATAAAGAAGTGTTTGATTGTTTCCTTGCCAAAATGTTATAATAAGCATATGTTGGGACCACGGGGGATTCACTTGTTGACCAATATACTATCACGTTAGTTCATATTGTGGGTTTTAAAATTATCAAAAATTGAACCAATATATTGCAGGTATTGGGGGGATGAGGTGTTTAAGGTGGGGCTGGGTAGGGTGGTTTATAAGGATTGAGCTATAAAAAAGGGTGGGGAGAAGGTTTTAAGTATTGGGAGGGGGTTTCAACAAAAAGAGTTTGGGTCAATATATCTCGAAATTAAGGATATTCTTTAATATCCCACGATCGCATGTGCTATGTGAGAGGTTCACTAAGTGAAGTCCCCGTGGTTGGGACCTTCCTTTCCTCTATGAAAAATCTAATCCCATGTCAACACTCTTCCACTAATGGCAAGTAATTCCATTAATTTTTTTTGAGGGGGCAATGTCTTCCACAACCTTTTTAACTACCCCTTGGAAACACCATTTGGTACTTTGAAGGATGCCTTATATTCCAGTTTCACTAGATACTAACCACCAACCTCATTATAACTCCAAATGAGTGAATTAGGTTATGTGATCAATCAAACATGAGCCTTTAAGAGTTCATTAATAAAGTTTGTGATATTGTAACTTGAATACTTGCTAGTCCAACTTGTGTAGATGAAAACCAACCTTGAACCAATTGAGTTGTAGCTCGTAGATTAGCAATCCAATTAAGTATA
>LPNX010883860.1:47410-76203 GCA_001517045.1 Pseudotsuga menziesii | reverse complement strand
TATATATATATATCTTCGCAGTTAAGTAACACTGTGACTTGCTTAACCCTTACTGGGAATTCATAGCGAAGCTATTTATTAAGCAGCAATATTACTTATCAGATATATCTATACTTATCAATGCATAAAAGAACATAACAGAAATCACACAAGAACCACAACACTAGATATAATGTGGTTCACCCCCAGTGTAGGGGTTATGTCCATAGAACTGCGTTTTATTCAACTTTTCTACAAAATCACAGTTCTAATCTGTGCACTCAGCTACAGATCTCTTCAGTCCTCAAAGCTGCACACACAGCAGCAGGCCTCTGTGCACACAGCTGCAGATTTCCTTAATCACTTACAAACCCTCTGTGCACACAGCTGCAGATTTCCTTAATCACTTACAAACCCTCTACGCACACAGCTGCAGAGGTTGTCCACGCACTCAGCTGGGACTTATCCTTCTCTTACAAAATAGCCTTAAATTTGCCTTAACTTTCTTACATTCAAAAACCTAACCTCACTTCTTTACACAAGTGCATATTTATACAGCGCACTATTACAAAACCATGGGTATCCCAAACCCTAAACCCTGGACTTAAACCATGGGTTTATTACAAAAAGAGGACTCTGACTTAACCCTGACACCCCTAAGACTATTTTGAGTCATAAATCCACTTACAAACTTAAAAAAACCATGGAGTTACCCATCTTAAGGACCGTTAGGGTGCGCGCCCCAACAAGATAAAATTCAAAGAATTTGGTTGGACAAAACTCTAGAAAAGAAAAACCCTAATCTGCTCTTAAACCAACACTGCAAGATTTCAGCTCCAAATCCAGATCTGACATCTTCACCTGGTAAGATATAAATATTTTGTATTTCCATTTGAGGTTCTCATTTAATATATTTCATCATACCAACCTTGATGAAAAGCTTGAGGGAGCTGATAACTTCCGAGCCTGAAAGTATAGGATCTCCTTGGTCCTAGAAGAAAATGAGTTGGACTCCTACATCCATGAGGAGGTTCTAGTTCTAGAGGGAGATGAGGCCAAGGCCTTACATAAGAAGAAGCTGGTTATGGAAAAGAGGATCATTTCTGATTCAATTAAGGATCACATCATTCAACAGGTGTCCTCCTTCAGGACACCTAAATCCATGTTTGATGCCCTAACCAAACTGTTTGAAGGAAAGAACATTAATCAAAAGATGAGTATAAGGAACCAGTTGAAGAATGTAAAGATTCAGAATCAGGAGACCATCCAGTCATACTTCACAAGGGCCTCCCAGATCAAAGAACAACTTGAAGCAGTAGATGAAGAAGTGGAGAATGCGGAAATTGTGATGACAACCTTGAATGGCCTCCCTAGGTCATGAGATTCTTTCATCCAAGGAATTTGTGATAGAAAGAAGTTAGTCAAGTTTAGTAGATTGTAGGAATAATTTTCTCAATAAGAAGCTCGGATAACAGCTCAAGAAGAAAATATCAGAAGTGAAGATCAATCTCTCACAGTACACTCCAAGAAAGGAATACGAGAAAATCATCATCACCAAGGTAATAATTCTCATCAAAAAAATAACATTGCAAGAAGGAATCCATCCAAACTCAGATGTTATACATGCGATGAAATAGGAGATTATGCTAGAAACTGTCCCATGAATAAGAATGGATCCAAGAAGAAGAGGAACTCCAAAAGAAGACATCATGCTCACACTGTTGAGGATGATGATCCTCCCAGGAAGAGAGTAAAACAAGAAAGTGAAGACTCTTCAAGTGAAGATGAATATGTTCTGATCTCTGCTCTCACAGGAACTATCACTCATGGAAGCAAAGATTGGCTTATTGACAGTGGGGCTTCCAAACACATGACAGGTTTCAAGGAATCCTTTGAGAAACTATCCGAACATAATTCACCCCATAAGGTGAAACTTGGGGATGACTACCAATATCCCATAAAAGGTAGTGGTGAATCCTCCTACAAGCTAGACTCTGGAATTCTATAAAAATGAAGGATGTCTTATTTGTACCAAGACTGAAGAAGAATCTTCTATCCATATCATCATTGGATGAAAAAGGCATGAGGGTTGCATTTGTAGATGGCCAAGTCCTCATGTGGTCAAGAGGAATACTATTGATGATGTAATAGTAGTTGGAGAACAAGAAGGAGATTTATACAAATTGAAGGGCCATCCAAAACAAGCTTTGGTCCATGACACAGTAGAGCCAAATGAACTTTGGCACAGAATGCTTGCACATGCGCATTACAGAGCACTACCACTTGCAAGAAAAGATGTTGAAGGTATTCCAGAAATTCAAGCAAAACATGAAGGGGTCTACAAAGGATGTGCAAAAGGAAAGAATACAAAGAAAACATTTCCAAGTAGCGAGAGCAAGGCAAAAGGAATCTTGGAAATCATCCACTCCAATGTATGTAGCCCAATGTCATCAAGTTCACTAAGTGGATATGTATACTATGTTTATTTTATTGATGACTTTTATAGGAAGACATGGATTTACTTCATGAAAAACAAAGATGAAGTTTTCAGCAAGTTCAAGGAATCCAAATCCTTGATCAAGAACCACATAGAAAAAAATATCAAGACCTTTCAATCAGATAATGGCGGAGAATTCACATCAAATGAATTCAAATACTTATGCAAAGAATCAGGGATTAAGAGAGAGTTGTCCACTCCTTATAATCCACAATAGAATGGGGTTGCAGAAAGGAAGAATATATCTATCATGGAAGCTGGAAGAGCAATGCTTCATGATCAGGATATTCCCATGAATCTATGGGCAGAAGCTGCCAAAATAGTGGTGTATGTACATAACCATACTCCACACAGAGTACTTGAGAATAAGACACCTGAAGAATTCTTTTCCAGTAAGAAACCGGAAGTCAACAATCTCAGAATATTTGGCTTTCCAGTGTACATACACATTACAAAAGAGAAGAGAAAAAACTAGATCCTTCAGGAAAGAAGGGCATATTTGTGGGATACTCTGAAATCTCGAAGGCTTACAGAGTATACTTCCTAAGAATCAAGAAGATTTACATCAGTAGGGATGTAAAATTTGATTAAGACACAACTTACAACAAATCCAGAAAGAGACCTACTGAAGAACCTGACGAAGAAGAAGCACCCATAATTCATGATACAACCATTAATGAAGAAATTCAAGAAGAAAATAGAGAATTTGAAGAACCACAAAGACCTATAGACCCACCTCAGAAAAAGAATCCTCACAAGAGGAAACCTTCTTGGGTATGAGAAATTATCCAAGGTGTGGAAAGATATGGGGCTCCTGAAGAGAATCACAGAGAAAGAAAGAGAACCAGATCCTACTCCAGATATGTAGCCTTAATATGTGATGTTATCAATAAAGAACCTTCCAACTATGAAGAAGCAACATAACATAAAGAATGGAAGGATGCTATGATCGAAGAATATCAATCAATCATGAACAATGATGTTTGAGATGTTGTCCCAAGACCAGAAGGGAAGCCAATTGTAACTTCCAAATGGATCTACAAGATCAAGCATGTAGCAGATGGTAGCATAGAGAAATATAAGGAAATATTTTTGGCTCCTGGCTTCTCACAGAAGGAAGGAATAGATTATCAAGAAACCTTTGCACCTGTAGCTAGATACACTTCCATCAGATCAGTCTTGCTTTAGCTATAGTAATGAAATGGAAGATACACCAAATGGATTTCAAGACTGCTTTCTTGAATGGTGTAGTGGAAGAGGAAGTGTATGTATAACAACCACTTGGTTTTAAGACACATGATAGGGAGTCTCATGTGTGTAGATTGAAGAAATACATGTATGGTTTGAAACAGGCACCCAGGACATGGTATGGCAGAATTGATAGATTTCTATCCAGTTTAGGCTTTACCAAGAGTGAAGCAGATTCCAACCTTTACTACAAGGTTGAAGATGGAAACCTAGTGATGATCCTACTATATGTAGATGATCTATTTATAACAGGTATGGATGGGTTGATTGTTGATACGAAGAGAAATCTTGCTGCCTAGTTCAAAATGAAGGACTTGGGTATGATGCATTATTTCCTAGGTATGGAGGTGTGGCAGAATGGAGATGGAATCTCCCTCGGATAAGGGAAGTATGAAGTAGATATCCTGAAGAGATTCGGGATGATGGACTGCAAGGCCATGACCACACCTATGGCATCGAACCTGAAGCTATTTAGTGATGCTTCATCAAAGACAATTGATGCTATGATGTATCGTCCAATGATTGGGTCCTTGATGTGCCTAATGAACACAAGACCAGACATTTGCTTTGCTGTGAACACCTTGAGCTAGTTCTTGACAGATCCGAGACATGTTCACTTGATTGCTGCAAAGCATATTCTGAGGTACCTAAGGGGTACAATTGATTATGGGATCAAGTACGAGATGAATCAGAAGATTAACCTAGAGGGTTATGTTGATTCATATTGGGCATGCAGTGCCATCGATAGGAAGAGCACTTCAGGGTGTTGCTTCAGTATGGGATCAGGTATGATCTCTTGGTTTAGTAGGAAGCAGTCCTATGTGGCACTGAGTACAGCTGAAGCCGAGTATGTCACAACTTGTTTAGCTAGTTGTGAGGTAGTATGGATGAGGAAGCTACTGTCTAATTTATTTGATCTCTAGATGGATGCTACTTGTATACATTGTGACAACCAGAGTTGCGTGAAGTTGTCATAGAATCCAGTGTTCCATGACAAGTCAAAGCATATCAAGATCAAGTATCACTATATCATGGATATGGTGTAGAGGGGAGCAGTGAAGCTCCAATATGTTGTGACGAAGGAACAGATAGATGATGTGTTTACAAAGTCATTAGATAGGGTGAAGTTTGAGTACTTCAGGGAGAAGCTTGGTGTTCTCCAGATCGAGGTTTCCTCCAAAGGGAAATGATGAGACCCAGAGCCATTCTGACATGGTGAGAGGATTGGTTCCTTCCATGGTCAAATGTAAGGGCTGAGCCATTCTATCATGGTGAGAGGATTGGTTCCTTCCATGTCAGATGTGAGTGCTGAGCCATTCTGATGTGACTGTAAGATTGGTTCCTACATGATTAGAAGTAAGTGCTAAATGCCATTCTGGGAGTGGAGGCACCTGGTCAGTTACCAGGTAGCTTAGTTTGGGACTGGGGGCCATTCTTATATGACTGTAGGATTGGTTCCTACATGATCAGATGTGAGTGCACGCCCTTTCAAGCATGCATGTTGGATTGATTCCTCACATGTGTTGAATGTAAGTGTAGAGCCTTTTCGAACATGCATGTTGGATTTGTTCCTCACATGGGTCAAATATAAGTGCTGAGCCTTTCTGACATTGGTTGTCAGATATAAGTGTAGAGCCTTTCAGCATGGAGGATTGGTTCCTCGCATGGCCAAGTGTAAGTGATGAGCCATTCTGACATTGGTTGACGGATTTGAGTGCTAGGCTTTTCTGACAGGGTTGTAGGCTATGTTACCACATGGTCAAATGTGAGTGCTAGGCATGCATTTCTAATATCATTATAGGATTGGTTCCTACATGATCAGATGTAAGTATTGGGCAGGCCATTCTGACTTAGGGTCAGATATAAGTGTTGGAAAATACCTACATGGATGGTAGGCCTACAACCAGCGTGAAAAAAGGCTGTCTCTGTAGAACTTCCTGTGACGAGAAGAATCATGAGATAACGCCTGTGAAGATTCAGTGCTGATGATCGAATAGAGATGATCCAGATCGAGGGATGATCCAGTGAATATTCAGTGCTGGTGATCCAACAGAGATGATCCAGATCGAGGGATGATCCAGATCTAGAGATGATGCTCCAGAGATGATCCAAATCGAGGGATGATCCAGATCCAGTGATGATGATCCAGATCGATTGATGATCCAGATCCAGGTGAATATGAATTGAAGATGAAAGTGACTTGAATATAGAAATGACTTCAAGGTGAAGATGATGAAGACTCGATGATGATCCAGATGATACAGAGAAGAAGAATCGTGCCGATAAATTGTGTTGAGAGAATACCTTCCTAGTTAAGAGGGAGTGTTGATGTAATTGTAACTTCGAAATGTATTCACTTGTATTTCTTATGTACTATCACCCGATGTTTATTCTGAGATGTATTTGTAATGTACTTGAGTTATTTCATGCCCCGATGTTTCTATAAGAAATTTTCTATAATGTAAACAAGTCATGTCAAGTCAAGGTGGTTAACTTTCCTATTGTCTAAGGGTTAAAGTCCTCGCAGTTATGGGGCACTAGGGTTATTAGACTCACCTAGTGAATTCAGCCCTAGTTGGGTTTAGTTAAGTTGGGAATTCATATAAATAGAGAGCTAGCCTCTCTATTTATCACACACTCACTCACACTCAGTTGTAGCGCATAGCTGAGGAAGAGAAAGACACTGGGGAAAGGAAGAAAGAGGTTACTATTTTTGGTAGATCATCTTACTATTTTTGAGTTTCACTTTTGGTGTTGATTCTATCTCTAAGGAAGTTGTGGGGTTTTCTCCATTTATGGTTTCCTTGATGAAAAACATTGTGTTCATTGTCTCTTGTGTTTGATTGCTGTGCTTGTGATTCTCTGAGTTAAATATCCTACTGAAATGCTAGCTTAATGTTAAAAATATAACAATTTATTTCAACTAAATGGAAAATTAAGAATGTAATCATTTTGAGATAATATGCATAAATATTTCATTTATATTAGGAGTTGTGCAGTAAGAACAAAACTATGCAGTGATACTAGAATTTTCACACATACTTTGGAAATGAAATTATCTTTTTTCCAATAATAAGCCAATTTGAAGAAAAATAATTGAAATGAACAAAATTATTACGTATTTTCTCATTCATATAATTTTTCCAAGCATTGTACTGCTCCACATAGTTTGACTAAACATTCTAGTTATGAGCCGGAAATTAACTACTATTTCAAGAAATATTTTCCTAGACATCCACTTACTTAAAGAGTTGGTATTGATGAAACTTATAAGCAATAACATATAATTAAAATTGTATTTATCTCATACCCATAAATTAAACCAAGTAAAACATATTGAATTCATACCTTGCATCCAAACATAGGATATTTAACAAGGAAATCATGCAAAACTTTTACCAGTCATTAATCAATTAACATATCAGAAATTAAAACACATTTCTGAGATATTAAAACATATGCAAAATAGTTGAAATTGGAAATTGGCTTTGTGGAATGCACACTCCACGCAACTATAGAAATTTTTCCTTGTTATTCTCTCAACAAAAATACACCCCCAAGTTGAGACTCATGCATTCACCATAAATTGTCACTAGTACCAAGTTTCTCTTAGGATTTCCTCACTTCAAAAATAGGATTTACTATTTTGTAACCAAATCCATGCCAACTGTGTAATTCTTTCCCTTTTCTTCATTCTAACTAGCACCACAGTGAAAACCCATCACTTCATTTGTGCTTAGAATTACACAAAAATAACATATTAGACCACTTCCATATCACTAGTGCAACCAAAGAAATTTATCAACCAAAACATTAACAAAACACGCTTGGCCATTACATGTTCTCTCAACCAACCCAAGTACCACAAAATGGAAAACTTGGACACTTCACTTTAGAACTGGACTTATGTCTCTGTCCTCCAATGATTCTAATTGATCATAAATACTATGCTCAACCACAATTCTCTTCAAGGATACAACGCTATCATGTTGCACACTGCATTTTTTTCTTCAAAATTCATGTTCTTCTTCTTTTCTTTCATGTTATGTTGGGACTATTTTTTCTCATCTTCCTCATCCTCACTCTATTTTATCTCTCCTTTACCCAAGGTTCCATGCCCTTTCATGTCCTTGTCATCCCTTTGCAACACTTGTCCATATTTTTCATTAACTTCTTAATTCGTCTCTTAATTCCCTTTTTAACTTAAAAAATTAATTTAGGGAATTAATGAGGAAATAGTATGGGTTTATCAAAATTATAAGGTAAGTAGGGTTAAATAGGGTCATACTTAGATTTTAGTCTATATTCCACCTCCCCCCCTCACTGACCTAGGTGAATACATGAGGCCTTGTTCATTTAGTGCGTTGGATCTGCAACTCGCAGTTTAATTTTAATATTAACAAAGAAAAATACAATACGAGTTCTTTCTTACTGCAAGAACTCATAGAATTGTACAAAATTACACTAACAAAAAAATAGTGTTTCAAATGAGGGGTGTTACACAAACATAGCTAACAAATTCATGAAAAATAAAGATACTGAATTTGTTGATGTATTTGTAACTTCAGAATCTATTCACTTGCATATTTTATGTATTGTGCCCCAATGTTTATTCTGGGAAGTATCTATAATGTAATTGAGTCATGTCATGCCCCGATGTTCTGATTGGTAGATTCAATAATGAAAACAAGTCATGTCAATTCATTGAGGTTAACCCTCCATTGTAAGTCAGGGAAATAGTCCCCACAATTGAGTCAAGGTTAACCCTCCTTGTTGATCGGAGGGCAAAGTTTCCATAGTTTTGGGGCACTAGGGTTATTAGACTCTCATAGAGATGTCGGCTATGGTAAGTAATTTTTAAGTGGGGCCGACTTGTTGGAGTGGAATTTAGGTGAACGAAGGAATTTAAATAGAGAGTGAGCCTCTATATTTATCACACACACACTCACTCATTAGGGTGCATGAGTGAGAGAGGAGAAGCTTTCTCAAGTGAGAGAGAGAAAAAGATATTGGAGATCATCTTTATGTTTTTGGGTTTTACTACTTCCATTGCTGCTCATTCTATTTCTGAGGAAGTTGCAGGGTTTTCTCCATTATCATTTCTCTGAGGAAAATTCTTTATGTCTCTTGTCTCTTATCTTTATTGTTGTGCATTTTATTCTCTTAGATAAAGATCCTAAGATAATGCTATATTGAATGATAAAAATATAACATGGTATCAGAGCTAACTCGAGAAGAAGACATTGTGTAGATATAGAAGCTAGGGATTCTTACTTTTTGGGTCTCTCTCCACAATCCATCAGTAAAAGGATGCTAGTCTGACTCTCCATTGAAGGGCGCATCTTTCTATCGAAGCGGAATTTGATTTTGGACATTTTTAGTTTTTGCTACAGGAAATTAGGGCTTTTCTCAGATGAGGAATTTTTTAGTAAGCTTGGCATAGGATTGCACTCCTCATAGAAATCTAATTTTAGAGACCTGGGTCAAGATTTTTTGTTGGGTGAAACTCTGGGAAAGTCAAACCCTAGTTTGACCCTGGGCCTGAAAAACCCTAAAACTGATAGTTTTGGTAGATTTTTTATATATCGATACTAGAGAAGGATCAAGTGCTGAAACTTTCACAGGTCAAAGATAAATTCTTGATGTACACTGTGTCCAAGTATCATCCTCCGATATGCTATATTCTAGGAGATATGATTCCTCCAATTTAAGGTTCCAACCTCTCCTAGGATTCCTCCCCAAACAGGACAACTGAGGAGAATTGATATATCTCAGTCTATGAAGGTCCAAATGAAATTTTTGAATATGTTTGAGAAAGGGCATGGAATTTACTTTCTTTGTTCAAATTGTTAGACCTAGAAGATGAAACAATGACATGTGACAGTTCGTACAACTTCTCTATGCTAAATAGTCTTGAAATAGGGCACCTTGGGGAAACGCTCATAAGTGCCAATTGGTGAAACAAATTCTAATGAAACCTATTGTTTTATAACAAGGATAGACAAGGATAATGCAATACAAAATTTCAAACACATAGGACTAGAAATTTTGGAGATACCACAGAAACAGTATCAAGAATTTTTGTAGAAGAAATTGCTAAACTAGGGCTTCCTGTTCCGGGAGCTTCCCTCCATTGTTTTCAGAAAATGAGTACATTGGATAGCTCACTTTGAAGAGGTCTATATTTCTATCCAATCATATCTTAAAGATTCCAAGTTTTGAAAATTTTGGTTTCTCTAACAAACCCTAGATCAGCCAGCTCCAGAACAAACACCTCAAATCGGTAAGATCTAATCTTTTGCTATTTACTGTTGAGGTTCTCATTTCAAGATGACTAATCACACCATATTGATGAAAATCTTCATGAGGTTGAAAAATTACAAGCATGGAAGTATAGGATCTCACTAGTTCTTGAAGGAAATGAATTGGACACCTATATAAGTAGAGAGGTTCCAGTTCCAGAGGGAGATGAGGCTAAAAGCTTTACACAAGAAGAACCTGGTCAAGTCCAAGAAGATCATTGCTTATTCAATCATGGATCACCTTATACCACAAGTGTCTTCCATAAAGACAATGAAAGAAATGTTTGATTCCTTGACCAAGCTATTTGAAGGGAATAACATAAATCAGAAGATAACTTTGAGAAAACAGTTGAAGAATCTGAAGATATAGAATGTAGAGACCATATAGTCATACTTTACAAGGGTCTCTCAAATCAAAGAACAACTTGAAGCGATAGAAGAAGGTGTGGAGAATGCAGAAGTTGTAATAACCACTTATTAAGTTACTAAGGATAATTACTTAGTATGATGATGGTATTAAAGAGTGTATTTTTTAGGAGTTTTGACTTAACAATTGTAAACAACAAATAACCAGATAAGATGATCACAAGTAAGCATGAAATGACACATAATTGCATAAAGATTGAAATAAATAAATAGTTGATCAGTGCCAAAAATGGATTCAAAAATATTTAAAGAGTGCTTGCAAGTGCTGAAATAAACATTGTGCAATTGTATCTTGGTTAATTTTAAATTAATGTGAAGATGAGTAATTTAACTTAGGCGAGGGGACTCAAGATATACCCAAGAAGTACTTGAATTATGTCCAAAACTAAACCGTCGCGGCTACCCACAAGGAATATGTGGGCTGAACGGAGTATCTGATTCTATTGTTCATAATGCACCTAAAGCTGTAACAAAGATCGGCGCCATGAGGTCACTTTTCAGGAGTTCCCACTTCCTTTGGGTATTTTGCCACTGTAATGGTTAGATCGAGGCGTTGGATTTTCGCCTGATGGTTTTTCAATTTTGGAGAGTGGATCCTGATTATTCTAGTCACTCAAGTGATTTTGATGCAGCTCGACTTATCGGATGAACCGCAGCCAAGTACATAGCATACACAATGGAGTATTTTTTATCTTTAGTTAATTTTAAGATAGGTGTTTTGGTTAAAAGAAAACCCTCCAAGAACCTCTTTCGATCCAAGTGGATCTCAATCAGGGAATCAATGAGGGGTTAATTTTACTATAGCTAATGAAAAAATTGATGAAAATGGAATCATGTATACACAACGCCCATTTTCTAATTAGTCCTACCATGCACCTCTTTCCCCTTGTGGGTCAATTGGGAAGTCATGTGGTAAGTATTAAAATTACTTTGAAACCACTAGATATGGAATATGGAAATTACTATAAATCAAAGTATACCACCTTGCAGATTAGAACTACGCTAGATTGAAAAAAGATGAACAAAAAGTAAAAAATGAAACAGACACAAATCCCCCTAGGGGGGGTGGTGAATAGGCTCGAAAGAGCCTATTCAAAAAGAAATTTTCTTTTTACTAGCAGCAATTTACAATATCAGAAAATTGAAATTGATGCGCATTTTTCCTTGTTATCTGGGATCCAAATTCTTACAACAATCTTGTAACAAGCTAAACTCAAAACACAGCGGTGGGGGAAGCTTCCGGCAAGCTCTGGTTCGGCCAAGAGTCAGAAAACGGGCAGAGTCTCCTTCTCTTTTTTTTTAGACCTGCTAAAAAGAAGAGAGAAATTAAAATCAAATGTGACCAAACACACTTTAAAAGTGTTTTGGGTCACCACGCTAGTTACCGAAAAAAAAACCAAGTAAAAAATTGTTAAAAGGGGCTGATCTAGTTTTGCCAAAAAGGAACCAAGGAAAGCAAGCTTTCATTGGGATCTGGCCTTTCTGTTTGGGTAGACAATGAGATATGCACTTTTGTTACATAATTTAAATCTTTAAAGAAAAAAAAAAGAAACTACCTTATGAGCAAGTTTTATATCTATGATTTAGCTACTTGCAAAAAAGGCAATTCCTACACCTAGATCTATCTTTATGAAATTACAGATCTAAGTAGCAAAACTCTTATGAAATAGATCTAACAATATATATTCAATTCTTAGAGCTAGATCTGATCATAAGAGGGAGAGACATGTAACTGGAAGATTGATCCTTTTAAAGAAATGGGAAGAAGAGGAGAGAAGGTCTGCTCGTTGCTTCAATGGAGCAAGCTAAAATGAGGCCCTTTTGTGGAGCACTGAGGGACAAAGTCTTGAGCTTATTGGATAAGGAATGGCATCAATATTGATCCACACCTTCATCCAATTAGGAACCTGCAAATAGATAACACAAGCTTGCACAACACCTCGTGAGATATGGATATAGATGTATAAAGCAAAAAAAATGAAAGATCACACAAAAATAATCTTATTTAAGCATATAACTGAAATTCTTGAGCATACATCATATGGATAAACAAGAGAAAGAAATATAACTTGCCTAGTTTACACTCTTACTTGATTCAACTGAATCCTTGAAGCCATAAAACGAAAGCAGCGCAGAAATTGGAAAGAAATTGTAGTTACCACATTAGCAGCATAACACTAAGAATCCACACAAACAGATGCACTACATGGTATATCCTCTGAAGCTTCTTTATTCACAATTATTCACAAAATATAGTAGTATCACAATGGAAACAACTCCTCAATCCAACTCTAACTAGCTTGGAAGAGGTAGCTTGTAATTTATTTATACAAAAACCAGGAGATCCAGCCCAGGGGGGTGCAAATCCTAGGGAGACAGAGCACTACAACTGAGGGAGAGTTAATCAATGCTGATTTGAAGCCGAACTGAGCCTACTTGTCAATCAGGGGGCTTATTGAGTTGACAAATCAACCCATAAACCAACACATCAATCCACAAAGCTTCCAGGAGTGCCCACACATGTGGAGGAGAGAGAGAGGGTGAAATTCCCTATAAAGGCTCCTGAAGATCAACTCTGGATCTGTCAAGGTCACCTCCTTCAGTCAAGGATTTTCTAGATCCAGTCAATATGGTTAAGATCTAACTAATTTCAATCAAATCGTCTGAGAATCCACTGATCTAGGATTTTGGATTTTCTCCATTATTCATCAATTTATTAATTAAAATAATCAATAATTGATTTTTTGGGGTTTTCTGACCTGAGTGATGGAAAGTCACTCAAAACTTGAAAAGAGTGGGTCCATGGGTTTACTGGGTGCTCTTAGCTTGAAAATGAGCACCTACATGACTGAAACATACTTCTGAGCCCACTTTTATTACAAAACCAATTTTTCCAATTAAACTATTAAAAAATAGCCTAAGTTTTGGAAAAATTAAATTTTAATAAAAACCACTGAAATTTTTTAAAAATTGAAACATTGAAAAAACCTAGGGGGACTTAGACATGTTCATATGAATCAACCATGATTCCTATCATGTTTATACATTGACACATAGACTCTAATAACCTCAATAGTCCTAAATCCAAAGCCAGCCACCCCAACTTTGGAGGTATGGAGTAAAAAACTCAGAAATTATCAGTCATTTATTCAACAACCAACAATAACCAAGGGAAAAAAAAACCCTAGGCTGATTGGACACTATCATGCTAGAACACTTATTACAATTCCCCCATGGGGTATGAACATGTGATATAGTACAACAAGCACTTCCTAGAACTACTTCTAAAGGTCTTATGAAGTCCGAACAAGTTATCCTTGCCCTGTTCACCAAGCTCACTTGATAAAAAACCACAAAGTACAACTTAGGTGGTAACATTTTGGCTCTATCTAAGGACACATTCTCTAACTGATCTTTTGTTCAAAGTAGAGGATGTGAGAACTTCAGAATCTCTGGGTCCTACATAGCAATTAGAGTTTGTCAGTAACTTGTATATATAAAAAATCAACTATAAAAGAAAACTAATGTACATATCTAGTGTATGATGTACAAAAGGGAATATTTTACAAAAACTAATATACAAAGGAAAATTTTCAAGCGTGGTACAAAATAACTATAATACAACAATATCTATAATACAACAACCTGATATATATAATTTAGAAATACATACAGGGCAAGGTTTAGATATTGGCCCTGAAACCATCGATGCCAATAAAGGCGTCAAACTGTCTTGGTGAAAAACATCTTGAGGAGGAAACCATTCACTGGAAGGCTCAACCTTTCTCCTTCTAGGTTGTTTATATAGAAGGAATTCGTTCCTGCTATTTCATCAATGATGTAGAGCCCCAACCATAAGCTATCAAACTTTCCATGTTTCCCAGGTTTTTCCTGTCATTTGTCCCAATGCAATGCTGTGTCACCTACTTGAAAGGATCCCAGTCAGGTAAATATGTCAAAGGTTCTCTTGACCTTGTCTGAGTTCCTGATACTTTGGTCAAGGGAATTTCTTCGACTCTCATCTAACTTGATCAACTAGTTTATTCTGTTCTGAATGGCCTCCTGATCTGAGATGAAGGTATGGATAAGCTGATATACTGGAAGCTTTAAATGGACTGATAAGGTGACATCTAGGCCATAGGCTAGTTCAAAAGGGCTCCTCCTAGTTTAACTTTTCTTGGTGATTCTATCGGCCCATAATGCTAATTTGATCTTGCTATCCCAAGACTTCTTATTGTCACCCACAATTTTCTTGATTATGGTCATTAAGTTCTTGTTACTTGACTCAACTAGACCATTACCTTGGGGATAATAATTGGATGAATGGGATAGGACGATGCCGTACTTGAAACAGAAGGATGACATCTCGGAGGAAACAAAGCACGGGCCATTATCCGTGATGATTCTGGCTGCCACACTGAATCTTGTGATAATCTTATCTTCTAAGAAATACATGACTATAGCATTGGTTTCCTTCTTGGTGTTTATCGTCTCTACCCACTTGGTGAAATAATTTGTGGCAATAAGAATCCAAGAATAACCATTACTCAAATTATCTTTGAACTTACCGATGAAATCAAGCCCCCACTGCTAGAAAGGGGCTTGGACTACTATTGGATTTAAAGGAAAGGATTTCATTTGTTGCTTTCTGGTGAATAACTAGCATTGGGGGAAAACTCTGACATCCTTGTGCACATCTAGAAATAGGTTCGGCCAATAGTAACATGCTCTAAGGATTTCATGGGTGGTTGTTCTCGCTGCAAAATGTCCACCACAAAATCCTGAATGGAACTCAACCATGAGTTTTTTGGACTCAGGTTCATCGACACATCTAAGTATTAAACCATTGGGGTTTCTCCAACCCAAACCATCTTTTGTTAAACAATACTTAGTTTATTTTAATGTTAATGCTCTTCTTTTATGACCAAGTAAGTGATCGGGGCATGTAAGGTTGCGGAGGAAAAATATGATGTTGGTGTACCAAGGGTGCTGCTCTAATCTCTGAAGCTTGTCTGATACACTTTGTTTTGAATCACTGTTCTAGCAGATTATTCCTAAGGCCTTTTCATTTCCTTGGGTCAACATGTTGCAAGACCTTGTCCCTTAATTAACTTAGTAGGTTTTATCTCCAAATCGTATTCTTGAATCTTTGCAACCCACTTACACCTGATTCCTAGACAATCCTGTTGAGACATGATATCATTGATAGCTGCATGGGGTACATACTTAATGATTTTGGAGTAACCTACATAAGCTCTAAAATGTTTAAGGGACTTGACAAGAGCATAAGCCTATTTATCCATGGTGGTATACTTCAACTCTAAATTTTGCAAGGCTCTACTCATAAAGGATATAGGTTGCTCTTGTCCCTCCTTATTCTTTTGAAGCAAAACACTAGAAATGGTGTCTTCTGAGGAAAAGGAAAATATCTGGAATTCCTCAGAATAATCTAGACTGATCAAGACCAGGGACATGGATATGGCATTTTTGATAGACTTGAATGCAACTTTCCCTTCATCTGTCCACTCAAACTTAGCATCTTTATTTAATAACTTTTGTAGAGGTTTCATTAATTCTGCTAATTTTGGGATGAATCTTCTTATGAAATTGATCTGACCATTGAAAGATTGGAGAGCTTTTAGATTCTAAGGCAAGGGGAATTTCTTAATGGATTCAACTCTCTCAGGATCAACCTTGACACCATCCTTAGAAATGATGTGCCCCAAAAACTTGCCTTCATCAACTCCAAAGATTGACTTGGTGGGGTTCAAGGAAATACCATATTTTCGACATCTTATAAAAACCTACCTAAGATGACTTATGTGGTCAAATATTTCCTTTGAAAAAACAGTTAAATCATCTTGATATATTTCAATTATTTTCCCTATAAGTTCTTTGAAGGAAAAATCCATGGCTCTTTGCAAGGTGGCATAAGCATTCAATAAGCTAAAAGGCATTCTTAAAAATTTATAGGTACCCCAAGGTGTGGTGAATGTAGTCTTATGTTGATCCTCCTTATTTACCAACAATTGGTTATAACCGGAAAAGCCATCCAACATGGACATCATTTTTGATCCTGTTACTCTTTGAAGTAATGTTTCCATGTCAGGTAATGGGTAATTATCTTTAAGGCATGATGTATTCATATTTCTAAAAGATCTACATATTCTAATTGACCCATATTCTTTCTGACAACAACTAAGTTGGAGCACCAAGATGAATGTCTTGTAAGTCCTATGATCCCTCCTACTAACATCTTCTGAAGTTCCTTCTACACAATGGGGGCCAACTTAGGATTTATTTGCCTAAGTTTTTTCTAGAAATTTTTGACCTCCTTAGCCTCTTTTGTGAGGGGAATAGTGTGTTGAAACACACCTTCCCAATAGGCTTTAAGCTCATCATAACTAAAGGCCAACACATCTCTATATTCTTTGATTAAGATGACCAAATTGTTCCTTTCCTTTTATGAAGTACCTTTTCCAATTTTTATTAACTTGGGGTCCTTATTAGTTCCTATGTTTATTTCCATATAATTCCCAATTTGTATTTTTTATTTTTTTTATTTTATGATGATCCTATTGATAAAAAAGATTCTCAAAAGCTATAAGGCTACTCAGGATGTGATTCCTTACATTATCCTCGCACTCCTGATATTCTTTACCCTCTTGCTAGTAACTGATCTTGCAACCTTGAAACTCTTGTAGATTGTGGATGAATCTCAAGATTTTCTCATAATCTTTAAACACCTACCAATGATCTATATTATCCAGAATTGAAGGTCTGAAATTAATTTCCATCTTTCCATTCCCACTAATCATTTCATCTAATGGTTGGAGGGTGGATGTTGCTACTGCCAATTTATCTGCTAATCCATTCAATTCCCTATGGATATTTTGAATGTTAAGTGCATCAAACAATTCCATAGTGTCCCATGTGGCATTTCTATACATCCTTAGTCTATGATTTTTGCATTGATACTGATTCTTAATCTGGAGGACAACTAAATTTGAATCACCCTTTATGTTCAACATCTTTATCTGCATATCTTTAGCAGTTTCTAACCCTAGGATCAATGCCTCATACTTGGCTACATTGTTTGATGCTTCAAACTCTAAATTGAAAGAAAATTTGTAGACTTTATTTGAAGGAGAGATGATCATGATGCCTGCACCTTTTCTGGCTTTGGAATAAGCCCCATCAAAGTACATTTTCCAAACTTCACCTATCTTTTTATTTTTAATGTTTTCCTTAATAGGGGCCATGAAATTTGACAAAATAGCATAGTTTCCAAAGTTATCAGTGAAATGAACAAATTCATTTCCAGGCTTCTTAGGGTTTTCTACATGTCGTTTGCTTAGCTTCTCTTTGTGGAGAATCACCCTAGTGTTCTCTAATACAGGTATAGTAGCATATGTCCAATCCATTTGAATATACCCATCAAGAGTTGCGGCCCATTTTATGGATAGCAACATACCCCAATTATCTGAAACATCTATCACTACCACATCCATCGACATGTTGATATCAGGATACTTGGCCAACTTGACTCTTAAATTTAAGATTATCCCTACCACTTCAACTTCTCTTGCATCTATAGCACAAACATTGTGGTAGGGTCGGGTGACCCTTAGATTTAGCTATTCCATTACTTTTCTTATCATGACATTTGATGAAACACCTGAATCTAACTTGGAGTTATGAAGGAGAAGGTTATCAAATAAGAGAGAGACATAAAAAGGTAGGTGGTCTTTTCTTCTTGGATCAACACTGTTGAGGACTATAGGCATATCTTTAGGTTCAATATGTTCAGCTTCAAATATAGCATTATTATTAGGAAGAGGATCCTCTTTGACAATATTATGAGTTTCACTTTGACTATCCTCTATGGCTTTCAACAAATTTTCTTTTTGACCAAGAATTTTAAGGACATCAGTTGCATAAACATGAATCTTATCACTACTTATCCATTCTCCCATATCAACATTTGACTCAGGGATAACAAGGGGATATAGGAGAGGAGGAGTGTTTACCTTTGGCTTGTATTGTTTAGACAGTGATGGCTTCTCCCTTCTTTTATACACTGCACCCTTGAATCTAGCCTCCTTCATTTCCTTGATTGTTTCTAGAGAAGGCATTACGCCATAAAATTTGGAAAGGATATCCTTCTCGTAACTGTAATCCGTGGCCTGCTGTTAATGCTGGTTTGATAAAGGGTAGGTTTGGCCTACCATGTACACATGATCAGACTTGCCTGATGTTGTTTCCTGATTACTAGCCTTGGGCATTCCATGTTAACTTGGTTTGTGATATAGAAAGTGCTTTCTTGGTGGACCTGATCACAAGGTCTACACCATGGAATGACTTCTTCAACTAGTTTAGCTAAGTCTAACTAGTTTGGAATCCTAGGTTCTTGCTGAGGAGATTTCTTCTGATACATCTGATTCTGTTAGGCTGAAAGTTCCTAGGTCCATTATTTCTTTCCATTGTGATTACTCTATTATGAATATGATTCACTTGTGCAGAATGATTTTCCATGATTTGGTTTTGACTAGTAACCAAGTATTTTATCATGTTAGTTACCTTTTTCATGGGGTCTTTAGAGGTTCCCTTTTCCTCTAATTCAACGGATTTTCCCTTCTCTTTGTTGTATGAAGTGTTTACCCTAGTGTAACCTGGAATGTTGGATTTTCCTGAAGACTGCATATTATTTTCTATTTTTTCAGCCAATTCCTGAGCAGTTTTTAGATCGACTGGCTCTTTGTCCTTTAACTGGTACCTCAAATCACCAGTGAAAGGTTCGATGTAAGATATGAGTATGGAGGCATCCTTTGGCTTGATTTATTTAGGGAGGTCCACAACCACATGCCTGAACTTAGTATTAAATTCATCAATGGTTTCATTCTCCATTTTCTTTATGTTATGAAGGGCAGCAAGCAGATGTCTTGGTTCTTTCTTTTCCCCCCATTTCTTTTTAAAACGCTCTAGGAATTCATTAAGAGTTTTATATGAATCATAGCCAAGGTCAAAGTACCATTCCATGGCATAATCCTCTAAGGATAAAGCAAAGAGCTTCATTTTGACATCTTCATGGTTATGGGCAGCATCATTGCAATAATTGACCAGGTGCTTTTCAAACTTTTGGATGTGAGACTTGGCATTATGGCATTTTTTCCCTGGAATATGGGGAGCTTATTTATAGCATCAATTGGAATTTCATGAGGATTACCTACTATCTGAGAAAAGTCAAGAGGTTTGTAAAATTCTGTCATTTCTTGAGATTCGAAGGTATGACTCTCTACAAATATGTGATGGATATCTGAGAGGGATTGGTCTCCTAAATTTTCAAGGTTTCTACGAGAAGTCTGCCTATTCAATATATCGCTAATAAACCTTTTGGGATCAGGGAGAGGATTGAATAATTGTTGGTGGTTTCTTCGCATAGAAATTCTTGAAGGGATGTTAGACAGTGGAATCGCCAGATGGATCGAGTTTTAATATTTATGTTTTTTAAAGACTAGATCAATCAAAAGTTTTTATCTTTTTAGTTGTTTAGAAAAAAGTTAAGCTAAGTCATACTCGGGAATAAAATGATTTATCCCCAGCAGTGGCACTAAAAATTGTTGACGTCTTTCACACACCTGAGTCACATGGTAGAAATATTCAAGCCACTTTGTGTGTCCATTGTGGGCAAGTCTCGAGTCAAGTCTGTCACCTTGTTCTTGACTCCTCCGTTTAGGATCAACTCCTAAGGCTAATTACTTAGTATGATGATGGTATTAAAGAGTATGTTTTTTAGGAGTTTTGACTTAACAATTGTAAACAACAAATAACCAGATAAGATGATCATAGGTAACAATGAAATGACACATAATCACATAAAGATTAAAAGAAATAAATAGTTAATCAGTGCCAAAAATGGAGTCGAAAATATTTTAAGAGTGCTTGAAAGTGCTGAAATAAATGTTGTGCAATTGTATCTTGGTTAATTTTAAATTAATGTGAAGATGAATAATTTAAGTTAGGCAAGGGGACTCCAGATATACCCAGGGGGTACTTGAAGTATGTCCAAAACTAAAATGTCATGGATACCCACAAGGAATATGTAGGATGAATGGATTCTCTGAGGCTGTTGTTCATAATCCACCTGAAGCTATAACAAATATCGGTGCCACGATGTCAATTTTCAGGAGTTCCCATTTCCTTTGGGTATTTTGCCACCGTAATGGTTAGATCGAGGCATTGGATTTTCGCCTGATGGTTTGTCAATTTGGGAGAGTGAATCCTAATTATTATAATAACTCAAGTGCTTTTTATGGAGCTCTACTAATCGAATGAACCGCAGCCAAGTACAGAGAATACACACTAGAGTCTTCGTTATTTTTAGTTAATTTTAAGATAGGTGTTCTTGTTAAAAGAAAACCCTCCAGGAACGTCTTTTGATCCAAGTGGATCTCAATCAGGGAATCAAGAAGGGGTTAATTTTATTATATCTAACAAAACAATTGATGAAAAAGGAATCAAGTATACATAATTCCGGTTTTCTAATTAGTCCTACCACGCATCTCTTTCCCCTTGCAGGTCAATCGGGAAGTCGTGGGGTAAGTATTAAAATTAATTTGAAACCACTAGATATGGAATATGGAAATGATTATAAATAAAATTATACTACACTACATATTAGAACTATGCTAGATTGAAAAAATGTGAACAAAAAGTAAAAAATGACACAGACGCAACTCCCCCCAGGGGAGATGGTGAATAGGCTCGAAAGAGCCTATTTGAAAATACTTTTTTATTTTTAATACCAGCTATTTACAATATCAGAAAATTTAAATTGATGCACTTTGGTCCTTGTTATCTAGGATCCAAAGGCTTACAACAAGCTTGTCACAAGCTAAAGAGTCAAAACATAGCGGTGGGGGAAGCTTCCAGGAAGCTCTAGTTCATCCAAGAGTTGGAAAATGGGCAGAGTCTCCTTCTCTTTTTTGTTCGACCTACTAAAAAGAAGCGAGCAATTAAAATAAAATGGGACCAAACACACTTTAAAAGTGTTTTGGGTCACCACGCTAGTTACCGAAAAAAAGCTAAGTAAAAAATTGTTAAAAGGGGCTAATCTAGTTTTGCAAAAGGAACCAGGGAAAGCAAGATGTCCTTGGGATCTTGGCTTGCCGTTTGGGAAGACAATGAGATATGCACTTTTCTTACAGAATTCAAATATTTAAATAATGAAAAAAGAAACTACCTTATGAGCAGGTTTTAGATCTATGATTTAGCTACTTGTAAAAAAGGCAATTCCTACACCTAGATCTATATTTATGAAATGATATTCTTTATGAAATTATAGGTCTAAGAAGCAAGAATCTTATGAAATAGATCTAACAATATATATTCAATTCTTAGAACTAGATCTGATCATAAGAGGGAGAGACAGATAACCAGAAGATTGATTTTTTTAAAGAAATGAGAAGAACAGGAGACAAGGTCGCCTTGTTGATTGAATGGAGCAAGATGAAAGGAGGCCCTTTTGTGGAGCATTGAGGGACAGAGTCTTGAGCTTATTGGATAATAAATGGTGTCAATTTTGATCCACACCTTCATCCAATCGGGAACCTGCAACTATATAACACAAGCCTACACAACACCTCGTGAGATCTAGATATAGATGTATGAAGCAACAAAAATGAAAGATCATGCAAAATTAATCTTATTTAAGAATATAAATTAAATTCTTGAGCATACATCATATGGATAAACAAGAGCAAGCAGTATAACTTTCCTAGTTTACACCCTTACTTGATTCAACCGAATCCTTGAAGCCAGAAAACGAAAGCAGTAGAAAAATTGGAAAGAAATTACAGTTACCACATTAGCACGATAACACTGAGAATCCACACAAACACATGCTCTACATGGTATAGCCTCCAAAGCTTCTTCATTCACAAAATATAGTAGTATTACAATGGAAATATATCCTCAATCTAGGTCTAACTAGATTGGAAGAGGCAACTTGTGCTTTATTTATACAAAAACTAGGAGATCCAGTCCAGGGGGGGCGCAAATCCCAAGGAGACAGACCACTGTAGCTGAGGGAGAGTCAATCAATGCTGATCTGAAGCTGAACTGAGCCTACTTGTCAATCGGGGGGCTGATTGGGCTAACACATCCACCCATAAATTGACACATCAGTCTATAGAGCTTCTAGGAGATCCCACATGTGTGGAGGAGAGAGAGAGGGCACAATTCCCCATAAAGGATGCTAAAGATCAACTATGGATTTTTCCAAATCACCTCCTTCAGTCAAGGATTTGTCTGATCTAGTCAATCTAGTTCAGATCTGATTGATTTCAATCAAATCAGCTGAGAATCCACTGATCTAGGATTTTGGATTTGCTCCATTATTCATCAATTTATTAATTAAAATAATCAATAATTGATTTTTTGGGGTTTTCTGAACTGAGTGATGGAAAATCACTCAAAACCTGAAAAGAGTGGGTCCATGGGTTTACTAGGTGCTCTTATCTTGAAAATAAGCACCTACATGACTGAAACAGACTTTCGAGCCCACTTTTATTACAAAACCAATTTTTCCAATTAAACTATTAAAAAATAGCCTAAGTTTTGGAAAAATTAAATTTTAATAAAAAACACTGAAAAAATTTTAAAAATGAAAAGTTGAAAAAACCTAGGGGGACTTAGACTTGTTCATATGACTCGACCATGATGCCTAGCATGTTTATACATTGAAACATAGACTCTAATATCCTCAATAGGCCTAAATGCCAAGCCAACCACCCCAACTTTGGAGTTATGGAGTGAAAAACTCAGAAATTATCAATCGTTTATTCAACAACCAATAATAACCAAGGGAAAAAAACACCTTGGGCTGATCGGATTGACAAATAAAGTCTAAGAGACCAATTCTTTTACAGACACTATCATGCTAGAACATTTATTACAATTCCCCCATGGGGTATGAACATGTGATATAGTACAACAAGAACATGTGATATAGTACAATAGCCAACCCTGTGAATTCATAGGATGCCACAATAAATAATTAAATGAGAGATTCGAATGCATAAGGATGTTGTTTGTGCCAGAAATTGTTTCCAGACTACAAAGAAACAAGCCAACATAATCTCAAACATTCAATCAAACAAAACTAGGTTTTTAGGGTTTTTGAAAGGTTTTTTTGGTTGTAAAGTTTGGTGACAAAAGGGAATACATTCATAAGCCAAATAGGAACTAAATAACAAGTAAAAAAAAATAGAGATGCATAATATAATAACCATGTATCCAACAGAACATAACATTGAAGTTCATCCACAACTGACAAGCACTACAAGCATAAAGACTATAAACCAGCAATGAAATTATCAATTGTGTAGCTAAACAAGCTAGAAATGAAGCCAAAACATAGAATGAAGGGTAAAATGGAGCATATATTTCATAATCTGTTCATCAAATACACATGAGAGTCAAGTACTTAGCTTATCAATAAGTCAAAAGACCTCCTCAAGCCATCCAAAAATCGAGAACCTGTTGTTCTCTTTGTGACCTTCTTAAATACTGTTTTTTCAAAATTCAGTTAGAGTCTAAACCCTAACTGGTTTTAGCCTACTCATCGATAGGGTATTATAAAAATAGTAATTTACAAAAATAAAGTATTTCTCAAAAACATAACAAGTAACTGTTTTAGCTAACAATGCTCATAGGTCTTTAGCAGCTTCTGCCAATAAAGCTATTCCATCTAAAGCTTGGGCCTTTTTCCTAGATTTCTGCTACTCAGCTTCCATCTCTATCATTCTTCCTGTAAACTCCTTATTCTGCTGCTATATATTTATGATAGTTTGTTTTAATTTTTCCAACTATAAATCTGTACTTCTTTTCCTTTTTAGGGCCTCTTTGGATACTACAATAAGCTCTTGGTAGTGATCATTCACTTCTCCTAGGTCTTCCCTGAGTCTTCTATTAGCTGTAATCAAACCATCGTTTGTTTCTTTCATATACTCTATTTGATGTTTATACTGCTTGATGGCTCTTTGCAAATTTTTCTTCTCTGAGTCAAATGCCTTGCTTCCTGTTGTGTTTTGTAGCTCACTAGGAAGCCATGGGATGTTCAGTTTTTTGAAGATTCCCTCATCCTCAGGCAGAAGCTCTATGGAAGTATCATGAACACTTGGGTTTTCTTGTGAATAAACAACAAATTTTGGTTCTCACTGTCAACTGAAGGCTACTGAGATTCATAATATCCTTTTGAAGGTTCTTCCACTTCTTCTAACTTGACATATTTTTCATCTTCAACCTTCACCTTTTGTCTTAATTTTCTAATTAGGGTTTGTCCCTTATCAGCCTGCTTTCTGGTAGGATGTCCTTCTTGGTTATTGTGGAACCTAGACCAAAAGAGAAAGTAGTCCCAATTATTTCCTTCTTCTCGCATAACAGTGTTAATAATAAGTTTATTTAACCCATGGTGAAAGATGGATTGACTTGTATGATTCTGATGCTCTTTGATCCTGCTTGACATTTTCTGCAAACTCTTTAACATGAAGAAAGGGAGATTCATCCTTGATTCACCAGCAAGGTGCTGAAGGAACCTGAAATGATACTTGAAGACAAAAGCATACCTCCCTTCACATGTAATGTAGCTTTGTAGAACCTTGATAGGCTCTACCCATTCAACTCTAAAATTGTGGATAAGCACTCCCTTGCTCCAATCTGGAAAAATGCCTGGCAATAGATATCTTTGGGCATTGAAGGTAAATGGCACCTTTTTGAACCAGAGTTCTCCTTCATTCTTGACCCCTATTGCTTCAGCCACCAAATCTGCAGTTAATTTGAATTTTAGGGTATCAAATGATACTATATCTTGGTTATAACATTGAGAAAATTTATGAGAAACTTCAGTATTATATCCATCAATCTTTTTGAAGAAGTTCAACCATCTATCATTCTCAAAGAGTTCAGGACACCCTGGAAACTTGTCTATCCAATTCAGCTCAGTGGGCTCAGCCATATTGGTCTTCCCACTCTTCTTCATCTGCTTTCCCAAGGCTTGATGATGCTTTTGTGTGATTTTCAGAACCTGTTCGTGACGTAACAGCCTATTTTCCTCAATTTTTCAAAGTTTTGACAGTCAGTTATCCTTTGGATTTTCCCTGGCTATTTTTCTTTGATTTTTTAACAGCTAGTTCTATTTTCAATGCAGGGAATGTTTTGTATCGAGCTTGGGTAATTTAGGTCAAACAGAGCACCAAAGGTCTTTAAACAGAGCTACTACTGAACTTTACTAATATCAAAGATGTTCATTTAGACCTTTTGGACTGATCTCTCACCGTTGGGAGCTTGTTGAATACATGAGTTTATGTTTTCTTAAATCAATTTAACCTTATAAGCCTTAATAGAAAAACCCCCAATTTAAAAGGCCATGACCAAGGTCACGTAGAATACCTCACTCCCAGCTTGCTGCAGGTGTTAAAAGCTGATTCTTGGGCTATCTGAATGTCAAATTTAACCATCCAGGTGTCTTCAAGTCTTTAGCTTACTTCCAACTGTCGTGCTGAGAAAACCCTAAATTCCTTCCTCAACTGCAAATTCCTAATTCTTAGCATTTGAAGCAGACTTTCCACATTTCAGGAAATTCTGCTTCAAATGCTTCAGATGTTCATCATCTTATTGTGAGAAGACAGTAATACCATCTAAGTAGATTACCACAAATTTGTCCTTTTCTCCGATAAAAGCAATATCCATAGCCCTCTGAAAAGTGGCTCCAACGTTCATTAGACCAAAAGGCATCTTATCATACATGAAAGTTCCCCAAAAAGTAGTAAAAGTTGTTTTCTCCTTATCATCAAGATTCATAGAAATCTGATTGTACCCTGAGAAACCATCAACCATTGAAACCCTTTGTGCCCCGACCACTTTTTGCAATATTTGTTCAATTTTAGGCAGAGGATAATTATCCTTTAGTGAAGATCTGTTCAAATTTCTAAAGTCAACACACAACCTGATTTCTCCTTTCTTTTTCCTAACAGGAACTAGATTAGCCACCCACAAAGAGTACCTGAGGGGCGCTATGATCTTGGCATCCAATAACTTCTTCACCTCTTTTTCAATAATAGGAAACAAGGCTGGATTAATCCTCCTTAATTTCTGACGAAAAGGTTTGACATTTGGTTTTAAAGGGACTTTATGTTGTCTAATTCCAGTGTCATATGTTCTCAATTCCTCATAATACCATGCAAAAACATCAACATGTTCCTTTAACAATTTAATGTACCTATTTCTTTGTTCGGTTGTAAGTACTTTAGAAATTTTTACCATTCTAGGCTGTTCTGTAGAGCCAATGTTACACTCCACCACATTCTCTTCTGAGGACTGTAAAACATGTTTTAAGAGTGTATCATCTTTTGAAAATATCCTTTCCAAAGGTACCAAACCCTTTGGAATGAAATTACTTTTTAATTCAATGATTTTGTGTCTAGCTATTTCATTTTCAGTAATATCTTCCACCTGTCCATCCACATCCTCTTCAGCTTCCTCTTGATCAATCAGGGAATTATAAAACTCATGTGTAAGCTCTAAAAACCTTTTACTCTCAATGTCATCTTCAAACACTCTCCACTGCTTTACATTATCAGGTACAGATGGTCTGTACCTAACTTCAATGGGATACCTCAACTGTGTAGTTTTGGGGATTCTAAAATGTGTAGCAGCCAAGGCCAATGAATATGCAGTCTGATTATGATCTTTTAGAATATAAGTAATATTAAAAACTACAAAATAATTTTCAACCTTGTCCCATACCTCATTTCGATAGATTTTCAATAAACCCTACTTCACTTGATAGTTGTTCTTCACCTGCTGAACAACTAATTCAAAGTCGCCAAATGTAGAAATTTGTTGAATGCCCAAATCTTTGGTGGATTTTAATCCTAATAGCAAAGCTTCATATTCAGCAGTATTGTTTGTAGTAACAAACTCTAATTTATACATCAGCTTTACTATTTCACCTCCAGGGGATATAAGAAGAACCCCTGCTCCAGCACCTTCTTTGCAAGAAGATCCATCAAAGTATAATTGCCACAGCTCATCCTCATGTTCTCTGCTGCCTTTTACTGGTTGTTTCCTTTCAACTTGTAACAAACCAGAAGTATTGTCATCATCACTAAAATGTAACATGCAAGTACCCAGGTCTTTATCAACAGCATACAGTGGATGGTTAGTAGGGTTCTTGTCATCTGTTACAATATAGGCAAACTGAAGCTCTCTATACAGTCTTCTATTTTCTCCTCCAAACATAGGAATAGTAGCGTATGATAAATCCATTTGTAAGGTTCCACCGACTTTCTTTTCCCAAGACCTAGAGAGAATTAATCCAAATTTAGGTGTAATATCAGCTACCACTACATCCATGATCACACTTTTCATGGGTAATTGATCCAAACTGACAACCATGTCCTTTATTACCCCTAAACACTTCACTGCTCGAGAATCAAATGCATACAGATCATGATAGGGTTTGGTAATACTCAGACCTAAAGCCTCCATAACATCCTTTGGCATTAAATTGTGTGATGCTCCCAAATCTAACAAACAATTATGTATCATTTGTTCATGGACTGTTAGAGTAATGTAGAATGGAGGTGAAGCACCTGCTTCATTTTCAGTCTTTTGAGCCAAGGCTAATCCAATGAAAATCCTAGGATTTTCTTCTTGCAAATTTACCGTATTAGAAATAGGCTGATTGCTTAATGAATTAATCATCTTAAGAACTGATTCTTTATATAAAGGGTTTTTCATTAATTCAGTTAAAGGTACAGGAATCTTTAACTTTCCTAATTCATTTTCCAGGCTGAAATTTTGCACAATTTTATCTACCTCTTCAACCTCCATGCTCTTCCTTTATTTTTCTGAAACTTGTCTTTTCTCTGTCACAAGATCAGATGACTGTTTATCAAGGACAGCTACCTTCTTCTTTGGGCTTTGTACTACATGTTTTGGACCTGACCTCAGATTTACAATCTTCTTGAGTTCATTTTGACAGACATCAGTAGTTACAGCAGTCTTTTTCAGACCTAATTCATCCTCTGTTTCGAACATATCAGCATCATAGCATTATGCATTTAGAAACTCTTCTTCATTGACAAAACCCCCAGACAATCTTTCTCCAAAATGGTTCATATCCTGGTTAGTATCTTCAAATATCATTTCATCATCAACCTCTTCTTCATCAGCAACATTGTTCTAAAGAGGTGGTGGTACTCTTTGGTCCTCAGTTTCTCTCCTTTCCCACTGGATATCATTATTTCTTCATTCAGTATGTAGAAATTCAGGCCTTC